>CM040987.1:5866999-5929897 GCA_022985145.1 Pangasius djambal
TGTTTACAGTGAAGAACCACCCACTTATAATTTCAAAAGCACTGTGCAAAACTCCTCAGAACAAAATTCGTCAGGTAACGTCATGAGCTTCTTTCTTTAATGCAAAGAGTAAAGTTGCTGAGATCATGCAACATCGGAACAGGCACAAACAGGTACACAGGGTGTGTATTAATCTGTGTTCTAACCATTCAACAGACACGTTAATGAAAGTAATCCAGGTTACAGATACAGTGTCCAGAAAAGTGTATTCTGACAACTGGGAGCTTTTTTGTGACCGTTTTCCTCATACTGAAATCATGCTTAAAACAGATGATGAGCTTAAATTCAGATACCTGGCACGGATACTGGGTAAAAATCAGCTTACGGTATTTCAGTGGATACTGGCATGACATCATGAACTCTCAAAGCACTGAAGAAATATTGTAATGATAAATATGGCTTATACTTGCAAATGACCAGAGGTGCTAACCCAGGATGCGCTGATCTGATGCTAAGTATTAATATATTAGTATCTGTTAAACTGACGTTTTAGGTCATGAACGTTTATTTTGTAGCCTGGCAAACACAGATGTGGCACATAAATACAGAGCACAAACTGCTGTAAAGCATGCTGCTATCATGCCTGTGATTTTTTTTTATAGAGTCAGCTCAGTTACATCAGAATGGCAGAGAATATTAGTCAAATGTAAAAATGAAATCTGAATCGATGCACCTGTAGTAAACAACCAGTTGCCATGACCTTACAGTCCAGAGAAGAACTACAGTAGTTCAATGACATGGGCAAGAAGCCCTAAGTGTGGTTTCCATATGGATTCACTGGAAGAATGGCACATATGGGAATGCAAATAATTATAATAATAATAATAATAATAATAATAATAATAATAATAATAATAGAAACCCTGATATGATAAGATTCCAAACCAGAAGACAATTAATACAGATTAAAACAGATCACTGAGATGGTGAACTGGCCTTGACTCCTCCACGAGCAGTATGCATTGTTAACGGTGATACCAGTTTTACTGTTATAAGAAAAATAGATCAGAAATGAGGATATCAAGCCACTCCAGGCTCCAGTGGACCAGTTTTGGCTCTGTGTACACTAAATATGGCAAGGATGAGCAGTCAGTGTAACCATCTACTGAGTAAACTCTGGATCCGTAGCATATATGCAGATTTAGACGGCATTTTTCTAACCATTTAGAGAGGAAAACTGTTGTGACTGTTACACAATCCAAAAGAAAGCTTAATCAGTGGGCAGTAAAGTAAGTAAGGAAATGCCACGTAAGGAATAAAACAGTTCCGGACGTGCTGTTAAAGGAAAATAATCGACGATGGGGTGGTGTGATGTGGGCCAATACAATGTGGAGTGACTGTTACCACTCTATATGTTTATTATTTTCCGTTAACCATGCACCTCAAAGTGTTTTATTCCTCAGATCACAGCAATTTGCCAACGACGAAAATTTTTTAAATTTATTATGGAACATGTACTTTTTTTTTTTTATCCATTTGTAATTATGTGTAATATTGTGGAACGTCCGAGAAACAAGTTAGTTCCTGTTATAACGTACATTATACGGTTATAATAGCAGCTATAAGCAGTTCCCTCACCAGCCTCTCTCTTTTTTCCTCTCTTGAAGTAAATAAGACCCAAAAAAAAAAAAAAAAAAAAAAAAAAAAAAAAAAAAAAAAAAAAGAGCATAGCTTGTCATGTTATACAGTCCTCTGTCCTGAACTCTCCCATGTCTGAAAACGTAGAAGTTATAGCTTTACCTCTGGCTGTTACAAAGCACTGACACTGGTGATGCCTTCCAAAAATGCTACATAAACATCTTCTCACAGAAAAGTCACCATCTTAACAATGTTTTTTTTTTTTTTTTTTTTTTTTTAAATCAGTCTATGTGGGGTGTCCTCTGAACAAGTCCTTGTGTACATTACATATATAGAAACGATAAATGTATTAGAACGAGTGCATTAATATAAACCTTGCAGCGGGAACTATTGTCAAAGCTGCTGATGTAGAAAATGAATCAATACCTTCCGACCAATCAGAATTGAGCATTCAACAGCGCTGTGGTATAAAATGTTAAGATGGAGTATTGATGTGAATGGGCTTAATCAGTATTATTAGACATATGATGTTCTCTTAACAGTGTGTATATACAATGTGCCAAAACCAAACAGAAACAATAATAATGTCCAAAACATTTAGTCCCCTGCTGAATTAACGCAAAACCCAACCAGAGGTTCATTTTACCCTCCTTGCTTTCTCTAATGCCTTGTGAACTCACGCCTCTTCTTCCTCACACACGTCTCAGGTTGCTCCATCTTGTATGTCTTTACATGAGTGGGAGTTTGCGGTGATGTCTGCCGTACATGTCCCGTCCCTTTAGAAGCCACCGCCTGTGTGCTGGGTCACTTGTCGATGAGGCCGCTCTCTTTCAGTTTGAAGTAGAAGAACTTCTCGAGCGTGTTGGCGCACTTGCAGTACTCGCTGTCAGGCGGGTTGTACTCCCTGCAGTTGGTGATCACTCTCTGCAGGTCGGCGATGAACAACTTCTTGGTCACGTAGTAGCGGTTCTTCAGCCGCTCTGTCATGGTCTTTAGGTCTAATGGAGAGATCAGACACCTGGTTATTAGGGGTGCACAAAGTTTACTAATTTTCATGTGGAAAAGAAGTTAATATTCTAAATACTAAATATTTAAACAGGGTAACATTTTGTTGCATCAGATTAACATTAAAATAAATTTCACAGATCCCCTACAAACATGATCCAACTATTCAAATATTAGGCTAATTATTTAAAATATGCACAATAATATCTGTTTATTTATTGGAGCCAGACAGCGTTTTATACCTGAATATAGTCGAAATTAACATTAATTATAGGCCGATTTGGTTCTGAGTTATTGAGATTTGGATTCAACAAATTCAATTCAACTGACCAGGCAAACAGGCTTATAAATACGAGAACTCAATAATAAATATAATAAATGCTATTTAATAAAAGGAAAATGCAGTAGATGTAAACTGCTAAATTGATGGGAATATGGGAGCGTGAAATCAAGTTTACCGGAGCCACTTCATGTGTCTGTTAACCTAAAAAGCACACACACTATTTAGCAATAGGTTTTCTGTATCCTACTTCCACATGATTAGTGATTTTCTTAACGCCAAATTTCTGATTTGAATCAGACTTTTTAGCATCATCTAAAATTATGATTTGATGACTTTAAATAAAATTGTTTTGCTAACAAATTATATTTTCAAGGCAGTTGAAAGCGTTATGTTCAGTATTATAAGCGGTCAAATACAAATTTATGCATTAAAAAAATAAAAAAATAAATAAATACAGAAAATCGTACCTTTAAATCTGTATATTTTTTTTAATTTTATGTAATTACAGCTGTGGAAATTTAATTTAATTTTAAGTACTTGATTATATAGTGTGAGGTATTATATTTATGAACAGAATTATTATATTATACTTGGCATCGCTATGGCTAAAACTGGGATGCTTTATGTAAATTTTATGGACAAGAGGACAAACTAACCAATAGGGAATCTGATGATCTCGTAGTAGTCTGGAGCTTCAGATTTCTTCACTGGCTCCATGAAAGGCCAAGCGTCTGGGTGTGTCTGTTACACACACACACACACACACACACACACACACACACACACACACACACACACACACACACACACACCCTCCAGCACTGAGTACAGTTGGTACACGTACGGTTCACATATACATGCTTTACTTATGAGGTCATACTTCCTGGAACATTTTAAAAACATTTTACTGAAAGGTGAGAAAGAGAATCTGTGCTGCCTCTTATTCTAACCAGTGATCTAGTTCAAGCACAATGGCTGATTAAGTGATTTTAGTCCTTGTTCTTTCCTCAAACAAGATTTTAAGCCAATTAAAATATTACGGATTTTTTTGCAATAAGCCTACACAAACCTTTTAACACATCAGACATGGATGTATAGAGGTTTTCTCACAGACAGGAAGAATCTCAGCCCTCTCTGTCACTTTAGTCCAGGCTGAGAAGCAGTGAGCAAATTTGTCAAATGGGAGCCAGGACAAAAGGTTCTCTCTGAGTTCAGTCCAGCAGAGCTTTACTGAACGTGTAATAGTGTGGGAAAGTTCTTACTTTAATCTGGGCCAGAAGATTTTTCAGTATGTTGTACAGAAGGTCAGGATCCTTCAGTTCTTTGCTGTGGAATAAAATTGTTTTGAAGATGAAAAATTATAAATGGGATAATAGGCAATACAGCTCAATGATACAATGTCACTTACTTTTTCTCTTTGGTGCTGGGTTTCCAACCTGTTTCTCCTGAAGTGCGAAAGAGAAACAAAGGGAAAAGGCTTAAACCATAATCTCCCTCTAGAGGACTAGTGCTAATCCTGATCAATGCACAAGTGACTGTATTAATTGGGTAATATTAACTTTCAATGGACTTACTGTATTAAATGGTATGCAATTGTATATATATATATATATATATATATATATATATATATATATATATATATATATATATATATATATATATATATATATATATATAAAACGCTATTTTGAGCAACAAATGAATATACCTCAGGACATTAGGAGCCACTCATCACTCACAGGACATGATTTGTTTTTCTCTTTTGGATGACTGTGGCATCTTAGGGATTTAACAACTACAACTGACAAACCTTAGACAGCTGCACCACATTGTGCTTTCCTTGTGTAACAGCCATCATTGTCTTGTTATAAATTTAAGTTATAAGATTATTTTTCAGCAGCTTGATAAATAGAAAAAGCACTACTGTTTTATAGTACTGGTGTCAGCCATACAAAATTATTATATTGGCAGATATCTTAACTCTTACCCTGAGGACATGCTGGCATCCTTGTTGCACAGGTGTATTTATATAATCACCAGAATTTTGTAATTTATCACCGAGAAAAGCAATGAAGTTCAAAAGTGGCAATATTGTCATATCAAACATTGTCATCTAAATAAACACACACACACACACACACACACACACACACACACACACACACACACACACACACACACACACACACACAGAGAGGAACACTCACTAATGCCTGGAATGCTCTCCACAGGTATCTGTCGGACTCCCTCTTTGAAGCAGGTGAGGCCGGGGTACACCTTCCGGATTTGGCTCTGCTTCCTCTCAATCAGCTTCTTGATAATCTGCGACACATGCACATACTCTCACACGGTGCTCAGGCACTGTAGACATGTGGTTCAATATGCCGTTACAGAAGCTTTGGACTTCAGACGGAGTGACAGCTCAACAGATTACAGACGCAAGTCTAGACCTCTGTCCATTTTTTTGTGCTAAACATCATGATGCACAGCTCACCAAAAGAACTGAG
The DNA here is from genome assembly GCA_022985145.1 of Pangasius djambal. Taxonomy (NCBI): domain Eukaryota; kingdom Metazoa; phylum Chordata; class Actinopteri; order Siluriformes; family Pangasiidae; genus Pangasius; species Pangasius djambal. Next base: position 5,872,415 of record CM040987.1, read on the forward strand.
CAGCCAACTGTGAAATTATTTTTGATCCACTGAAATGGAGGCTTGCTAGGTGAGCCGTCTCAGATGCCACAGGAGCATGAAGCACGTCTCTTGTCTCTCACACGTGCAGGCTGATCTTGGTGACTCACCTCTTTCTGCCTTTTGATGATGTGTGACAGCTCTGTGTAGGGGATTCTGGGATTGAGCTCACATTCCATCAGTGTGGCCCCTTCGTAGTCTTTAATGTAGCCAAGGTAGCGACTCTTTGGCACTTTGATGTCTTTGGAGAAGCCCTATGGTTACATGTTAGATAAAGAAATTCACAAACAGTATTACATTAACAAACAGGAGCATGAGAGTGGGTATAATAGGTCATAGAAATCTGTTTAAAACAAAAGAGAGGAAACAAAATAGAAACTAAGCAAATGAGAGAGAGAGAGAAAGGGAGAGGGAGGGAGAACCTGTTTTTTGAAGTAACCGATGGCATACTCATCGGCGTAAGTCAGGAAGTAAAGAATGCCATGCTTGATGTGATACTCCTTCAGGTGATTCATCAAGTGAGTGCCATAGCCCTGAAAGACACACACACACACACACACACAAACAATGTTAGGTGTCTACATCACCCCAGCATGTTCAGAAATGGTGGGTGCATGTTTCCATACCTTCACTTGCTCGTTTGAAGTAACAGCACAGAAAACAATCTCAGTGAATCCCTGAGTGGGAAACATTCGGAAGCAAATCCCACCAATCACACGGCCATCTTTAATCAGAGCCAGGGTCTTGTGCTTCCTGTGTTCAAATATAAATAAGAGGTCAAAGGTGTTAGTTAAGGAAATATTCACATTGTTTATGTTCACCAGAAACATCTGCCAGCAATATTAAGAATAAATAAGTAAATAAATAAAGCTCAGGTGCTCTTTTGTTACATTAGTGTTAATAGTGTTTCTGGCTAAAAGCCACTAGCCTGTGGCTCATGACACGTAACAAAAACTGACTCCAAGTGATGAAAATATGCATGTGTGTGCACATAACTGCAGTAGCTGCTGTAAAATGCTACAACCATTAATATTAATATTTGAGGATACCAATTACAAAGCAACTGTACAGGTAGACGTATTAACAGCCAACTCATGGTGATCATGATTTTAATAATGTCAATGAATCATTAACTAATGTCAAATGACTAAAGAATACCATTAAGAATGTCATATTGAATGGGAGAAAAGAAGAAAAACACCAACATGGTCAAACGCTCATTCATACATTCATCTTCAGTAACAGCTTTATTCTGTTCAGGGTCGTAAAGGACCAAAAGTTCTAAAACGCAAGCCGACCACAAGGAGGATTCATGTGTATGGCATAAGGATGAGGTGGAACTACTGCTTAATGTTACACTTGGGTTGTATCCAAAAATCTCTGTTTGCAGTACATTTTGTAACGCCAGAGTGGTGGATTCAGGAGCATATCATAATCTGGCGCCTGCATGTGAGGGTTTCATAATAAATGGAAGCAAAATTAAATTACAAACATTTTACCAAATACGAAAAAGGACGGAGGGTGGTTTTACAAAGCTTTGATTACAGTAACAAAAATTTTCATGTGGATGGACAATATGTACAATTTTGCCAAGATAAAGTGAAGTGTATAGGTAACAAAACAACACAACTACGTTTAAGTTGAGACAAAGACAGTCTGAGACGAAGTTTAACGAAAAGACTCACGGGTCAAAGACAAGGCGTGTGATGTACTCTTTGGGCATGCGGGGCAGCTGATGGGAGAAGACGTTCTGCAGTCCCACCAGCCACATCAGGATCTTCTTGTTGGACTTCTGAGAGAGTGAGTTACCGATCACGTGGAACTCTATAATGCCTCTCCTCTCCTCCAGACGTGCCGTCTCATCCCGCGCTGCATTCGCAGACAGGAGACTTGTCTGGGGGAACAGAAAGTCATCGATCCTCTTATAATCATTCTTCATCGTTGCTATTTTATATTAATGTGGCAGTGGTGGAGCAGATGAGAACCATGTGTTCTACCCAGCTCCAATTTCCCATTTTATTTAAAATGATAATAATAAGTTGATGCAATGATATTCAGTCTATTCTCTGGTTTGCATATGTTCCCTGTTACAATCGATTGAAGACACATTAGAGAATTTGAAATTCACAATACTACAGTGCAATGGATCTCTGTTTTAATGGGCAGAGCTCAGAGCTACTGACTACACAGAGCTACTGACCTCTGGACCCAGCATGGCAGCGGGGTCAGTGATAGTCATCATGACCTCGTTGACTAGCTCCATAGGGATATCGCCCATCACCCTGATCCGCTTAGCATCCTCCAGCGTCAGAGCTTCTGGTAACTTCCTCTTCTCTCCTGCATGAGAGAGAGAGAGAGAGAGAGAGAGGGAGAACGGGAAAGAATCAATCATTATGTTCAATTTGGCTTGACACTTATTAGTTTGCATCCTAAATCAAAACAATAAGCAATGCCATTAATTGAGGAATAAGGTAAGATAATAGTGTGCACTGGAGATTATTAGATTATTTATTGATTTTCTTTGTACCTGTGACGGGTTCGGAGGAGGCTGTGTCCAGAGCAGGACCACCAGCGCCTTTACGCAAAGGAGAACCAGAAACCGCCACTGGACTCAACACTGAAGAGAACAATAAAGACACTCAGTGCAAATGCACCAAAATGGGGGGAAAGACACAGGTAGAGAGGTCAATGAGGTAAGTGTCCTAAAAGTGATTTTACATCATTAATAATTTCTACCAGACAATCATTAAAGTCACCTTTTTCCCCCCCGATGGCTGAATCTTTAATAACATTATATTATTTAGTGCACTACAACGGTCACATTTTGTGACTACAACTGTCACAAACAATTAAGATAAGCAGGTACCATGATATCAGCATTGAATAAATATTGTGGGTAAATAAATAAAAATGAATCTGAAACTATTTTAAATAAACAAATTTATTTTCACCTTCAACAATCTATGACACAAAATAAAAAAAAATTTTTTTAAAAAAAAACAGGTTCATGAATATTGAAATACACTAGAATACTAAACCTATTAAAGAATTAAACTTCAAATTCAATTTGGAAAGAAAATTTGACAGCCCAACTACAAACACACACAATGTCTTCAAATGTGTACAAACCTGTCTGAGGCCCCAGTTGGGCTCCCTCATTAGCTGGCATGGTGAATTCAGCATCCCATATAGGAGAGTTCTCACCATAGATTTCTTCTTCCAGCATGGAAAGAAACCTAGCGCGCGCGCACACACACACACACACACACACACACACACACACCACACACACACACACACACACAGAGAGAGTACAAAAGTATAATACAAGGCATAAATCAGTTTGACATATCTATCCAGTGTGTGTGTTTGTGTGCATCATACTTGGGAAAATGTGTGAGAATAAGTGTGCGTTTCTCTGGGGGCAGTTTGTCTTTCTCTACTCTGAACTTCTCTAGCAGCTGTCTGCGGGTGACGGTGAAGATAGACTTGAGCAGACTGCGGCCGAACACCTGACACGTCTCATAGCGAGGCAGACTGTCGTTACTCTGCGGCACGTGACAGTAGCACAACCACCTGAACCAAAACACAAAACACATGAGACATGCACATTAGATCAGGGGTATTTAAACTTCTGGCAACCAGGGGCCCCTCTCCATGGAAAATCTCCCACAGGATTCTGCCTCACATGAAAGTTGCTTTGGAAAAAAGCATCAGTATATAAAGCACTTATAAGAGTGTAATATTGGGTAAAAGATAAATAAGAACCAGCACACACACACACACACACACACCTGGTATAGTCGACTTTGTAGGCAGATGCGTCCTCTTTCTGGGCACGCTGGCGGAACTGAGACGGCGTTTCCAGCTTCCAGTAGTTCAGACACAACAGAAACATCTTACTCAGCTCATACATCGTCTGTCTCTCCTTAGGAGCCAAGTGACTGAACTTATACTGCACAAAGTTTAACACCCCCTGTGAGAGAGAGACAGAGAGAGAGACAGAGATTCAGGTTACAAATTTCTCAGAACAGTATGAATAATGAAGGTGAACTCCTCTCACACACACACAGACATTTATTCACCTGCTCTATGTTAGGTTTCTCGAACGGTGGACTTCCTAGTGAACCCTCCACTACTGGCTTGCCCATTTGGAGTATGCACTTCCTCAACAGCTATGACCCAAAAAAAAAAACAAAAAAAAAAAAAAACACAATTATATCATCACATCACAAAATACAATATCATTTATATCCATTGTGGAAAAACACTATGCTTAATTCATTTCCATTAAGGACATCATGCATATGCCGATGTCTGATTATGACATTTTGTGCATCAGTGCAGAATCTTTAGAGAATTGCACTGCATATAAAGACCAGTCTGTGCCAGATTGTCAGATTACAGCAATCAACTCCTATGTCCTACTGTGTGCTGTAAGTATTTAAGTCATATTAACACTTTTACCATGTTTTAGTAGTAATTTTGAAAGGCCTGATGATTATGGGTTCAACAATCGAAGCAGTGGGAAGTAAGAAAAAACAACGAGCCTCTTTCAGGCCATTCCCTGATTAGTAAAGATCAATCAACATAAGAGCAATGTAAGTAAAATGTAACTTCTCAGTGTGTAATTTTTTCCTGCATTTTACTAATTAAAAGTAATCAAATGTTTGTATTGTTTTTTGTAGTTAATTTTTTCACCAGTGTAATTGCTTTTCAATTAGAATTGACTCCATACCTGTGCACGCCAGATGTGATTTTGAAGGGTCAAAAACAAAAACATGCTAACAACAATTTTATATGCTACAATGTCATGAGTGTTTGTACAGTAGTGACAATGATAAGCATAAAAAGATGCACATACATTTTTATTAAACTGTGCTGTAATTACCTCTTGTTCAACTTGGGCTGTTTCCATCTCCCATGTTTCTGTGACACGGTGGTGCATTTGGGAATTAGATTTCTATTCAAGGCCACAATGCGTGCATGTGTGTGTGTGCTCAGTTTAGTGAGTGTGAAATGTGATCTGAGTGCAGTTACCTTAAACAGATAGAAGTAGACCTGCTTGGTGTCTGTGTCCTCTTCCTTGTGCACAGACATGAAGAGGTTTTCTACATCCACCACCATCCCGAGAAGCCTGTTAATCTCGTCCTCGGAGACGTTCTCTAGGTGAGACACATGCTCCGCTAAACACACAAACACACAAATTGCTTCAAGTATTAAAAGGCTGCGACACCTCATGACACAGATGGGGGTAAAAACAGCTGCTGCTGTAACCGCATGCACATTTTATCCAGTCGAGACAAATACATTCTGCAATGTTTCTGGAGGTAAATACATTACTGAAAACAGAAGTAGGACATGAGGAACGCGTACCGAGGGCGTGACCACAGCTGCGGCAGGCCTCGCTCAAATCAGCCGCCTGCTGCTGGAGCTCCATCCGGGTGGCTGTCGGAGGATGAGGGTTCTTCCAGCCATTACACTTACAGGAATCGTTGGCCTGGAGAACAACAGCACAGTTCAGACATGGAATAAACCCCCCAGCTGGGATGACCATCATACACAGTGACATACATGTGCACAAGAGCATGAGCTATAACATTGCTGTACCATTTGCACAGCAGATTAAGCCCATCTGCTTAATTATTGACATTGCAGCAATGCGTGTCTGCTAGGACAAGGACGTGGTTTTCACAGTGTGCCAGAGAACTTACTAAACACCAGAGATGACTAATGAGTTAAATCTTACTACCTACCAAGTTGGACTCGTTTGCGCACGCTTCTGGCTAAACACTGGTTAGATTAGTTAGTGTGTTGGAAATCACAAACCACCACCAGAGTTATGTTTGGTTCTTACAGCTAATTGACTGGACACTTGAATTCAGTGGGTTTAATTCAAATCTCAAAATATTATCGTACACATTTAAACTATGTTTCCTTAAAAAAGAAAAAAAAAAAAAAAAAAGCTGCATTCAAGGGGTTCATGGCAATCATTTTACAGTTAAAGGTGTAAAATGGTTGAGAGCCCGTCGTTTTAAGGACACCCCAATCCCACTGTTTCCAGCTTCTGGTATCAGACAATACTCAGAGCTCTAGCCACAAGCTTCTGTTAATATGTTAAATGAAAAACATCACACATGTCACGGTGAGATTCTTTATGACAGGCTATATGCGTTTATGTGCAAGAATTGTGTTGAGTCAGTGAATAACAAACACTTTCACGGCACTGAATATAATCAGAAAACATCAAATTCAATCCACTACTAATCCGGTTTTCCATTCAAGTATTGGCTTCAGTACTGATTCTCTGTATTGAATCAGTGCATCTCTAGATGTCAACATAACCATTTAAATATCACTAACAATGAGAAAATGTCAGTGAGGAACAGAGCAAGCCAGAATCCCAAGCACTTCCTACAAGAGCACTACACAGGGAAGGAAATAATGCCCTCTATACCTGAAATATATAGCTATATTAGCACTATATAGCTATATTTCCAGTGTAACCATTTTGGAGTCATCAAGTCCCCACGAAATGGCGAGTGTCATGTTTTGATTCTATACGTTGACGTATTTGCTTTTGAAAAAGGAAGTCAGGAAGAGTGATGGCTTAGTAAAGTGCTTGAGTGATTTAAACAACAACCTGTAACATTCAAAATACGCCTCACTACCACTTAATCTCCACAAACATAACAGCTTAGCTAACAAGCTTAGCATGAAGAACAGTGAAGAGTTTAACTAGACCTGCGGAGGATTTCTCACCGCCACCTTGACCCACGCTTGTCCACTTTTAGATGCCGTGATGCGGCGTGTTTTTGGAGTTATGTCGTACGTTTGAGCCGAGGGTGACCATCAGCGGCTCTGATGGTGACAGACAGCTCTGAAAAGGGGCGGGACATATAGATTCTAGATAGCATTTAATTGGACGAATACAAGACTAGTACAGGACTGTGCCACCAAAAAGAAGTATTGTTTCTCAGAAGTGATGAACCAAAAATTATAAAGAGACCAGCTCCAAAAATATTTTTGTATTTTCTCTAGATGTACTACCAACAGGTAGAAACAAAACAACAACAACAACAACAACAGCTCTGAAACACTGGTTTTGATTTCAGGAATACTTTAAACTTGAAACAATTTCATACAGAACTTTAAATGGTTATTACATAGCTTGGATTAATTTAATAGCTTAATAACTTAATAGGCTTGAATTCCCTGTTATAACAGTATTATTATTTGGATGTTGGTTATATGGAGGTTTACAGGAGTATATAATCAATAACTATCCCAAGTGTTGATGAGAGGTTTAGAGTTTGAGATATGGACGCACACCCGAGTGAGAGGTTTATGTTTGTGTTTATGTTTGTTTATGAGCCTGCCATTCAATCCATTGTCTACAATAAAGCGAGCTAAACAGCTAGCTAGGTTAGCTAGCAGGCAGTGGTTAACTTAGCAACGAAAACGAGCTATAGCTAGCCCCGGCTACCTTGCAAGCCGAAAACACTCCGAGCTTCTCAAGCTTCTTAGCCCGAGGGAAAGCGCGGACTTGCGCCTTTTTCTGACTCGCCCACTGCTGCTGGCTCAGACCGGGCCGCGCCGGGTCGCTGCTTCCGGAGCCCGAGCCTGAGCCCGCCGACCCCCCGCTCTGGCCTTGCTGAAGCCGGGCTTGTGAGGACGCCTGCGCCGCTGCCTCCGCCATCTCAGCGCCGTGTTTCTCCTCTCCGCCGAGCCCGCGCGCGGTGTTCCGCTCGCCTCCCGCACACGCGCGCACGGTAATTAACTTCCTTTGATGTTTATTTCAGGCCTCGCTCGCGCCTGTCTCCACGAGATACAATGGTCACGCTGCGCATGCGCGGCACCTGTAACGCATATGGGTAATGTAGTCCAGCGGCTCTCAGCAGGAAGTCGGTCAATTTATTATTTTCGAACATGTAAAATACTTTTAAATAGCGTTATGATGGTGATTGTTGATCCGAGTTTTGACTTCAGCTGAATGAAATAACCTAAAAAAAAAAAAATCTCAATTAACAATGTCAATGTTAATTTGCTTCAGAAACATCCACCCAATGTAGAAAACTGGCTTGCAATTATTTCGGAGATTTATGAACTAAAAAATAAGATATATGTTCATATTTAACTGGGATTCTTTTGAAGAAAAAAAACAAACAAACAAACAAAAATAAATCGTTCTTGTTCACTGGTCAAGATTGATTAGCTTTCCTTGTAACCCAGAACAAATACATTATATTCAGAGTCAACAGATAAATATGTTCTAAATGAATACAAATATAGAAAGAAATCAGCACACTATTCATTTTTCAGAAGGCTTGCCAGAAAGATTGAAAGAGCATGTGTGCAAGATGTGCATCGGGACTGTTATCCCGCAGGATTTAACAAAAAAGTCATGCGAACAGGAGGCTTTTACTGTTATGTGGTCAGATATGAAGCTTGTGGGACAAAGAAAGACCATTGACATGTGCAATGCATTAACAGCTTTCATTCTTTCATTCATCCATCCTTAGTAATTGCCCTGGTCAGGGTTGCGGTGGTTTAAATTACTGTGCTAGTTTGTTTATATTTTTAGGATAGAACTAAAAATGTGTTAGAAAATATTACCCACAGGTACAAACCAAAATAATAATTGATCGAGCAAGATTACATTTACATTTATGGCATTTGGCAGACGCCTTTATCCAGAGTGACGTACAGTAGTGATTAAAAAACAGTCCTGCACACATCTCGAGTTAGAAGCAGTTTTGAACTGGAATGATGTAGCTGAGGCTGAGGAACTGCCAGAGCCAGTGTTTTGGAGGGTATACTGGTAGGGTTGAACTGAATAAATTTTAATAATAATAAATTAAATAAGGCCTTTGGGTTTAATCGCATATATAGATACAAATTGTGTCACCCTTACTGTATGTATTTATGTCAATTACCAGTCTTTATTATTGTCAGTTGTATGTACCTAATAATGTAATACTGCATACACTGTATACGACAAACATGTTCTAATGATGTACACTATTATGGCTATAGTTTGTGGACACCTGATCATCACACCCATATGTGGATCTTCCACAAACTGTTGCCACAAAGTTGGAAGCACACAATTATACAGGATGTCTCTGAAATGCTGTAGCATTACGATTTCCCTTCACTGGAACCAAGAGGCCCAAACATATTCCAGCATGACAATGCCCCTGTGCACAAAGCAAGCTCCATGAAGACATGGTTTGCCAAGGTTGGAGTGGAGGAACTCAAGTGTACTGCATGGAGCCCTGACCCCAACCCCACTGAACACCTTTGGGATGAACCAGGACACCGACCGCATCCCAGACCTCCTCGCCTTGATGTCAGTGCCTGATCTCACTAATGCTCTTGTAGCTGAATGAGCACAAATCCCCACACTGTACACTCTGGAGTAAAGCCTTCCCAGAGTGGAGGTTATTATAACAGCAAATCAGGCATGAGATGTTCAACAAGCACATACAGATGTGATGGTCAGGGGGCCACAAACATTTGGCCAGTGTGTGTGTGTGATATTTGTATTGAGAAATATTTGATGATGCATACTTTTTAAATTGTGGTATTCATTTTATGATGTTTTCCATTTTTGCTTCATTTGATTGAACTAAAAAAAAAAAGGTATCAAAAAAGTATATCAATTTGAATCTAACTGCAATTTTAACAGAACTAGAATCTACATCCTAGTTTGGGTTCTTTGGGTGGATATAAAAAGCTCTAGTAGCTCTTATAGATAAATAAATATGATGGAGCATACTTGCTTAATATTTGAATACTAGGTGAACTCTACCGTGACTCTACTAATAGAAGCTGCCACTCCAGCTGTGAGCTACATGCTCTCCACTGGAAGGCAGCATGGGATTACACAGATCAGGATTGTGTGAATCAGAGAGCATATTTCACTCAGTGTTCTGCTTCCTCAAAAACAGGACAGCAGCTTTCGCTGATCATTTTCAAAACTGTACAATTAATTCAAATGAATGCTATTTGTATAGCGCTTTTAACAGTAGATATTAATACAAAGCAACATAACATCCTCGTCCACATGATATGTAACTACATTTAATTGGGTGAAAAAGGCAAGAGCTGACTGGCTGTAAAGTGGAAGATACATGCTACTATAACAAAACCACACAAACCACAGAAAAAAGTACCTTCCCCATTTTTATTTGGTAAAATTACACGTAGAAGATTGTTGTTTGTGTCCCCAATCCATGGAAGACCACAAAACATTTGTCCAACCCTTTCAAAGTGGGGCATGGGCAGAGGTTCTGATCTGTTGTGCTAAATTACAAGATGCAAAATATCAGTTCACCTTCAGAAGAATGGAAAAATAACCATGGGGAAAAAAAATATCATGAGACAGACAACCAGTGCACTCAGAGAAAACTTAGTTACAAAAATCATTTCACCAAAAAGAAAGGGAGGGGGAAAAAAAAAAAAAAAAGATGGATGATTGATCTGTTTTGGGAAGGTATTGTATTGATAATGGCTAATGATTGGATATATTTTGCAGAAAAAAAAAAAAGAAAGAAAATACAAAGTACAAATACAGCAACATAGTTATTTTTTTTTTTCAATACACATACATTGTGATTTTGGTCAGAGGAAGCGAACCCTGCCTTGCGTTATTCATGTTTAACACCAGCTTGGTTGACTGAACGATTTGATCAATTTCTTTTCATTAATGCTTAAAGACACTGGTGTTACAGCTGTTAATGCGTTATGCATTTACAGTTTAAGATATCAGACAATAATGATTTCGGGGGGAACTAACCTATCAATTATATTCATTAGTCCTGGAGTAGTGGTATTCATAATAATTACAATAATAATAGCAATAACCAAGAATAATACAGAATCTACAGAAATGCTGCGCATGAAGGGAAAACAGCCTCTCGCTCCCATCTGTCTGTCTCCTCTCACTGGAAATTAGAAGATCAGTAAGGAGAGAAGAATTCAATACTTTTTAGGCGCTGTGCCCAGAGGAGGAGAGAGAGAGAGAGACACAGAGAAAGTTCAAAGTGCACTGAGGGGAGAGAGAGAGAGAGAGGTTGAGGATATAAAGTAGAAGGAAGCCTGTTTTCCCTCCAGCTGCAGTGTTGATTTTTTTTTTTTATGTGAATACAGACTAGAACAAGAACCTCACAGCTCTGGTTAAGTGCGACAGAATTGATCGGTTTCCCTCCTTATTCCCTAAATTCATCTTTTTTTTTTCCTTTCTTTTTGACAGAAGGTTTTGCCAGATTCTTAAACACAGCTGTTAAGGAGGAGGTTGTGGCTCTGCCTAGGAGTAGGAGGGATAATTGGTCAAAATATTTACAAGTGGCTGTGAACGGCCCCTTTGGTCAGTTCAGAAGCAGAATCTGATGGATGCCACAGTCTAACTGACTAGATTTTCCACTTGGGCTGTGAATAGACATAACTGTCAGACTATGAGTTGGTTGATAATGTGTCTGCGTTGATCCTCGGCCACGTTCTCCACAAGACTGGACGGATGGTTAGTTTCCTCCTCCGCAGCACTGGCTGGATCTGCCCTGAGGTGCCGCCTCCTGCAGGTCGACTCCGCCCCGAGCCCGCCCCCCAGGCCCTGCCCCGCCCTGTGGCTCATTCTTCGGAAGCTTCTTAGCTGTTAAAGACAAAAAAAAAAAAAAAAAATGAACAAGAATGGCTAGGAAGTCTGAGACTATGTATGAATGAAAGTATAGTTTTGATACATTCTGTAAAACTAGCAATCATGTTTCCATTCAAATGTTTCACAAATTTAAATTAAATTAAGTAATTACCACAGTGGCACCTCATCTAAAATTAAACTGAATGTCATTTCTTCAAATAAATTCAATTATGTAGCTCCTTTAGCAATGGACATAGTCACAAAGGACTCAAGACATAGAATTAAATAAAAAACCCTCTGAGACAACATGCGAAAGAAAGCTTGAGAGGAACTACACTCAAAACAGAACCCATCCTCTTCTGGGTGACACCGGAGAGTGCGATTATGAGTCATTACTCATCTACAGCTGCATAGAATAGAGTCACGCAATGCTACGTGTCCTGAAAGGGTCTTCAGTACTAGCGTCAGAGTCATTTATGATTTCCTCAGAAATCAATTTTAACCGTAACTTCTTAGTGCTGTGTTTGCGGTGTAAAATGTGACTTTGTTGGTTTGTTTTTTCAGACATTATATCGATATTTAAATACAAGTCTTCAGCCAAGAGTTGTCATAGTTCATTGTTCGTAGTTCATGCTCGATTGGATTGAGATCTGGGGAATTTGGGGGCCAAGTCAACACCTTGAACTCTTCGTCATGTTCCTCAAACCATCCTGAACAATTTTTTGCAGTGTGGCAGGGCGCATTATCCTGCTGAAAGAGGCCACTGCCATTAGAGATTATTGTTGCCATGAAGGGGTGTACTTGGTCTGCAACAATGTTTAGGTAGGTGGTACATGTCAAAGTAACATCCACATGAATGCCAGGACCCAAGGTTTCCCAGCAGAACATTGTCCAGAGCATCATACTGCCTCCCCCAGCTTGGCTTCTTCCCATAGTTCATCCTGGTGCCATCTCTTCCCCAGGTAAGCGATGCTCTCTCACCCAGCCATCCACATGATGTAAAAGAAAACGTGATTCATCAGACCAGGCCACCTTCTTCCATTGTTTCCTGGTCCAGTTCTGATGCTTACGTACCCATTGTACATGCTTTCGGCGGTGGATGGGGTCAGCGTGGGCTCTCTGACCGATTTATAGCTTCGCAGCCCCATAAGCAGCAAGCTGTGATGCACTGTGTGTTCTGACACCTTTCTATCATAGCCAGCATGAACTTTTTCAGCAATTTGTGCTACAGTAGCTCTTCTGTGGGACTGGACCAGATGGGCTAGTCTTCACTCCTCATGCGCATCAATGAGCCTTGGGTGACCATGACCCTGTCATGACGCTGATTGAAAGGAGCTGATTTCTTGTTAAAATTTTATACTGAAGCTTTAAAATTGAAAAATTTTAAAAAATTCTCCCTTTTCAGTGTCAAATATTTTTGTTTAACATCTGCAAAAATAAACCATCATTAAATTCAGTTTTACTTTTTGTTTTAAAGCACTGCACTGTTAGCAGTTTGTTAGCAAATCTATATACTGTGATACACATTGTTTATCATAGAAAGACACTATATGGACAAAAGTATGTGGATACCTGACCTTCACACCCATATGGGGTTCTTCCCCAAACTGTTGCACACAATTGTATAGAATGTCTTTGTACACTGTAGCTTTAATACTTCGCTTTACTGGAACTAAGAGGCCCAAACATGTTCCAACATGACGATGCCCCTGTGCACAAAGCGAGCTCCGTGATGACATGGTTTGCCAAGGTTGGAGTGGAGGAACTCGAGTGTCCTGCACAGAGCCCTGACCTCAACCCTCAACTTTTGAGATGACCTGGAACATCGACTGCACCCCAGACCTCCTCACCCGACATCAGCGCCTGACCTCACTAATGCGTTTGGAGCTGAATGAACACAAATCCCCACAGCCACGCTCCAAAATCTAGTGGGAAGCCTTCCCAGAAGAGTGGAGGATATTATAACAGCAGAGCGGGGGCTAAATCTGGACAGGGATCTTCAACAAGCACACATGGATATGATGGTCAGGTGTCCACAAACACCTATACAGTATATATTAGTTATACATTGATTATATAATGCTGCAATATCTCAAAAACTAAACAGGCTCTATAAACAATCTATAATGTTCATAGGACAAACTTCACAGACAATCACTGAGAATCATTGTGCATTTCCATCTACTGCTATTATTCGAACATCATGAAGAGAATGAACAAGAGGACAAATCAAACAGAATGTAGGCACAGACAGTAGCCGGAGGACAAAGAATAAAAGCAAGCTTTGTTTTTTTTCAGGAGACATCAACTGTATAGCAAGGCATCTCAGTGGACTGAACTGTATACTTGAGAAAACGAATGGAAGGAAACTGCTGTAGTTTAGTGACTCTAGTTTTATAAACAGGAAAGAGCTCAGCTTCTCTAGCAGTTATGTAAATTATTTAGCTGAAGACCCAAGCTGCAGGCTAGACACATTATATCAGAAAGGGGAGAGTTTTCACAGACTTTCCTAGATTTTTCATTTTATCATCCCAGGTTTGATTAGCGAACTGACAAGATATATATATATATATACACACATACACACACGTCAGTCTTGTTTATGATTTCCCTTACTGCATTGTCTTTTTAAGTGATAAGCCAACGCCACGTTGTCGTTTTTATATGTTCTCAATCCACATACAAACGTGGACAGAAGCGCCACTCGCAAGTTGCGACAGCTGCTGCTTACCGATGGCCATGAAGATCTCGTTGACATTCATGGCGGTCTTAGCGGATGTCTCCATGAACAGCAGGCTGTTGTCGTCTGCGTACGCCTGCGCTTCCTGAGGAGACGTGTGTAGAAGTCAGAAACATGCTTGCGCATATCTTCGTCATCATCATCATCATGGCTACCTTTGTCTAGAAAAGGCAGACATGCACATACCTGGAAATCCACAGCTCTCTTGTTAGCAAGGTCGGCTTTGTTCCCAGCCAGAGCGATGACGATGTTGGGGCTGGCCTGTCTCTGGAGCTCCTTTACCCAGTTCTTTGCTCGGGTGAAAGTGTCCTGGAATTCAACACACTAATCAGCAAAACATTTTACACTTGCGTGAATATAGGCTTTGAGCAAGAAATCTTCTCTCATGCATACTATTGTAGTTTTGCACAGCCATGAAGACAGTATGGCAAATCTAACACACCTCACTAAAATACCACTTCTGTTGGCCAGCTACGCTTTAAATTACTCAAAGGAAATAAGAGTAAGCAGAGCAGAGCAAAGGTCTCTCAATAACACAGTGAAGAATAACTGACCTCAGCAGTTAGTCAGCTGAGATGCTTATACAATGGTCTTCTGAGCAAAAGTGTACAGAGTGTGTGTGATTATGTGTGTAGGCCAATATACTCCTGACAATAATTAAAAGGCAGTGCAATTACCTCAAATGTACCACTGGAAGATCTAACAACAAATCCAACAAAGTTTCATTACAACCAGCATTGTGAACACTGGGTCGAATCTTAAGTCTCATATTTGAAAATCTCATTCTCATATTTGAGTCCTGAAGTGACTACTCAAGTCCTATATATAGTCCCGGAAGGAAGTACGATGGCTAAACTGATGATTTACTTATCAGCAGAACTAAGTGCAGAAAGATAAAGCAGTGTAGTTTGAGTAGTGTTTTTGTGTTTTGGTAAAACTTATTGACAAATCAGTCTCACAAGCTCATGTCTCAGCTCATAATGAAGCAGAAACAGCTAAGCCCTCATGCCTTTCAAAGATAAAGGGATATACAGAGAAAATAAGGCATCTGAATGCACATGGCCACAGCTCATAAAAATTGCCAGCACTTTTGTGGTGCGAGTGCACACACAGAGAACGTCACGAAAAAACCACGCTTCTCATGCTGACTTGCACGGCTAAAAAAAAACCTGTATATGAGAACAGCTACTTTCGTACACCCCTTTAAGTCCATGTCAGGGTTTTGAGCACTACTGCCTTGAGTTTGTGTGTTACTGTAGGTCTGCCCATACACACATGATGAGTGAGTGTGTGTGTGTGTGTGTGTGTGTGTGCTCTTACTGTGTTAGTGATGTCGTAGACTACAATGGCGGCCTGGGCTCCTCTGTAGTACATTGGGGCCAGACTGTGGTATCTCTCTTGTCCGGCTGTGTCCCAAATCTCAAACTTTACTGTTGTATCATCCAAGCAGACTGTCTGTGTGAGGAATGCGGCTGTACGGATGACAAGGGACAAGACAGGAAGAAAGAGATTACAGATGCAGGATTATGATAATGAAGACAACAATCATGCTAAATAAACCAGTGTTCTTTTAAATTCACTGTCATGCAAAAAGACAACGACGTCATTAAACAAGGCCAAAAGTACACGTTTTCCCTTTACGCAAACATTATCAAAATAACAGCTGATAAATTAGGCTATCAGTTGCAAAAATGCTGTTTTAGTTGATCTGCTGAACAATGAAAAATAAAGTTTTTGAATAAAGCATTCATTCAAGTACATTTTAAATACGTGAATTGATCCCAGATGGTTTAGAGTAGGTGCAGATTTCTTTAAAGATTTGATTTCCCCTCATTGAAACAGCGGCACTAGGGATGTGTCACATTCAAACTCTGAATTAACACACACACACACACACACACACACACACACACACACACACACACACACACACACACGCGTAAGGACTTGTGCCGAGTCAGCAAGGCTGCTCACATGACTGTAGGCACCTAGCTCTGTGACCTCTGACCTGCTGCTTGACAGAAAAAAAAAAGGGAAGAGAAAAAGTGCTGAGCCCTATCCGTACACTGTGGCTGATGTAAGCATGCGGCATCCTGTGTGGAATAAGACGCAGAATTTCTTTCTGTCGCTGCACACAACTGAATATCACACCAAACGCCTGTTCATTTACTAAAGGATCTCTTTCGCACTTTTAGCAGGTGGACTCTGAAAACCGCAGACAGTTTCACTCTGGAGAAGGGTACGAACATGCACGCGCGCGCACACAAACCACAAGATCCAGGAAATTCCACAGTCGCCCTGCTTCCTCTGCTTTGTGTGTGAGATGTAGCTACTTCCCGTCAGCTCGCTCACATGGAAAGTGCCAGCTCACCTTTCTAATGACATCACAGCCCGCAGTTCACCGACACACAAAGCCATTTAAGCTTTAAGACATTTAATCACAGTGTGAGGAAGGACTTTGCTGAGATGTGCTGAGTCTTCAAGTACACGTGTCTCTAAGCCCAATAAGGAATACAAAAGGCCTCAATTAAAGTCACATGACACTGTCTCTGCCATTCAAGTGATTTTTCTCTCATCCTGTGGCCATTTACTGTCTAACACTTCAGGATTGTGAAAGAATACCTAACTGCACCAACTAAACACGCAAAGCCAGGAGAAATGTCACACACATCTCAAGACACAAGCAAATAAACAAACACATAAACTTGCTGTCCATTAACTGAAAAAATAAGGTTAAAGCACCTTTGGTAGGCTAGTGAACTCACAATTAACTTTGTAATTATTGGCACCCTTTAATAAAATGGGTATGAAAAATCACATTCTGTAAATGAGAGAAATCTAATCTTTAATTTTATTGTAAGGGATTTTTTTTTTTAAAGTTTTAAAACAAACCATGCCTTTTAGTCATAACAGTAATGTGTCATCTACATAAATTATTATTATGACCAAAGCATAAATTAAATAGTAAGGCGATTTATTAAATGATTATAATTTTATTCTGGGCAATTTCTGGGCAGTTGTCAATACTTCTGCCTCGTAGGTCATTTTAGTTGAATTTTACTCTTGTTTATTGTTGTGTGGTCATTTTTAGACATGTGGTTAGATATGGACAGCTTTTACAGCCCCAAATGTTAGCAGTAACGACAATGACCTGCACCCGGCAACAAACAACTTGGAAAAACCAAAACAACGCTAAGTTAAATGATAAAATGACAGGCAACAAAAATGACTCAACATCTCTCTAATGAACAAATGATTTTTTTTTATTCAAATGCTTTTCTATCATCTCGTTTATCTTTAAGAATATTTCTTAATCCCATGCTTCCAACCAAATGGCTCGTGTCACAATTATTGGCACCCCCACCGTTAGTATTTATACAGCCTTCCGTTGCCAACATGACGACACTGAGTGTCCTCCTTTAACACCTGAGACACAGAGCATGGAATCTGAGACTCGTCAGTGCAGAGTCCTCTCAAGATACCAATACACGCCGTGATTACTGTTTCTACGGTTACAGCAGCCATGTGTTCCATTTTTGGGTCTCACCATAAGGTTAAATTAGAAAGAAAGTGCACTTGCACAGTTGTCTGTTATACAGTTTGTTTCGTCATGGTGTTGCCAACATGGTGTCCAAACCAGAAAACAAGAACTTCAGCTAACATGCTGATATAGAGCTGACTGCTGGCAGTTTATACACCGTGTAAAAATGGTATACACACATTCTGTTGCCTCTGTGTGACTGCATACATTATAATGGCTTCGAACTAGACTTTGAAATGATCAACTGAAACACAAACACATTGCCTGACGTGTTATTTTAGCCGGAAATAGAGGTCTTGTTTACCGAAAAGCTTTTTTTTTTATTTATTTATTTTTTTTATAAATGGTTATAATGTGTCAGTCCTTGTGATCTGGAGCAATCAGATACTTCACAGTGCAGATGATTCCTGTTTTGGCTCTCCGTGATATAACACGATCACCTGACCAGTGCACGCTCTGTATCTTGTATCTTTGGAGAATAAATAAAATATTTTAAATAAAGCTGAAATTACACTGACTGATGGCTTCTACTATTTTATAGCTCAAGGCGAGATTTAGATGCTATTGCTAATAATCGAACTATGGCAAAAAAAAAAAAAAAAAAAAAAAAAATGGTAAAAGAGGTAAGCTCCATTAAATTTCTAGAGTACTTTCATCATGACTGACATGACCACGTTTAGGCTTCTTCAATACATCAAATTCTACTGACTCATACATTAGTGGAAGTTAAAGTTGCTGCAAAGAGCACAGAAGCCACGTCTGATCTCAAATCAGTGTTCATTTTGTAAAACTCTGACTCCACACACACACAAACACACACACACACACACCTCCGATGGTGCTCTCCTGGTACTCGTGGAACTGGCCCTTGACGAAGCGCAGTACCAGGCTGGACTTGCCCACGGCCGACTCTCCCAGCAGCACCAGCTTGAACTGGCAGATCTTGTTGGCGGCGGCGGCGGTAGTGCCGTTGGTCCGCGTCGCTCCTCCTCGCCCCGCCATGCCAGCACTAGAGGAGAGCAGGCTGGGCTAACGCCGGGACTGGAGCTCAGCAAGGACACAGAGGACGAGAGAGGGAGCGGAGGACACCAGGATCGAGAACGGCTAGAGAACGGGTGGAGAGAGGGATAGCAGACACAGGTGGAGGAAACCTAGGAATCAACAAACAGAACATATCGTTACAATCTGAAAATGAAAACCAATCATTCAGAAATCTTCCTTACTATATAAACAACTGAGGACTCAACAAAGCTTCTGCAAACATGCCAAAACTTCAAAAGAAGGATTTCTGCCCAAAAAAATCCCACAGTAGGAGCTATTTCCTTTAAGAGCAGCATTTCACACAAAACTGAAAGTGTCTTGTGTCATTTGCAATAAACTCAACCAGCCAGTCAGAGAGTCTGTTGCTTAACCACAGCTTACTTAACATAAGCTAGCGAAACAACGCTTTTTTCAGCCGGTGTGTTTAGCAAGTGCCAGTTTCTTCTTTATTCGAGTCACACACACAACTAAACTGAGGTGTCTACACAGAGTAGAAAACAGCTGAATGATAAAAATACCTTGGGAGTACAATCGTGACGCAGGGACACACTGGGGTTATCAGCCTGTCCATGAGACGTTTGAAGCCAGATGCAGATTATCAGTAATTAATTGGAGAGCAGATCAGTGTGTTCGCTTCGGGCCTGATTCACCATCCCGAGAGGAAAAAGTGCGTTTGGAAAGGAGGTCTGTGTGCTGCCAGAGAACTTCGAGTGTATGACTTGTGTTTAAGCTCATTAAAATGTGGCTGCTGTATAGTAACAAAGATGACAGTTTGTGTTATTTCTGCCCTATTTCCTGTGAGCCTTTCTGTGAGGTACAGACGCCTCATTATAGCCTCAAAAACTGGCAGGAACAAAAATGACCTGCGTCAAGCGATAGACGGCTTGGAAGAACGGAAACAACGCTTGACAAAATGACGTAACAAAAATGATCCAGGTCTGTTAAATGATTGCTACATCTCTGACTTTTCAATTCAAATGCTTGTCCTTTATTTTAGTAATATTTGTTGCTTCTATCCATCTTTTGTTGGGATGTGTCACAATTATTGGCACCCTTACCTTTAGTACTTGTACAACCTCTCTTTGCCAGCACTTCTACTATAACACTTGATGAGATTGGAGAATAGTCCGAGTATAAAAATGACTTATTACTATATTATACATTGTTACTTCCCCTGTGAATCCCCTGAACAATGTATAGACATATGATAACACAGATCTTAGTGTCCTCTTTGGTACAAAAGCTAGTGTAATGAGCAGCAAATAGGAGGAAATTGAGGCTGATACACAGATTCCCTCTCCCTGCACTGAGTGGAACATCCAACAATGCTGAAGGAAGACTTTTGAAAAACAAAACAGGAAACGCTGGGGTTATTCTATAATGACTCCAGAAAACATTTACTATTTATGTGTAATATTATGTGTAATATTTACTTTCGTCTGACCAAATGCAGATTGTTTTTGATCTCTACTCTGGGGTATCTTGCCACAGGCACATTTCAAAAGAGACACTAGAGGCAGATCTGTTAGTTCCTAACCAACTATAGTTAAATAATATACCACATATATCTCACGCTGCAGTCCCCCTCAAAACGACAAACTGCACAGTCAGTGTTGTAAATTTAACAAGCTAATATGTCTCTACATTGACTGAACTAAAGCCATGTTGATCAGACATCACTTGCTGAATTCGGAGTAGAGGAGACCATCATGTGTACCCAAGTAGGAATTCCTTGGAGTTGCATTATAAACTCCTCGGTCCAGGTGTGGACTTCTTTATAAATATCAATAGCTACCGCTTCAGAGTCTAACAATCAATTTGTATGTTTTGGTTTATCTGGACGCCTACTCGACTAATCGCTCTCAATGAAGCCTTGCATTGTGGTGTACAATTAACCTGGATTAGGGTTTTGCCACCTGACTTTCTGACACACACACACACACACACACACACACAGGTTTAACATCATCATACAGGTCTATTAATCAATAAAATGACTAAGTATATCCTTTCTATCATCATAATAAACAGACACTGTGATAAACAATACACTCTAAGTGGAGCGTTTCTTACAGCACATGAACTCCTACAGGAATTGTAGGAATAATGCCAGTAATGGTAGCATTAATGATTATGGAAGCATTGTATATTATTTATAGAACATATAAATATGTGTATATATAAAAAAAAATCTGATTTGTAGGTCGCTCTGGATAAAGACGTCTTACGGTTAAGGACCAGTCCACTGGCGTATTTCTTTATACAGGCTGAACATGATGTCGACTCAAATTATTTATTTATTTGTTTGTTTGTTTATTTATTTACAAAGTTTAGTTTGAAAAAATGTTAACAGATTATGCAAGGAAAAATTGTGTGTTTTGGTCTACGTGATGTTTTTTCTAGAAATGGCACCCATCTGATACTGAGGATCTGTACTGGGCCGATACCAGGAGGGAAAAAAAAAAACATGGTTGAGCGAACATCCGAAAAAATAAAAGAACTAATTCAATCTGATCCTGGAACAAGTGGGAAAAGAGGATTTAGGATTTTTTTTTCTAAACTGGACATGTTCACATATAAAAAGATATGATTGTATTTTTAGGATTGATTTTTATTATATTTTATTTATTACATTCAACATAAAAGTGAAAGAATTTGACTGAATAAAAAAGCTGCGGGTTCGTGTACATTGTATATATTTATAGCTATTTACGGCCATGAATAATTTCCTGTAGTTTATTCATTCTTCTTCACCTTTAAAACTAAGTAGTTCTCAAGCTCGCAACAAGGGAATCATTATCAGGGGGGAAAAAAAAAAAGTGGTATCTCTAGTTTTCCCCCATTTAAACAAAACATTTCTAAGCTTGTCTGTGCATGTGCAGATTTTCTCGCCAACACTAAAATTTCGGTTTCACCCATGTTAGCTTGCTGCCAAAATATATTTGTCACCAAACAAAACAGAAAAACAAACAGGTTCTAGATTAAAGAAGAGTGGGTGTAATTATCATTCAGCTGCTTGTTCAGGAAACAAACCAATGCATCATGAAATTCCTCCTTATCACAAGGTTACAGAATTCATTACTAAATAAAACTCTGCTCTGCACAAAAGGTCCTTTATATGAAAAAGATCTAAACATTAACTGAAATTTTACATTGAAATTTAAACCTGTACTGTCTGCTAATTCAGAACAAATCTGATAAAAACATTCGAGGAAAAATATTTTTTTGGGAAAAAAAAAAAAAAAAAACTTTTTATTGGTTCTGGGACAGGGTTTCATTAACCAAGCAGCAAAAGTGCGAGATTACCTTTGACTTCATGAAGAGGAAGGGGGACATTACTGAACACAAAAATAGGAAACGCTTCCCTGGATATCGACCCAGTTTCCTGAGAACCTGCCAATGGATTTTGTGTGTGTGTGTGTGTGTGTGTGTGTGTGTGTGTGTGTGTGTGTGTTTGAGAAAGAGAGAGAGCATTTGTGAGAGAAGACCGTTAGCCTATCTGGGTTTACAGAAGCATTCTGCAATACATATAGACAGATAATACAGCTGCGTCCGCAAACACACACACCCTTACTTTTAACCAAAGCAAAGATATTCTTATCATCTTATCTTTACAGGGTCTGAAATATCATTATAAGACAACTATACCAAAGCACTGTTTCAAATTCTCACGTGATTGGTCACAAAGTGTTCATTCACTTTCTTTATGCTGAATTCTCGAATCTGATTGGTCAGAAGGTGTTGGTCAGCTCTGATGGTAGTGCTAGCTGTAATTCAAATCAAGGGTTTATATTAACATTATATTACCAAGCCTAATGATAAATGGATATTAAAAAAAACAAAAAAAAAAACATGTTGTTATCTCATAAAGACACGTTGCTACGGTGATGTTTCTGTAAAGAGATTATTATTTAGGCTAATATTTATGGAAGGAGTCTGCAGTGTCAGTGTCAAAACGACTGTTTATAGCTACTACAATGCAAGTGCTAACAGGAACTAACATGCTCTGCGGATGTTCCGCAACATTTAATGTATAATACGAGCCACTTGCATCGCTTCCGGGTGGTAACAGTAACTCTGCATCACACAGAGCCGCATTACACCACCCCGTCATTGATTGTTTTCCTCTAACAGCATGCCCGGTCATGTTCCATTCCTTACATATTGCAGTCAGGAATAACCTTACTATGCTATGCCTAAAACTCCAAGCACACCTTTAATTCAAAGCCAGACAAGTTCATCTCGCCATGCCTTGACTGCATTAATATGAGCACTAGATTTCTGCTTGTACCAGTGTAACTGGAAGACTGACACGTGCTTCGCATTTATATATTAACCAGTTAATTTCCCTTCACCTTAATGAGCATCGGCTTATAAAAGTTAATCAGTGACTGGTGGTGAATTTGACCCTGCGATAAACAGAGTGACTGGATCTCTCGTATAACTGTATGAGACAGAGATCTAGCTACACGAATGAAAGAACTGCATGGACGAAATGGGGCATGTGGATAACGTATGTTATGAATGTAACTGCAGACTATATGAACTAGTTCCAAATGAAACGAATGTGAAAAAGCGACATGTGACATTGACACGATGACCACGAGTGGCCAGTGTGAGATATCTTAAACCGAGATAGTGTGTTTCACTTTCACGTAGCAAAGCAAATAACCAATGAGATGGGACCAAGTGGTGGTGCCTCTGTGCTTGTGTATGTGCCAAAAAAACAAAAAACAAAACCACACTACAGTTACCAAAACAGCCAGTTGTGGACTGACACACAGTTTACAGGAAGAGAGCACAGAAACATAACGCATCACATGTCACATTCTGGGTCGAAGAGATAGCCTTCAGCTGCAAACATAAACCCAAAGGTGTAGGTATTCTGTGACTGCGTGGTAAAGAACAAACGTCCATCCTGGTGCTGTGCAACAGGATAAAGATTTCAGCACCAGCATTATGGATGTGTCTCATTGCTTGCATGAGCCTAGCATATGCAATATCTACTCATGCAACCTTTCTGAGAGAAAAGTCGACGTATCAACGATAAAAAACAGTGTCAGAACAGCTTCAATTCTTTCTACACATCTCTGGAACTGTACTGGAGCGACGAACAACACTTATCCTCATCAAACCACTCAGTGAGCCTCCGTGCCCTGTGGATGGGGGCGGAGTCATCATGGGAGAGACCACGCCCATCTACAGGACCAGCAAAATGGCATCTACAGTGGAACAGAGCCACCGGTTTCTTTCTTTCAGTTTTTTTTTATATGGATGTAACAGTTCTGCAGGATTATGGATGCAACGTCAGATAGAGTGATGAAGATGTTTAAAGAAAGTGTTAAATCCTTTTTTTTTTTTTTTTTTTTTTTTTAAGTGGACATGGACAAAAAATGGTCATTCAAAAAGATTTGCTGTTTTGGGCTATACACTTATACGTAACGTAATTACTGTATTTAATAATAATAATAATAATAATAAATAATAATTATTATTATTTATATATTAAATATTAGCATAACAGTCATATTGTTATGTTACTGTAAACAATATGCAAATATATATATATATACACACACCATTGACATTGATATTAAATTATATTAAATATTACTGAAAATACTTCTTGCATTTTAAATGAGTTTAGAAAATAAAAAGATAGTTAATAATCTTGAAACACTACAACACAACTGGTTGAAAAAAAATGAAAATTGTCTTAACAATTCAGTCAGAGTTTTGGTCAAAAAGCAGACCAATATAAGAGATTATTTCTTTTTCCTATATATTTTTTCATACTAACATTTGACATTTGCTCATCATTGTGTTAAAATGTGTCTCCGGGGGTGGTGTGGGGGGCTCTTCCACGTGACCCTGACGCATGGACATGGAAGAAATCAGGCCACAGAGCCTCTACCACCGGCACTGCCATCAGTCTTTGACGTCTAAACGCAACAGTCGAGAAATGAGTCAGCTTGCTGAGCCAGTCTGATTTAAACACAGATGACATGATTCGACTTTCTATTTCTACTCCTCAAAGTCACACACGCTGACGCAGGCTGTATTTTATGTCCCAGTAATCAGTGAACTGACCTTCGAGCCTGGAACTCGGATCAACTTCACACCAAACTCCATCGTTCTCGTTTCCTTTCGTATAGCAAAACACACACGGTCCTTAAACAGCCAGGAACACGGGTGGGCGCGTATGAGGAGTCCACACGATCCGAAAAACCACCCAAAGATAAAACTAATACACGAGCAAGCAACAAGCTACACTACCACCTATAAATCAGGCTCATTAGTACAGCTGAGTGCAAAAGTTTGGACACCCTTAGAACATAAAGGAAACAAGGAACTCTAATTCACACTGACAACATTTTTAGTGTTCGGTTTCACAAAAAAAAAAAAAATGACTTCGTGATCACAGGTTACACTGTGCAAGTTTAGATATCATGTGAAGTGGAATTTTTTTCCGACCATCCGTTCACAGGTATGGCCAAAACAAACTATTCTTCCCTTGGTTGATTATTAGTTTGTCTTAAGACATTTACATTTCTATTTAGAACTATACAGCCGTGGGTCTCAAAGTGGGCTTCACAAAGCATAAAGCATTCTTTTAAAAACTTTGTCACAGAGGTGGAAATCACAGCTGTTATGTCAGTGTCATATTATTGAGTTACAGAGTCAATTCAAAATTCAATAACTGACAAACAAGTAGCTCTATAAATAATGTCCCCCTGGATGATGTAAAGTCTATATGGCTCCAATGAATAGCCAAAATAAAGATATTACTGTATGCACTTAATATCCAATATTAAGTCTAATATTTAGATTATGTTCAGAGGAGGTCTAAGTTATTTTAGAGTTAAAGGTATCCCTGACTGGAGAAAGTTTAGGAGCCATTTGTATAGGGGGTGCAAACTTTTGCACTCAGCTGTAGCCTCACAGACCTGTCAACAACTGAAACACTACCCGAGGAAGCTAGACTTTTTTTTTTTTAATTATTATTAAAGCAGGGAATAATAAAAGGAGGGAATAAGAGAGTGAACTATAGGGAGTGGTACACAGCAGCAGCGCGGTCAGTTATGGCTCCTGAACGACGTCAAAAATTAGAAAGCAGAAGCTGAATCTTTCACTTCACCTCTCCTCTCTTTTCCTCTCCTCCATGCTAACTAGCGCCCTGCTAACTTCACTGCCTTTTTAAATAAACCCTGTAATTAGATACGCGCGTCTATTTACACCAAACATTAACGCACTCTTAGCATAGTTTCACACCCCAAGACTATCAAGTAGAGCGAGCTAACCAGCTAACTAACCAACTAACTAACTAGCTCTATGTTAACTAGGTAACTACCTGCCTGGAGAGCTTACTACTCGAGGCACAGGATGAGAGAGAAGTGGTCCTGTCACAAAGAGCTGCTGTCATTAACACTATTTCTGAAAGAATTCTGGCTAACAAGCTAAGATTAGCTAAGCTAGCTAGGCGGCTAACTTGGTAGCGTAACAGGTTAGCATCGAGCCACTGACGTTAGCTAGATGACACAGGCGATTTAATCCGGCGAACAGATTGACCGCTGATATACACACCCGTAACACCCAGACATCCTCACGTCGATAAATTCAACCCGTATTTACATTACCTTAGTCAACGTTTCTCAAAATGGAGATGGAGTGGAATTTCCCTTGTCGCCGCTCCAAGACGTCTCCAGTCCAGCCGACGGGCCCCGGCCTTCACTTCCGCCTGCGGGAACGGACTTCCGGATCCGCCTACTTCCGGGTGGAGGGACTGACTGAGGCCACAATCATTTCAGCTGGTTTATGGAGTGTAATAAAATAGTAAATAAGAGGCATAATTTGTAGCACAAGAGTGTTAGACTTGTTTTAGGTAGAGTGACCCAGTGACTGTACTGAGGTGACCATATTTGAACACTGGGGGCAAATGTACAGGGCAAATGGGAACTTGTTGGGGGCGGTGGTTGGTACAGTGGTGCAGTGGTGGCAAGGTGGCACTGTGGCAATGTGTGTGTGTGTGATGTGTGTGGGGCAAATTGATAGATATACTATATTGCCAAAAGTATGTGGACAATTCAGACTGTGTAACTTTTTCTTCCCCCAAGCCATCAGACTCCTCAATACTCAGAGACTGGACTGACAACACACACACACACACACACACACATACTCAACTGGATACCATCCCACTCCCTTTGCAATTTTTGCACATTTCTGTATTTTGCTGCTACTGTATTCATAAAGCATATTATATTTAATTTCTTTTCACTACTGCTGTAGACTCTACCTGGCTGCTACCTCAGTAACTGCTGTGCCCATATATGGTATAAGCTTATCTTATAATACTATGTCATGGTATGTTATGGTTACATTCACAGTATTTTATTATGTTGTTATTCTTATGCACTACTAATGTCTTATATCTGACACTTCTATACTAGAGCTGTGTACTGGTCAGTCCTGCAGTGTCTCTTACTGTGCCTATTGTCCTGTTTTAGTAGTTATTGTACTGTCTTGTGCTGTTTGCATATATATGTTTGCACGTGCGCTTTATGTAGTAATGTGTAGTCTCATGCAGTTGTTCTGTGTTGTTTTCTGCAGCACCATGGTCCAGGAGGAACGTTGTTTCATTTCACTGTGTACTGTATTAGCTGTATGGTTGAAATGGCAATAAAGCCACTTGACTTGACTTGACACCTGACTATCACACTCACATGTGGTTCTTTCCCAAACTGGTGGAAGCACACAGTTGTCCCGGATGTCTCTGTATGTACAATTTCCCTTCACTGGAACTAAATGGCCCAAACCTGTTCCATCATGGCAATGCCCCTGTGCACAAAGTGAGGTCCATGAAGACTTGGCTTGATGTGGAAAAACTCAACTGCACGGAGACCTGACCTGACAGAAAATGAAAGACACAGGATGAATTGCAAGTGGCACAGGGTGTCAAAAATTATTGCACCTAGGCATCCAGTATAAAAAGCAAAAAACAAAAACAAAAAAACGTTACTCTAATACCATATTTCTCAAAATGGGGTTGGTGAATGTATAGCTTTTTTTTTTTTTTAATCACACAGTGGTGGTGGAGATACTTCATACTATCACCTATTATCAAGGTTGTTACAGTTATTATTTAGTTATCATAGTTGTTAGCCTAATTTCACAGGTCACTTCCCTGCTAAAAAAGTACAGCGTAGTCTGACCAGCTACCAGCTTCCAAAACACAGGCCAAACTGGTCAAGCTGGTAGACATATTCGAAATTACCTCTACATACTAACGTTACATTGTAGACATCACTCTCACTCACTCACTTTCAGTAACTGCTTTATCCTGGTCAGAGTTGCTGTGGATCCACAGCCTCTCCCGGAACGCTGGGCACGAGGCGGGAATGCCCCTGGATGGGATGCCAGTTCATCAAAGGATATCATGCACACACACATTCTCACACTCATTCACTCCTAGCGGCAATTTGTCTTAGCCAACAGTCCACATACTGGCATGTTTTTGGACCGAGGGAGGAAACCGGAGGAGGAAACCCACAAGGCCAAAGAGAAAACATGCACGGAAACAGAAAGATGGTCTGCCAGCTTAAACAGCTTGTATATATTCATGTTATTTTGAGGCTATTTGAGGCTGGATTATTGTATCCATTCATTTTAATTAAGTTAAATTAAATTTAGATTTATACTGTTATTAAGAGTTTAATGCTCTTATTATTCATAGATAGAATCTTTATATTTTTAAAAAATTATAAAGCTATCTGATCTACATAGTTACCCTTACTGAAAGGTCACACAAATGTCCCACATGAATATTTACATGATTTTCATGTGAATTTTACACTTTTTTTTTTAATTTTTTTTTTTACATTTGCTGTGGTAGGCTTCATGCATTTTTTTTCCACAGCTGAACTTTTCACATGTAGTACGCAAGATTTTATTTTTCACACGATTATTTTCACAAGTTAATTCTTCACATTTAGGACATTTATTTTCCACATCATCATATATAATTCACTTGAGTTCTTGCTTGACTTGATTACGTGACGTGAAATGTGACTGTCAACGTGAAATGTCAAAATGATGTGAAATGTGATTTTTTTTCCTAAGGGGAATTCATTTTCTTCTTATTATTATCAATGTAATTGCTAATTCTCACCTTAGGATGGTGCTACATACATATACTACCCACAAAGACATTCCTGAGATTCTTTTTCATTATGTGTCTCTGTTCAGCTTTAAATTTTAGTGAGTGTAAAAATCAAACGTATGCTGTCTAATAGCTTATTTTCCACCCACTCGCACTCTGTCAAACATAAACACTGCTAATTACTACTAAGGCTGAATGAGCACAGGCAGTAGGCTATAATTAAAATGAAATCTCCTAACTTTCACCCACCATCTGCTTTATGCCATTAATAAGGATTTGGCCT
This sequence comes from Pangasius djambal, assembly GCA_022985145.1. Classification (NCBI taxonomy): domain Eukaryota; kingdom Metazoa; phylum Chordata; class Actinopteri; order Siluriformes; family Pangasiidae; genus Pangasius; species Pangasius djambal. The sequence continues at coordinate 5,901,835 of CM040987.1, forward strand.
AATGCTCAAAGATATGAACTTCTTTCTTGCAAGAATTTTGTTCTGTGAAGAGGATCACGTGATTTACAGCCTGTCACCAAATATATTAGAAGTTAATCTGAGCTGTTTCTTATATGGCAGATGTTATTCGCAGCTGGTGGAAATAGAAATGTATTCTGTTTCAAACCAATTTAGCCAATTTAGCCAATTCCCACCCTCCATCTGGAAGTATGAGCATCTGTAGCATTACCACAGACAAGAATTTCAACACATTTTCCTGCACTGAGAAAACAACCGAAAACCTGTTTACTTGACATTTGCTTGTAATGAAAGTCTAAGACAGCTGTTGGGGAGTCAACAAGTAAGGCATTACACAACAGGGCTGGTATACAACAGGGCTGTTATACAAAAATAATCAACAACAGGGTAGAGTGACAGCAGAGCTACTGTTACGAGCCGAAAGTTGATTATTTTCCTCGGACACTATGTTCAGTGTTTTATTGTATTGTATGTTAATGTGTTTTATTCCCCTTATACCACAGCAATTTGCTAATTTGCTCATTATTGACCAACGCATCATACTTTTAATTGTTTTTTTAAATGGCACATTATTTGCACAAAACTGCACATATCCACACTTTATATCTGTACTGTCAGACTGCTGCTGCCACCATCCATACATTATATTCTTATACACATTTTTTAAATCCCTTCATATATTTTTATGTATATATTTTTCTTTATATTTAATATTTTTCTTTGTATTTTTCTTTATATATTTTTTAATGTATATATTTTTCTTTATATTTAATATTTTTCTTTGTATTTTTCTTTATATATTTTTTAGGTATATATTTTTCTTTATATTTAATATTTTTCTATATTTTCTTATTTTATGTCGGAACAGTTGTATACAGCATTTCACTGCAAGTCGTACTGTGAAAGGTTATGCATGTGACAAATAAAATTTTAATTTTAATTTATTTAGAGTTACATTGTTGTGGAACATCCACAAAACTACTTAGTTTCTGGTTTCACTTATGTTACAGCAGCTATAAACAGTCACAATTCCCTCACCATCTTTTTTTAAATCCCTCTCTATAAGCTACTAAGAAAAAATGTAAAGCAAGCAAAGAGTAAAGTCCTCTGTACTGTAAACTTTCCCATGGTGGAAAACGGACTGACTGCTATAAAACACTGACGCTTAGGACTGTTGAATTCTCAAATCTGATTGGTTAAAAGGTGTTGATTAATTTTCTATAACAGCAGCTCTGACAGTAGTGCCAGCTGCTAGGCAAATCACTGGTTTATATTAATGCGCTCGTTCTAATACTTGATCATTTCTATACTAACAACTCAATAATAAATGTGTTGTTATTTAACAAAGAAAAACGTATAACTGTATAATCATCGATGGTGATGGTTTTCTGTAGGGAGATGTGTATTTAACTATATGGAAGATTAATGTGGAAGGAGTCTCCAGTGTCAGCGCTTTGTAACTTTGTATCATGGGAATGCTTTTTAGGGCAGATGATTTAGCATTTTCCAATTTCAAGCTGTGCATTTGGTCTTATTAACTTTAAGAGAGAAAAAAAAAATAGAGGCTAGTGAGGGAGCAGTTATAACTGTAAGTGATAACAGGAACTCACTTGCTTCATGGATGTTCTGCAGCATTAACTGTAACTATAAATGCTTAAAAAGCATGACATGTCACTTTTTAATAATTGTAATGATGAAATGTTGTGGGACTTCAGCATGTAATGTTACCGGAAAATAATCAACCTCGCATCCAACCATGCCACTGTTGATTATTTTCCAATAAATGAATTGTTTTGTTCCTCACTAAACTTCCATAATAGGTGAGTTTTGAGTAATGAGGTTTTGTATTGTTTTCTTAGCAGAGATCAGTTTGAAAAGCGCCGGAATGCTCCTGTAACATATTCTACGTTATTTAAAAAAAAAAAAAAAGCAGCAGAAAAGTCAGCTCTAGTACTCTTAGGAGACTTCTTTATTATGCATAGATGCTGTGCAAATGTCCTTAATTTTTCTCCTCTGTACATTTGTACCAGTGCTTTTGTTCTTCGTCTTATTAATTTGATTTGTGACCGTGTGCCGTTATGCCTACACAGATCTATTTTTTGTTGCTAATGAGAAGGGCAAATGAAAAATGTAGTGTTGTGGTGCTGATCCGGGCTACTCAGTGCCTGTGTATGAAACATTCCAACATCGAGGCAATCTCTTTTTATAGTGTGTACTGATCAAGGGCTCATTATAAACTAAAGGGATGGTCCTACATAAGGCAGTCGCCATCTGTGTAGCAAGTCCTCATTCTGTTTCTTTACTCAAAATCGAATCACGTGAAAACTTGCGAGCTTGTGCGGGTACCATAGTTACAGGACAAACGCAGACAGAGAGAAAGAGAAGAAGAAAGAGAAGAAAGTTAAAAGCTCAGCCTGTTAGTGACACTGCCCACCAGCCGGGCAACCTGCGTGAGAAGCTTCATGCATTAAATCCTGCGTTTTGTCTGACACAGCGTGATTAGGGGAATAGAGTAGGGGAGAATATGAGAGAAAGTAAACAAACAGTTGCGTAACGCTCTCAATGGAGTTACGCCTCAAATCACGACTTACCCACTGAGACCACTGATCAGCTCTTTTTTTTTTCCTGATCATTTGGAGAGGGAACCAAATTGTACATCAGTGTTTTTGCAAAAATGCAGCATCTTTAATTTTGTTTATACAGTACACTTTAATCAGCATTCAATGCAATGAAACAACATACGAAACAAAATTTTTTTTTACTTTACAGAGCAAAAACAAAAAATACTGAAATTCTGTTCAGTAAATACAAATAGGACACCAAAACCCAATCAAACACATTTTCATAATTTTAAGATAATTCATAAAACCTTTAAAAATGCAATAATGGACAGGCAAAAAGCCTTAAAATGCTATAACAAATCAGCAGGACATTTAATAATTAGTAAAAAATAAATATGAAAATAGAATCCTCATACAGCCAGAAAACCTGTGCACTAACTTAAAGAAGCTTTTTCATTAGAAAGTATGGAGGATAATATTACTGCAGCATTTAATAACTGGTACCTCAAAAAACGAAAAAAAACAAAAACAAAACTGGAAACCCAAACGATAAGCTACTCGAAGCTTATAATGGCAAGTCTTACAAACATTCCCTTCTGTCGCCGTGCTGCGATCTGAACAACAAAAGCAGTGAAAGAACAAAACACAGAAAACACAGAAGGAAGTATCTCAAAGTAAGATCATGCAGCGTGGAAATTTAATTAGCACAGCATTCCTTGTGCCAGTATTGGCTTCTCTATAGTACATTTACTTTAGGCTGCACAAATGAACTCAAGCAGCATATCCACGGTAGAAAAAGTAGCATGCGTTCCAGAAAATATTTTTAAATCAGACCCTTGAGCAACTCCAACCGCAATCTCAATTGCACAGGCAGTTCAGAATAAGACGCACTACTTGCTCAGAATGCATTACACTCTTTTGAGCAATACATTTTTACTATTTCAAACGGGAAATAAATGTGTGAATGATTTGATATTTTAACATATGTTTTATGTAGAGGACTATTCCATCTAGAAAATGACAGCTGTCATAGATTTATTTATTATTTTATTCTGCTAGCTTGCTAGCAACCTGTGTAGTTAGCTAACCAGCACTTGTGTCTTTTCTTTTCAAAGAAATTCCCAACTACACTGTGTTTCCTGACCAGTGCAAGTGTATCTGCTCTGCGAAACCTAAACACTTTCTCAGTACTACAGTACAATGCGCCAAACAATTCAATACTTTATCTTTCAGTATTTCATCTTCACTTAACGCTTTATCTTTGTCAGGCTTGTGATGGAGCTGGAGCCTATCCTGGAAAAACTGGCCATGAGGTGGGAATATATCCTGAATGGGACAACTAGAGTAGCCAACCCATGTACCAGCATATTTCTGGCAGGTGGGAGAAAACCAGGGAACCTGAATCAAAGTCATCAAACCCTGAATCAAACCCAAGCTCAGGATCCAACTGCCCACTGCACCACTGAACCACCCACTCTAATTTTTAAATACTTTTAAACAAAATAAATAGGCGAACATTATGTTGACATCGTATAAGAATTATTTGGCTCAAATGGACGGAGCTGCACAAGTAATTCCTTGTAAATCTTGCTCACCAGGGTTGTCACTGCAAATAGGATGACCTTGGTGTCCTATTTGCAAAGTCCTAGTGAATGTTATCCTATTTTTAAGTAGCCTACTTTTAAATAGTGTTTAAAACTTGCTGAACTTTGCTGTTGGCAACACAGAGACTAATCCAGAGGCAAAATGTAAGTGTTTTCAGGATCTTTTCATCTAAAACACACAGGTGAAGAGTCACATTCAGTGTATGGGAGCATATGCTTCTGCTTTACCCTCCTCCGCGTGCTGCATATGGCCGCTTGTGTGATACATAAGGGCGGATTTTGTTTCAGCTCTTTCAGTGGAAGATACTCCTGTCTTCTACTGCCATATCAGCTACTGCCATTCGTACACTAATGAGTGAGCTTTTTTAGACAAGGAGAAGCTGATATGAGATCAGGACTCCCAGGGCCGTCCTTATCTCATTGTCGTTTTTTCTCCGCATGGGATGAGTTGCTTGTTTCAGGCCCCATGGAGCGATCTAGGACATTCCACTATATTTGCTATATACATTGTTTTGTTGTTTTTGCTGTTGTTATTTCTCAATACCGTACCTGATGCAGCCTGGATGCCCTAAATCTTTATGTTTACTTGTTGTACTCAAGTCAAAACCAAACCTTTTCATAGGAATACTGTTTTGACCTGGAAAACCAGAGACAAACCGGTTCAGTCCTCTTGTAGAACATGTCTAACAAAGTTACCTCGATCAGAAAACTGCCTGTAGAAATAAATTTAAAAACTGCCTTTTTTGTTCCCTTTGATGGGTGACACTCTTGGGAAGTACTGGAACTGGGCCTGTAGGTGAGCTCACAGAATCTGCATTTGCTCAGGGACTAGAAATATATAGAACCCTCCTTGCTCTGAAATATCTTTAATGCCATGTGTTTTAGCAATAAAGATCTCTCTACATCATACTCAGATTTCTATGCATGTTGCACTTGAGAGCAAATATAATTATATTTGAAGAGTTCGTATCCTATACATGTTGTCATTTAAACATTCATGTTTCATTTAGTTTGAAATGCCAAGCAGCACTTGTTCTTTGGTGAAGCTAGCTGCAATGGAGATTATGAGGTAATAGTGTCAAGGCAAAGCAAAAAAAAAAAAAAAAAAAAAAAAACACAAACGCAAATTTCTATGCAGATTGTAAACTCTTTGCAACACTACTGCTTTTTTGGAGGAACTGGCATGCAGTGCACGTCTTTACACTGAAGGAAGTGTGAAAGAAATGTAGTAAATACTGTATTTAGACCCCTGCAGGACCCATGCTCTCCGTATCCGTCGTTTCCCCAGTGGGGGTCGGGGTGGGGTCATGCAGGTGAACGGGACTCGACCCGACCAGGTCATTCTGTCTAGGCCCTGTTGGCAAGTGTAAGGAGCTCGGACTACAAATCCCAGCATGCATAAGCGGACTGACGGCTGTAAAGGGCTGCGATTGGCCAGTTGGTGTAAGAGAGATGTGGATGGGTGTGGAACGTTGGCATGTGAGGTCAGGGGTGGTCTGCAGGCTTAGAGAGGAGTGTGACTGACTGAGGCTTCCATGCGAACACAAAACTTTACTTGGAGAGTTTGTTTGAGGTGCCATCCTGCTAGGTCCTGAGACTGAGGGGAAGCTTGGAGCCAAGCTGAGAAGACAGGGCACCGCCCGGCCAGCTGAGTGGCCCATGTATTGTGAATTTGGTGTTGTCCTGGATGTCTGGTATGGGCTCGGCTGACTCTCCAGTCCCAAGGCAGAGAGTCTTTCCTGTTCAGGGCAGAACAGAGAGTGAGGGCAGGTACTTTGTGGAGGACTGGGAGGTGGATGGAGATGCTCCATTTCTACTTCCTGTCCCAGAACAGAGCCTCTTCCGCAGCCACAGCTGGGAGCTGTGGCCAGGCTGAAAGACATCCGAGGGGGCCAGTCAGAGGGAGATGGTGTCAGGCTGGTGTTGCTGGTTTGTGCGTGGAGGCTAAAAGACGAGTATGGTGGGACGGGGGAAGGGAAGTGGGGCATGGTCACATGGGTATGTAGGAAGTGCATCATCTCGTGCAGACCTTTAGCCAGATTGGACACTTCCTGGTTCAAGCGGTTCATCTGAAACACAGGAAACAAAGTTTACGCACTAATAATAGTTTGTTATTTAAATAATTGTGGAATATTTATTTGAGTCTGTTTGTTTGATTGATTGATTGATTGATTATCATTTTGTGTTTACCACAAATCCCCTTAGTGCAAGGAATGTTTTCCAGCTCATTGGTCTGTTTCCATATGTGTGTACTTAGATTTGCCTTTGATTAGTTTTTCTATTTATACCCTCATGTTCCCATCTTGTGTTGCCATGGACTCTGACTTTAACTCTGATTACTGGATTGCCTTAAATAAATTTCATGCTGATTTTACGCACTTGCATCTCTCGGTCCAAAATTTTCCAAAATTGTAAAGCAACTTAGGGTTTGAGAAATGTGTTAAATAAATTCAACATATTATCATTACTAATAACTGAGGCAGGTGCATTAGTGATGGGCATTCAAGCAAATGTTGCCGAAGTATTAGACACATAAAAACGATCTTTTAATCATTCCTGCTTTGTGTTCATGTGTCTATTCAGTGAAACATTTAACCATTCTGAAAACGAATATTTCTTTTGTAGAAAATCTCAGTCATTTGTCATAATTTTCACAAGTGCAGGTCAGTGGAATCAGGTGTAAATCAGGATGGTGCTCCAGATCAGATAGTAACAGCCTCTATCTTTAGGGTCCCACAGCCAATTTAATCCATCCATTTTCTGTACTGCTTATCCTACACAGGGTCATGGGGAGCCTGGAGTCTATCCCATGGGACTCAGGGCATGAGGCGGGGGACACTGTGGATGGGGTGCCACAGGGCACAATCACACACACATTCATTCACACTCTAGGGACAACCTACAACAGCCTACAACACATGTTTTTGGACAGGGAGATGAAACCAGAATAACCCCCAGAAGCACAGAGAGAACATGCAAACTCCACACACACAGGCAGGAATCAAACCCCCAACCCTGGAGGAGTGAGGCAAACATGCTAACCACTAAGCCACCATGCTTAATATTCTAATTCTTTTTAAAGGCATGGTTTGTAAATTTTATAGACCCCTGCTTCCCGTGAGGCAAATCGCTATGAAAACACTAAAAAAAAAACCCTATCTCCTCCAACTACCCGCATCATCCTCTCTAATACCTTTTAGCGAAAAGTAGTGTGGAAGTGTGGAATAGGTTTTTCAACTAGAGGTGGAAAATTAAACACAAGCCTGAAATGAACAACCTATTCAGATCCCTTGCACAGAAATACTATGAGTCACAAATTTTTTTAATGTATCGTTCAATTATAGAATTATTAGTGTAGAAATGCTTTTGAAAAAATGATAGACTACATCTTTAAGCGTTCTATATACAGAATGTTATTTAAATGTCTTCGTTTCATTTACTTTAAATAAATATATCATAAAACTAAAACATTTAGTGATGTAATTTTGTTAAATAGTGTAGTTATGCCGAACACTAACATACAAGTGTGTGTGTGTGTGTGTGTATTGAATACCTCTGTGTTGAGTTGGGAGATGCTTTGTCTAACTTCTTCCGTCTCAAGTAAAAGGTTGGCATTCACCTGTAAGGGATCTAAAAAGCACAAACATTTATTTAAAAGTGTGTTTAACTGTCAGTTATGTCCTATGTATATGACATTCTTTTACATTTTTATCTCTTTTAATCTTCATTATACAGTATTTTTAACATATTTATTGCATATGCTATATAAGAGCTATATACAGTTTATACTGCCAATTATCCACTCAAACTGAAATTCTGGCCACTGCTGAGCAAAAATGGCTCTTACCTTTGGTCCTTCGAGTAGAAGTGACCTCACTGGGCTCCACGTTGAAGTGAAATGCTGGTTCATTATCCTCGATACCGTCCACAACCCTGCAGGACATCGGCATAATCATTAGCTCAAATTAACGTCTTTTTCCAACATCCAGTACAAATACGGCCTTTTCCATTAAGTCTTTATCTAAACAAATCTTTACAGCCCAGTTTATTTACCACATGCAAGCATTAAAGCATGCTGGCATTTCAGCAAATGCCATTCACATGATTACAAAAAAGCAATCAACTCAATGAAAAACGACCATTTAATTGGAACATTTTAGACTACATTAACATGGCACTTGTGCCCCATTTCATTTTTAATGGTTCACATGTGGTAGTTAATTAGTAATATTAATATTTCTGGGTCTATTGTACATGCAAATGCTTTGTTATATAATTGAATCATGCACTAGTATTTGTCTCCAGTGTACTGTCAGTGTGTCTTTTCATCTCGTCAGATCATCGATTCAGCCACATGTCCAAAAAGACAGAAATTTAATAGTGAAAACAAAATGGACAGAAGTGCTTGTTCACTTTCAAAGAAGCGGTTTTCTTTTATTCACCAAGTATTCTCTTTTGCCCCACTGCATGTGAAAATTTCAGTTGGTTTTTTTTGTTTCTAGTAATTCCAAAATCATACCAAAAGGTGGACTAACTCATCGAAATCGCTCCTGTTTGTTAGTGAGTGTGTTCCCGGGATAGGCTCCAGATTCACTTTGACTCTGACCAGAATAAAAACGGTTGCTGAAGAAGATGACGTTGATAATGATTAAGTTCTAAGGACAGACGGAAAAGCTACTGGGAAGCTATTTTTGTTTCTGATATTTAGAGAAGAATGAATAAGCACACACTGCACATTGTGTACTGAGTCTGTGTGGATAGTGGGTAATAAAGTCAGGCTGACATCCTAATAAATCAAGCTTTAAACGACTTCTTATTCCGCTTTGTCATCTTGATCATTCAACAGCTTGTTTAGTCTAGCAGCCTGAGGGTCATCGGATGTTCGGTCGAGAGTTAGCGTTCACATTTGGAAAGCTTGCTTATGGCACAATCTAGTAGACATACCTCCCTCTTAAAATAAACAAAGTATTTTTCAATTTCTGTGTTAACTCCTTTTCAATTTCTGTATTCACTGAACCGAAGCTTCTCACCACTACATGGACATAATATCAATATATAAACAGGGTGCCCCAAAAGCCTCCATACATAGGGGAAATAACACTTTTTAGCAAAATGTCTTCCAAAATTTTTCATACCCAGTTTATATTATACATCTTTTTTTCAGATAGCCTTTAAGAATGCCTCTGACAAAAGAAGAATGTATTGAAATCTTTCTCACAGCTGGATCAGGAAGCTTATCTTATGCATATGTGCATGCATGCATCTTCGGATGTGAAGATATGACATACAGATTGATAACTTTGTTGTCCATTTCTGGTAAACTGCCTTTGGGTTCGCAATAAGTAAACCGAAAAACACAGGCCATTTGCATACACCCCCACACAGAAACATGATTCAGTACTCCAAACATAGAATATAGGACAACAAATAAAAAATAAAGGAGCTTGTATAAATCTCTTGTTATAAAGTGCAATGAGCAATTAGGTACGAATAAATACCACAGACACTTTCTGTGGTAATGTTTCTAGTTTATATTTAGGTGGCATTTTAATTACATTCTTGCGCTTTTTTCTTTTGGTTTAAATTTTGGGTTTTGTTAACTATTAACTGTGCTGTGAATTATCCTGAATTAAGTTTATTTATTTATTTGTTTGTTTGTTTTTTTTACTTTTTAGGACAGGGATTCTCAAACTATTTGCAGCCAACCCACAACCTTCAACTTACTAGCTACACTGTAAAAAAGTGACTGTAAACTTTACAGTAATTTACTGGCAACAGGGTCAGGGTTGCCAATGATGTATTGTAAACAATTTGCAATAAACAACTGTAAACATATTTATAGTAAAGGACTGTAATCTATGTAAGCTATCTAGCCTAGCATCTTATTTATCTAATCTAGTATCTTACACAGTATAAAATAAGACATAATCTAGCACATCTGCGCATTAAAAAAACATGACTTACAACTGATACACGATGCAACTGAGCTGAAGGTTAAGGGTCTTGCTACTGAGCCACCACAACAAGCTCCACTAGCTTACATTGGTTCAACCACTTCTACCACTGGATTAGCTCACACTAAAAGATTGCACTGAATCAGTGCATGTTAGTTAGAGCTAGCTGTGCTAGTTGTGCTGACTCAGTGGTCAAGGCTTTGCATAACAGAGCAGAAAGTTGTGTGTTCAATTCCCAACACTACCAAAGTGCTATGGTTGTGTCCTTGCTCAAGACCCTTAACGTTCAGCTCAGTTGTATCCTGCTAAGTTCTAAATTCCTCTGTTTTAAAAGCATCAGCCAAACAAGCAAATGTACTGGATTATGTGTTATTTTATACTATGTAAAATATTACAATACTTTACTGTTAATATGCTTACAGCTGTTAAACGTAATTTTTTCCCCGTGTGATTACTAAGAGCAAGTAATCACATGGATAGGATAGAAATAAGAGAGCAGTGGTAGTCATTACCTGGGGCTCAGGTCTAGTGGACTGACGCAGGTAAGTGAGGGGATGAGCAGCTTGGCCGGACGGTTGACGGGGCCTGTGTCGATCACAGGGGGGCACAGCTCTTCACTGGCTGGGGGGTGGGGGGAGGGACCCTGTCCTCGGTAGCCTTGGGTTGGAGAGCGGCAGAGGCGGAGCATGCCGAAATGGCGTAGCTCTTCCCCTAACATGGCGCTCAGAGCAGAATGGTTTGAGTTTCCTTCCATGCTGGAGAGCAAAGGCTGCCTGCCTACTTCCTGTCCTGGATCATCCTCATCCTCGGCCTCCACAATAAAGGGCAATTTTGGCTCAGGAGTAAGGAGGGAGTCAGAACGGCCCTGAAGAAACGTACAAGAGAAGAGAGACATGAGTATTAGTGAAATGATCATCTTTCATGTTAGACATTCTCACAAAATTACAAATGATCAAATTAAGCCTAGTTCTATTGTTCAAAATACTGTAATCACTAGAGATGAGAAAGAACTGACATTTAGTAGTTGAGTAGCAGCTGACGCATTTTATACACACAGTGTTTTGAACACAAACTGTTTAATTCTCTTTTCCTGTTTGGTCAGAAGGTGTTGATTAATATTCTGTAACTGCAGCTCTAGTAGGAATGCTGGCTGTATTTCAAATCAAAGATTTATATTAATGTGCTTGTTCTGTTATATAATAATAATAATAATAATAATAATAATAAAACAATTAAAGTTATTATTTAACAAAGAAAAGGAATAATCAATGATATGGTGTCGTTTTCCGTAAGGAGATGTTTATTTATCATTTATGGAAGGAGTCTCCTGTGTGAGTGCCATGGTATAATAGGGAAAAAACACTTCATGACATACTGTTATTGGAAAATAATCCACTTCAGGGTGGTAGCAGTAACTCCGATTTGTGTCGGGCTGCATCACACCACAAATCACAAATCATTGTTTTTTTCCCCCTCTAACAGCACACTCTGTAGTGTTTTATTCCTTACAAGTCAAATGCAATTATTTCTTTCCGAGTCCCACTATTTCCATTGCATTGTTTGTGAGACATCAAGGCGAGGTGAAGGCGTAAGGTCCTGGCAACATTTTCAAGGAAAATCCAATTATTTATACATAAATATTGCTGCACATGAATTGTGTGTCTACCTCTGTGTGTTTTACAATTATTTGGCAGCATGATTATATATTTAACTGAGAGAGCTATTTCTGAAAGTCTAATTCTCACCCAGATAAGTAATTACTGCGAGCATCCACAGTATTGAATCCTAGAAGACATTTTCAAGAAAATGGTGGCAATATGTTTTTAATTTGTTGCTTGCCTGTAGGTTTGTGAGAGTGTGCATGTGTGAGCATATATATGTGACTAGGAACATGTTCCATATGTGAATGTGCGTATGAGTGCATGTGTGAGCTAGTGTGTGAGCTAGTGTGTGTGTATGCGTGTGTGTGTGCGCATATGTGTATTGGGAGGATGTAATGAATGTGCCTGTGCATATGGTACCTGTGAGATTCTTGGAGAGCGAGGAAATCGAGTCTGACCCTGAGGGAAGCAGAGACGAGAGAGAAAGAATAATTATTAGTCCTCAAAGCACTGTAGAATTTCAAAATTGTATTGGATTGAGTATTAACTAATGCAGGAGCTAAATGAGACACAATGAAACACAGATGCTGAAAAAAAACCCATTTGAAGCTGCTTTGTGGCAATGTCTGCTGTTTAAAATGCTATACAAATTAAATTGAAATGAATATATTCAGTTACTATGTAACTGAGTTGTACCATAATTAAATACCTGTCAGTTTTTTTCTAGATTCAAATGGATGCTATATATCAATGCTTTTTTTGTTTCTTTGCAGGGTAATTAGAAGTGTGAATAGAGCCATTGAAGGACCAATAAAGTGCATCCTTTTACCACCAGGCTCCTGCGTTCACCTTTAAATCTCATTAAAAAACCATCAAATGCATCCAGAAGTGGTCCATGGGTCATCTGGTTACCATTACAACCCATTAAAAAAACAATTGGACCCAATAAAACCCTGCAATATTTTTTTATAACTATTTTCAGCATAGTTGCTTTAAATATCAATGTCTCCCTAGCGATCTCACCTCTCTGAGGTTGTACGTGAGGTTGTGATGAATGTCCTCATTGAAGCGGTTGCCGTATTCAGGATAGAGCTCGAGGACCTCGCACAGCGCCCTGATACTGATGTACTGCAGGTCACAGTAGGTCAGAGCTTTCACATCTGCATTGGCCTTGATCACCTGATCCCGCCCAGGCAAGTCTGCTCCAATCAAATCTCCCTTACCTGCACAAACAACCAGAGACATCAAATGAGAGCTTTCCTCTAGTCTCATATCTCATTTATTTCCAGATAAACATCAATAAAAAATTGGGAAATTGTTTGGTAAAGCGTGCTATGTTCTTGCTTTGTTGCATAAATTACAAAGAAAGACTGTCACTGGACTATGCTAAATAAACAAATAGCTTGCTTGATGCTAAATTCAATAAAAGGCACTAAAATTAGCTAGATAGGTACCCTATAGAGTGGTTGTCACTGCACTTGATAGCAGACCAAAGATAGCTAAATAGCTATGTAGTTTAATAGCTAACAGGTAAAATATTACCAGTAGAACCAGTAAAATATGTAACATTATTAAAAAAAATGTTTAAGCAATGACTTCAGCGCAAGTGCATTATGTGGCTGAGAAAACCCGTTTGGAAAACTGTGTTATGGGCTGGATGGCTTGTCTGTCTTTACATGAGCCTCCTCTAACTCTTAACAGAGATGGGATGAAGCCGCAAACGAGTTTCAAATGCAAACTAGCTAACGCCAGTAGTAATGACCAGCTGAAAAACCCATGGGAGCTCATTACAAATAAAAACAGAACAGCGAACGCATTCTTGACCTTTTCTTGCAGATTTTACAAATCAGCCGAGCCGAATTTCATGTGTTTATAGGGTTATAACTTATCTCTCAAGCAGTTGAATGGCCTAGTGGGAAAAAAAAACCACAGGTCAAGGTAAAATGCTAACACCAAGAAAAGTACTTGTGTAACATGGTTAGACGACAAGTTTCTCTGAATAGTTGAAATGTATTGGTATGTCATAAATTGCCAAATGCTCAATAGTGATGTCATGACAAGGGTTCTTTTGTAAATTTGACATTGATGGCCCATTTCAGTAACACCACTGCTCAGAGGTCAACATGGAAAAAAAAAAAAAGCTCAAAAACTAGCCAATGGTCAGGAAAACCAGTCCAAATACAAAACTCCATCATGACTAGCATTACTTGAAGGCAACGTCCTCCACGAATTCCAGAAAGTCCCAGAATCCCTCATCAACAGCCACACCTACTTCTTTGTATATATTCCATTCACTGAGCTTGTCACATGGCTTGTTTGTCACCCTTGCCTTCATTTCTAAGCCTGTACTCATTTGTTTTTTGCTCCATATGATCTTTGTCTTTTTTTCCAGTTTTTGACCTTTCAACTTCCTTCTTTGCTCTGTCACCTAGTTAGAGTTTGGTCTTATTGTTTTGGCCCTTTGCTATGGGTTTGGACTGCTCTTTTGCTTATGGTTTTTGCCTGTTTGCTCATCTGCCTTTTTGATTTTTAACCTGCACAGGTCCCTGCTAGGTCTGTCTCGGTCTGTGACCTCGTACAGTCTTCCTAAACATCAAGGTTCTAAATGGTCTTTACTGACACATAACCAACACAGTCATACAGTAAAAGTAGTCTATTATGTTGTTTTATGTTGTTATGTTATTATGTCATAATTAAAATACCTGATTTCTGGAACAGCAAGACAAAATTAGCCAAAATTAGCCCAGACAATGAAAACCAGGCAACTCTGTCTGCACTAACTAGATTATTGTGTCAAGCTGGGATACAACATACAAGCTGGTACGATTTTCAACCAGTTGGATGTGCTGGCATCTCCACTGACATCAAACCCACCCAAGCTGTCTTGCCTGATACACTCATACCAGCATTGCACACACACACACACACACACACACACACACACACACGACCACGTCAGTGTCACTGCTGTGAATAATCTACAACCCAAATAATATCTTGTCAGTGCATATTGACAGGAACAATAACAACTGTACTCTTATGGAACAATTGCTAAATATGACTTACCCAATATGGCAAGCACCATCCCATCCTTAAGCACCTCTAGGGATCCAGAGCAAACGAAGTGATGAGCATGTAGGGCGTCTCCGTGCCGGATGAGATATTCACCCGGAGCGCAGAAAGAAGTCTTGATGTGCAGAGAGAGTGAGCGCAGGCACCCTCTACTGGCAGAGGAGAAGAGGGGCAGCTGCAGGATGTCCTTGTTGAGGTGCATGGCGATGTCAGCCCGTAACTCATCTGGGAAGTCGTGCAGTAGCTGAAAGAGAAGGTTAGTGCAGAGAAAGTGACTTATACAAACCGTTAGCAAATAACCATGCAGCATACACCATTGTCATCATTAGCCTCTTCAGCAACAGCTCCACATCTTGCTTTCTGATATAGGATAATTTCCTTTCTCAAATAGCACCATTCCCTTTCTCAGATGAGATCATTTGCTTTCTCAGATGAGATCATTTCCTTTTTCAAATAGGATCATTCTCTTTTTCAAATAGGATCATTCTCTTTCTCAAATAGGATCATTAGCTTTCTCAAATAAGATAATTTGCTTTCTCAAATAAGATCATTTCCTTTCTCAAATAAGATCATTTCCTTTCTCAAATAGGATCATTCCCTTTCCCAAATAAGATCATCTCCTTTCTCAAATAAGCTCATTAGCTTTCTCATATAGGATAATTTCCTTTCTCAAATATGATCCTGACACATTTTTACATGCATAACTCAACACACAAGCTAAATCAATCGACTTTACTTTTTAGCATTCACCGATCCTAGCTTGAAGAAAATATAAAGTACAATATAAGGTACAACAAAAGTACATATATATCTGTATGCAAGCCACTTGTCTAATTCTACCTAAACACTGGCTAAGCCTGGAGGTGCAGTAATACTTTAAACGTGATCTAAAATCAGGCTACCAGTTGCAAGGCACCACTCTAGCAACAGTTGACAGGAGACACAGAGTTCCTGTGAGCTGTCTGAAGTGTGTTTGCTGTTTTCCCCCCTTAATCACTGAATAAATTAGTATGTCTGCAAAGTGTAAATGAGAGTCACCACTTTCCCCCCTCCCTTTCACCTCTACTTTTCTGTGCTAGCTAATTAGCTGTGCCATCGTTTCACTGTGGGCTAACCATTGAGACAGCCTAACAAAAGGCGCTATTCAGTGAAGACGAGTCGAGTGGTAATTAGCTCAGTGAAGTAGCTGTGACCCATATTTCACGTGATATTTCTGATACTGAATGTGCCAACATGGCACCTACTTTGTGAGCGCCTGTGTGCTAACATATAATCAGATATGCTAGAAAGGAAAGGAAATAGGTCTGTATTACCAGTGCATGACTGAAACTCTACAGGATTGTATTCTGGGTTATAGTCCTAAAACAAATGTTTGGGCCATTTATTGAATGCTTTTCTTATGCAATTATACTGAGACGTCTCATAGTAGTTAGCAGCTGATACTTGAGGATCCTTGAGGATCTCTAGGTTGTGTTCAGCTTTGTATAGCTAGAATAAAACATGAAGTGATTTTTGCTTCAGACAGATGTTGAGTACAAGTACTTAGTTTTGGTACTCCTTGATAACGAAACCCATACTGATACAGAGAAGATTAACCTACTTAGTAGTAATTAATCAAGGACACCATGGAACATGTTATTTAGCTAGCAACATTATTTACCTTAGATTAGATTGATCAGGGTTGCAGTGGAGACTATAGCAGGTCTTGTTTCACTTTGAAAAAGTGCTTCTGTGCAACTGTAAGTAAAATACTTTTTTTATTTTCATTGCATCAGAATCCATTGTTGTCAATCACCAATAGTGGCTGGCTGTCAGGAACAATATACTGGGGTAAGAGCTGTTTTTTCCACTCAGCTAGGCTTATCTGTAGACATTTTTTCTCGCTTAGCCTTCAGCATTCTTATTGTGTACTGCTAGTAGTGTCCTCATGCTGAGTTTTATGTTTAACATGTTTCGTCAGGTTAGTTTTATTGTAGGAAAAATGCTGTAGTTCCTCCTCTATATTTTCACAGTGCACAGTTTGCAGTCTGCTTTGCTTTGGCTGGCATCATTAGTCATGAAATATGTCCAGATTGCTGTCATGTCATGTCATCTGTTCATTAGCACAACAAAGTGCACTAAGCTTATGTCACAGAGTATCACCTGGTATATTGGTATCAGATAATTTTTAAATTGAGTATGAGTAAATGAACAGCGTCAGACCGATACTTGATACCAGTATCGTTATCGTTGCATCCCTAGGCTAGACCGCTTGGAGGACTGGACTGAAAACCTGTGACCTAAAGGCCTCATTAGGCTCCCTGTGGGTTGTCTCACCTCATTAGCATTGATCCCGTTGGTAACTGACCAGGTGGTTTGGAAGTACTCCAGCATGCGCTGCTTTAGCTGCTGAGGCAGGCGATGCACACGGATAAAGTCCTTAAGATCCTTCATGCGTGTGTGGTAGAGGGAGCGGCGTGAGTACATGCGCTGAATGATGGCTGTCACGTTGCCAAACACCACGGCGTGCATCAGAGCTGTGAGAAGCGGAGTGAGATAATTCACTGCTAATGCAAGACAGCATATGGATCACACAGAGATGTGTAATGAGGTGGTGTTGTATTGTAAGGCACCGAAAACAACATATCACAGACAGGCATCTGGTTGACTGCTTGTCAAACAGCTGTTCGCTTGTAACTAGATTTTAAGCAAAGAAACCATTTCAGATCCTGTACACACCACCAATGAGCATGGTGCAGATGGAGAAGATCTTCTCGGCATCTGTGTTGGCACAGACGTTGCCGAAACCCACGCTGGTTAGACTGCTAAGGGTGAAGTAGAGCGAGGCAATGTAAGCGCTGCGCATGGAAGGCCCGCCAACTGTGCCGTTTGTGTAAGGAGTCTCCAAGCGCTTCCCCAGCTCCTGCAGCCAGCCTGGGAGTGAGTAAGAAAAAGTGGGGAAAAAGACTTCAGCACAGTTCTGGATATTTGCACTAATACAGGTGACTTTTCTCCATCTTGTGCTCCATTCAGTACAGACTTGTGCCAAATCTTATAAACAGTACCTGCTATATGTCATTCTGTACTCGGTGGCGTGGCAAAGAGAGGGGCAAGCACCAATATCAAATTTGTTCTGGTGCTAAATGAATGTCCACATATTGACAACACTGTACTGACTTACTGTATAGGTCCTAATCTGATGGTGATTTAAATAGATAAGACCTTGACATGATTCTGTATGAACTGCATAAAAGCCTTATATTAATTGTCGCACCCATGCCTCCATGCCCTGGTTTGAACTGTTTGAAATTAATGCCTGTGCTGATGGGATGTAGGTGAAATTTGACAGAGTCAAATGACAGAGTTTATTCTCCAGGCTTTTTTATCTTAATTATGTATCTAGATATGTAATATGCAAATTTTTATTTCCATTGGCTTAGGCCAAATGTGGAGACATGGACAAATGTAATCTTGGTGTGATCAGTGATAGTGACAGAACAGATGGCATGCAAAATGGGAAAGGCCTCCAAGATGAGCAGCTAACAAGTTAACGCCTTGTCCAGACTGTTCATGTTATGCAATTGATAAGGTCAAAAATACATCATTTGTAGATTTTTATGTAAACATTTAATAAACATTTGTTTATTATCTAATTTAGCATGATGACTTGGCACTACATTTGTTCCAACAGCAGAGATACAAATATTTGTTTCATTCATAAATTTAAGATATATACAATTACATTTTGGCAATGGCAATGGCAATGTTTTGAAAATTTTGATTTGCTACCGAATTTGGAAAACAGCTAGCTACAGTGACTTGTGAACTACGAAGCCAATATCAAGACCTTATCAACAAACATAACAACTTAAAAAAAAAAAGTTTAAAAAAGTTTTAAATGTTTTTAAAAGGTCCAACTTCTTTTAAATTATTTATATATCTACTATATATCTAGTTTATGTATATTATTTCCTATATTTACATATCTATTTTATATCTTTTTAATTTCCTCCTTATCTCTTTACTTACTTAATCACTTAGAATTGCCTTTGTGTATGAAATGTGTTATATTGCCTTGCCTTGTCGTGCCTAGAACCCTGAATTATGGTGGCCTGTAAGTCCGATAATGCATACCAAAATGCAAAACCAAAAACAACAACAAAATTGAAAAAACAATAGCAAAACCAAAAGCATGACAGCAAATTTTAAACACGACAGCAAAACCAAAAACACAACAGTATTAACTAAATTATAAAAAGTTTTCAATTAGAACCCTGAACTACGGTGGCCTGTGGGTGTAAATGTGAAACCCAAAAACACAACAACAAAACCAAAACCACCACAGCAAAATCAAAACCACAACAACATCAAAAACATAACAGCACATCCAAAAATACAACAAAACCAAAATCATAATAACAAACTAAAAAGCACAACAGCAAAACCAAAAGCACAACAAAACCAAAAACACAATAAAACCAAAAAACACAGCAGTAAAACCCAAATCATGACAACAAAACCAAAAACATGAAAACAAAATAAAAAATACAACAGCAAAGCCAAAAACACGACAGGAAAAAAACAAAAGCACAATAACAAATTCAAAAGCACAACAGAAAAAGCAAAAACACAACAAAACCAAAAATATGACAACAAAACCAAAAGCACAATGGCACAACCAAAAACATGACAACAGGAACAAAAACATGACAACAAAATCAAAAATGCAACTGCAAAGCCAAAAACACAACAAAACCAAAATCATGAAAACAAAACACAAACATAAGGTTTAGGTTTATTATTGAACATGACATGTTTTTTGGTAATTGGTATTGGATTTTACTGTTGTGTTTTTGGTTTTGCGGTCATGTTTGCGAATTTGCTGTTGTGGGTTTTGCTTTGTTACTGTGTTTTCTGACTCGCTGTTGTGTTTTTAAATTGTAAAACCCTTATTTCTAAGTGTGCAGACACAACCATGCAGTCACACACACTTGCTTACCGATGTCCCAGGTAACTGGGTCGTTGCTGGCGAGCTCTTTGCGGCCGATGACGTACCAGACGCATGCGAGCCAGTGTGCGAGCAGAGCGAAGACGGACATGAGCAGCGTGAGTACCACGGCGCTGTACTGCGAGTAGCGGTCCACCTTCTGCAGCAGACGCAGCAAACGCAGCAGACGCACCGTCTTCAGCAGGTGCACTAAGGATGTCTGCAACACACCGGTGGCAGGAATGATTCCTCAGCGCTGAACGTGCTCATACACCAACCCAATCTCATGCAATGCTAGCGCTTATTTCATGTGAATGAGGTCAAAAGAAAAGGCATGATCACTAACCCAGCCCTTTGGCTTAACCTTTAGCAAATTTTTCATACAAGTTGGTCGGTACAAATTTGGATGGATTTGCAGTAGTGAGAACATGGTGCGCATCCATATTGGGAAAATAAAGATATTTCCTTCTACTTTTCTTCATGCACGGAAGAAGAAGCGAAAAAAGTGAGTAAGGAATTGAGCGCCTGAGGCAGAGAGTACAGCAAGGTCAAAAGGACATACAGCCCACTCAAAGGCATGGTTTCATAACTACTATGTTTTACATGATGAGAAATTGAGCAAAGTTTTAGTTTCATTACTTTTTTTCCAACACTGGAACTAGTTCATATCACGGTGAATTATGAGAACTGCTATTTACTGCTTAAAGGAATATTTCAGTGATTTTCAACCTATTCTTTATCCACCTTATCTGTAGTCTATATGTGATTACCGCTGTCATTAATTTCAACACATCTCCACGTACCGAGGAGGGACTTGAAAATCCATTTACTCCAAACTCACTTTGTCTAAGGACAGTTGTTGAATTTTGTGAATAAAATGTAAAAGATGTGACTCTATAATGTATAACCATTACACTATAATAATAAAGGTCTTACAAATTTTAAAGACATGAGAAAATGAGAGTCCTACTAATGTTATTTTCATGTAGTTGTATCCAAATTCACAAGACCGGTACATTACGGTATAATGTCTTTGACGCAGATCAAACAGATATGGTGGTAACACAAATACAGATTCTTACCTCTGAAAAATAGTCCCATTTATGAAAAATTTAGAGCTTCATTTCCGAATGGCTTTGACTGAAGAATTCATGAAAGTGTTCTACAAAAAAATATCTGTGGGACAAGTGTTTATTGACAGCGTTCAACAACTACCCGTAGACTTCTATTAAAAGTAAGTTTGGACTAAACAGATGTTTCTCAGTACAGGGGAATGATTGAAATTCTTATCCATGCTAATCACACGTTGCAGTGGTCAAAGTTTATGCAAAAAAAATGCAGGAGTATACCTTTAAATAAGAATGTCTCAAAAGCGTTATAAATAATTTAATGCTACAGTGGGATTAACAGTGCTTAGAATAACACGACGAAAAGTAGTTATGAAATATTTATGGAGTTAACTTACAGTTATAAGATAATACCTTTAATTTAATCACTGACAAACATGAGACAGATAATGTCAACTGTGGAAAAATAATAATAATTATATAATTACTGGCACATATGGAGCTGAGTCACTTATGAACTCCCCCCAGCTGCTATAGTCAACTTTAACTTTAATTTTATTTAGATATTGTTTAAGTCTATAAGAATATCACTCATCAGAAATGACTGTGACGCAATTTAACGTCAGTAATAATTAGTTATATATAGTACATAAATCCCAGTTTTAATCTAGATCTCAATTTTAATGGTATGGTTTGTAATTAAACTGTGTATTTAGGTGCAAATTTACACCAGCTCACCACCGAGATGTTGAAGGCGTAGAGCAGGTCAAAGGGCAGGGCAGCGATGAGGTCCAGGATGAACCAGGTGGCAGAATAATGAAGGCAGATGGAGCGTGCATCATACACCACCTGCCCAGCCGGCCCCACGTAAGTAGTGCGGAAATTCAAGATGATATCTGCCATGGATGAGGCATTACATGGTTATTACACATCTGAAAACAGGCAAATATTCTAGTGAATTAAAGAGATACTCCGACATTTTTAAGTCTAATGTCTATGTACCGCATCTGTAGCATATGCATGATTGCCACAAACAAGAATTCTGAACAAAAAATGGCAAAACAGTTCTTGTATTTGAAATCTTTATCACTGGAATTCAACAGCTGCCTTTAGACTTCTGTTATTGACCTGTTTCATGTATGACCACTCTGCGATATTTATGAAATGAAAGATTCTGCAGTTACCGACCAGTATGTATATGTTCTGTGCTGCATGATGCGACAATAGCCGTTGAAAAATAAAAATGTTCGATTTTACTCCATTCCACAAGATTGCTGAAGATTTTTGACAGCAATCAAGCGAGAAAAATCCGGTAAGTTGGCTGACTAGTTACACTAGCTATGCAAGATAACGTTAGCTAGGTTGCTATAATGACATACGCTAAGCTAACAAATGATCTGAGGATTTGCTGGTGACAGATGTGTAGAAGTTTTATGTTTAATGTTGTTTGTTGCTTTACTAGTCAGTGTCCTGAGTAATAAATATCTCCTTGTACATATCTGCTGGTCATTCTCTAGATGTAGCTCGTAAAGAACGTCTCCATAAACTTTTATTCTATTTATAAAGTTCGATGAAATGAAACTGATGTTTACTCACTCAACCAGAGATCAAAAAGAGGGTTTTTAAAAAAAAATGTTGGTTCACCTACCCATCCAGTAACGAAGTACTGTTACTCTTCAGTACTCTTGAAAAACTCTTGGCGGTATACGAAGATGGATTGTGGATTAAATATTTGTAAATGTCTGTGAATGTCAGATTTAGCAATGTCTGTGCTTACCTTAAGATATATTTTTCAATGTCTCAGATTTTATTATTATTATTATTATTATTATTATTTTCTGCCACTGCTGGTGGTCATAAACTACTGTCATAAATATGGTGGCTACGAGACAATGGTGACATACAGTACAAATAAAGGTGTTGAAATTCTTGTCCATGGTAATCACACATATGCTACAGAAGCGGTGGATAGAGATGATAACAGAGATGATCTGGAGTAGTTCTTTAATGCTAATGGCAGTAGTAAAGTCATTTCTGAATACAAGCTATAAATACCATAATGTGCTATTTCAAGATATTGGTGTGTATCATCTACCATCACAATAGTTATTAACTAAACAAAGATTAGTGATCTCAGTGCAAATATTCATTTTTGGGCTTATCAAGGCTCAGCCAGTGCAAAAAGAGAGAGAGAGAGAAAGAAAGAAAGAGAGAGAGAGAGAGAGAGAGAGAGAGAGAGAGAACAATTAGATCAAGTAAAATCTAGTGAGACAGAAATCCCTGTAGTCTTTGTCCTCAATATCTTCAGCTTATGTAGTCTTTCTTTGAGCAGGGGTTATTAAGGCATTTATCTGGGTGTGTGTGTGTGTGTGGTGAATTTGAGGGGAAGAGTTTAGGTGCAATCATTGCCTTTTCTTCACCTCATTTACACATTTAAGCACAAGGCAGCTCTGATTTCGCACTTTTAATAAGTGGAACGCAAGACTGAAAGCGATTACAAGTGGAAAAGGAATTATCGAAGGAAGTGTGTGGGTAAAACCAGAGGAGAAGTTTGGGTGGACACTAATTGCTATGTGTGGCTGGTTAAGACATTTCCATGGGGTGTTGCCATGGTAATACATGTCAGGTGACCCCCCCCTCCACCCTCCAAACTCACAAACACCGCTCACCGAGGATGAAGAGCATCTCCACTGCTATGTCGCTGACGATAGTGCTTCGGTAGGAGGAGTCACACTCCGGGTCATCGTGGTTACTGTCATCGGGGGCGGAGAAGCACACGTTATAAGGTACGGTGACGGCCACGTAGAACGTCGCTAGGAGGATTAACCAGTCCCACAATGCTTTGCAGACACTGTAATGGAGCAGGATGAAGCGGGACTTCTGGACTGACGCAACCTTGTATTCAGGGAGAGTGGGCTTCGGGAAAACATTCTGTTCACACACAAGACACGATTTTATTCTAGATTTGTTCTTGTAGATGAGTGCTTTTTGTCTATAGAACATATTGGCCCCTATTTTCTTGTAACACAAGCACAGGTTTAAGGCATCATTATATATTCAGAGTATTTTCTTGAACATATGTGCAGAGGGTAACATGAAGCAGGTTCAGTTTAACACATTATCACAAGGTGTTTTTGCGTCATAGCTAATCAAAGCAGCTTTTCTCACTCCCTTTAAAAACAGAATGTGTGCTGGCAGCTCAGAGCGGTGACATTTTAGTAATGATGTACGATTCGATTTTTTACTTTTAGATTTTACTGGAAGAAATAAGCACACATGCATACAAGTACACGAATGTATTTTCTGTCTTTTCATGCGTGGACGTAGCATTAATATTGGTTAATTCCTCATCTCTGTTATAGCTATGAATAATCTGAGCTTGGTATTTAATTAGTTTGGTTAGACATGATAATATTAATGATCAGGACACATCTGCTCAGCTGTCTGATTCACTTTTCGTAGCCACCACTCAGCTGCTTGTTCTTATTTGCTATGGATAAAATCATTCAGTCATTAGCATTTAGTAGTTGGTTGAAGGAGTCTGTTTATATGGAAGTGTGGTGACAGTAATCTCTTATGGTGTTGCATCTTGTGGCTGTGCTAAGAGGTGGTAAAGTTGGTGCAACTTTGTAGCAAAGTGGGTTTGAAAATCTCACTGCGACAGAATAACAGCAAAGATGTGTTAATATCTGACCATGAAAAGAGCAACTGGGTGAAAAAAGGAGAATGCTGGGTAATACGTCATTTAGATGGCCTGCTTTAGATGTGCTTTAGTCACAAACCATATCAAGACTGGCATGTACCAGCCATTCAGCTGATTCTCAACAACATGCAAATTAGGAATGCAACTCAATACGAATCCGTTATTCAGAATGAACAGATCATGCGTTCTAAACGGATACAAATTCAGACACGAATAGGAGGTGCACTATTCATTTTTTTAGAAAGCTTGCCAGAAAGGTTCACAGGGCATTTCGTTGAGCCTAGAGGTGTTCATTAGGATCCCATGGGACATTATAAAAAAGTCGCATGAGTGGAGGCTTATACTTTTATGCAGGTGCGAGGGAGACTAACTAATCCAACTAAAAACTGTTGATATGTTGTACAGAATCATGGCATGACAGGTGGTTGACAGTCTTTAGATGGTGTATAAAGTGGACTACCCAAAACAGTCTTGCTAACAAATTGGATATAAACTTCTGAAACTCTTTAGATGATCATCTTTGTTACAGGATTTAATAAATTGAGTTGGTGGCAAAATATAAAAGATCAAATTTCAGCACTATTCATGACACATGCAAGAGTTTTATGGTAGAGTTTTTCCAATTATCGATACAAAGGAACTAGAAACAGAGTATAAAACTCATAGAAAAGTAAAATGAATCATCTTGGCTCTCCAGTACAGACTTCATGCCAATTAAAAATGTGACGTGACCCGTGAGACATGCGGCACAGATCTCTGTTTCCAGCCAGCGGAGCAATGCACAGTTAGAAAGTAAGGTTAACTAAAAGACAGAACGATCTAATAATACGCACGTCGTCATGGTAACTCACGTTTGCCAGTTTCTCTTTGTTTCTATTGGTGAACTGACTGGTCAGGTGGTACAGGACACTCCGCCCCCGCTCGCGCGCACGACTGAGATGAGAGCGGCTGGACTTCCTGTTCTGGGTGCCATCTTCTGATATACCAGCAATAAAGATGAATAAGAGTACAATTAGCTATAAATGAAACTTTTTCAGGGTTAATCTTTTTGGTTGTTTTATACAGTGCCATACCCTGCATCTTGGAGCAGTGGTGTGTCTTTCCATACGAGTCAGTTATGTCTTTGAAGGAAAAGAGGAACAGCACCACCTCTCCTTTCTCGTTCTTTATAGGCACAATGTCCAGCAGGCACCAGAACGAAGTTCCTGAGGTCCAACGGAAAGATTCATGATAAAAGATGTAATTCTTCTTTTTATTTTCTTTAAACATTTTGTCAAGAAGCTTATTTGCATCCATATTTGCCTATATAAAAAGAAACCAATGCTATAGTATATCTCATATGCTAACAGAAATATTAACAACTTTTCCTCATTTATTTCGATACGATCTACAGCAACACTCACATTCACAACAACTGGTGAAAGACTTGTCTGAATGTGTCATGTTTTTTTCTGGATCTCCAAATTTTCTAAATTAAATAAAATTTTCTACATTTCTAAATTAAATTTTCCCACTATGTACATGGCTGAAAAAAAAAGCATAGTTTCTTCACTTACAAGAAATCTTTGTACATTTTTAAAGAACTACAATGTAGTTATGTTGAAGTTGAAGTGAAAAATTCAAACCCTTACTGCTTTTTGTTTTGACATAAAAGCCTCACACGGACCTTTTTGAAGACCATGATTTCTTTTTTTTCTGTATTGCCCCTTAACTGACTTGACCGAGCAGTTCCACAAAAAAAAGTTACTAGACAACATGCTCAGAACTTCCCACACTTTTATCCTTAGTATATTTTATCCTAATTTTATTCTACATGAAACATAAAGGTGAATGTTTGCTCATCTGATGTCAGTATAAAATTTGTGCTAGTTTATGCATAATTAATATTCAGATGCATTCAAATAATAAATGTCTTAACTAACTTTAAAGGAATTTGACCACCCCAATATCTAAGCAATCATTCATTTGAACAAACCCCATATTTTCTGTTGAACAGTTTTTACATACACATTTACATTTACACATATTGATATGGCCCCATTTTATGATGCAA
Source organism: Pangasius djambal (assembly GCA_022985145.1). Taxonomy (NCBI): domain Eukaryota; kingdom Metazoa; phylum Chordata; class Actinopteri; order Siluriformes; family Pangasiidae; genus Pangasius; species Pangasius djambal. The sequence goes on from CM040987.1 coordinate 5,928,434, forward strand.
TAACACTTTCCAGTCATATGTTTAATATTCTACAAACACATCCAGTGATAATTTCTACACTTTGACCAGTCTGTCTAAAGCACAGCGCAAAAAGAGCTGAATTCACTGAGACCGATCTGTCTTGTATTTACCATCAGCTCTTCATTAGTTCATGATTAGTACATACCTTAACTTATCATTAGTTCATGTTTAAGTAAGTATTAATTCAGGTGCATGATTATTCATGTACTGTTATTCTAAAGTGTTAACGATTTAAGCACACAGTTTTTATAACAATATGACGACAGGATGAATGAAATCAGCCACATGATTGGTTAAAGTGAAGGGTATGTGAGCTTATCATTAGGCCTACACACTAGATTACAAGAAGAGAAATTCTGGGAAAATACATAAAGACTCTGAAATTACTCCACAAAGCCAATATTAATCTAAGTATAAAGCAACCATGGGTTTAAGTTCGCTGCCACTTTAAAGAACGCTTCCAGAAATGTACTGTACCGTTCTTCCTGTAGTAGCGGACTTCAGCCTGGTATTCTCTCTGGCCTTCCAGAGTCTTCTGCACTTGCTGAGTCACTCTCTCACTCGTTTCTTCTCCGTGGAGAAAGCGGCATGTACATGTCTTCTTCATGACCTCAGTTCGTGCGAAGCCAGTCAGTTCACAGAAGCCATCGGAACAGTAGACGATAGGATAACCACGACAGCCCTGCGCGTTTCCCAGCAGGAAGTTGCTGTCTAAATATATTCCCATCCACATAACAGGGAAAAAAGAAATCACATCAGACCTGTTATTGACATTTTTTATCAGGTGATACGATCACAAGCGGACAATCTTGTGGTCTGAGTACCATCTGATCATGATCACGCAAACCAATTTCAGAGCTGAGAGAGAGAGAGACTAATACATCTCAGTGCATTTTACAACCAGAGTAAAATCTTTTCTCAAGTCTATGAACTGTTACTTAAAAAAAAAAAAAAAGTAGTGAAATTACTCACTCTGCAGAATTTTAGATTACTTATTACTTTAATCACATTGTTGGCTATTTCATAGTTTCAGTCTCATATCTTTTGCACACTTTTCTGGCCGCAAGCTTCACAGGCTTCTTGAAGCTTGGCCTTTGATTGGCCTGTATGCTCCATGCATACACACATTTAAACACTGTGCAAAATAAGGTACGGTAAGTGCATACCAGCAGTGATACCAGACTCTTTAGCGAATGCTAGATGTCTGCCTTGTGAGAAGCAGCAAATTTGTAATAAATCATTCTACTCGTTCCTATAAAAAAAGTTAAAAGGTTTATTATTTTGTCTTAATTAACATTATACTGTTTCAGACAGACCAACCATAGCAGTAGGATTTGCATAAACCACTGAAACTTGCAAATGTGTTGTAACCTGAGGAAAATCACATAAAGAAAGAAAAAGAAAAAAAAGAAATGATCATTGTTATCGTTGTTCGTATGTATC
>CM040987.1:5929997-5986472 GCA_022985145.1 Pangasius djambal
GTCAATCACCTGACCTGAATCCGATTGAGCATGCATTTCACTTGCTGAAGACAAAACTGAAGGGAAAATGCCCCAAGAACAAGCAGGAACTGAAGACAGTTGCAGTAGAGGCCTGGCAGAGCATCACCAGGGATGAAACCCAGCGTCTGGTGATGTCTATGCGTTCCAGACTTCAGGCTGTAATTGACTGCAAAGGATTCTTGTTCGTTTCATTTGAAATCCATTGTGGTGGTGTATAGAGCCAAAAATGTTAGAATTGTGTCGATGTCCCAATATTTATGGACCTGACTGTAGCATTGTGAAAAATCTGTCTCAGCAGCACATTTGTGAACGGTTCACTTGAGATAGATGTCTGAATTGGGACAGATTATCTTCTATTTCTACTTGAAGTTCTACTTATGAGGTCACCCGTGAATCACATTACTCTTGAGAGATGTGCACTAACTCACACTAGCTGCCCACACTTTGTAGACTTCATTTGCTAAAAAGCATATTTGTCTCTAAAATAAGACGATATCAATTTCATGAATAATAAGAACATAATAATAATAATAAAAACATCCTCTTCTTGTTCGTGTATCTGTACAGAACAAAATGAATACAGAGAGGTCAAAATTGCTCACTCAGTGCCTGAGAGGAAACATCACATTTCCTCTACAGAATCAAAGTGAATTTTATTTTGAATTTTTTTCACTATTTCTGTGTGTTTATTAAGGTTACGGTTAGGGTTAGATTTAGGATTAGGTGTAGAAAAGTCTTATCACATATAGGTAGTTATATACATTCAATATGCATATATGTTACAAAAATAGATGTGTGTGTTTGCTTTGGATAGAGCAGACCACCTTTGGTCAGAGGATCTGAGAGAAGAGATGAAGCAGGATAAGAGAGAAAGCTGCGAGAAGGAGCAATCCCACAGTCCCTGAAATACTAACGTATATCAAATCTCAGCCTAGTTCAACTACACACTAATATCAGTGAATACAAGCTATATATCCTTATTGATTTTCTGTCTAAAATACCTTTCTTTATCTTCAACATTCTTTATGTGAAGAATGAGTTCTCATTTTCTCTTCGTAATATGACTATAGTTTCACCGGTGCCAGCAATATAGGAACATTGCCATTTATACTTTATACTTTTATAAACGCTTTCAGGGTTTTTTTTTTTTTATCAGTTTTGGCATCCAAATGAAGATTTCTGATTCTTTTCTGCCAAAGATCTATGATACAGTAAACTACCAAATGAACATATTTAGCTTTAATGCTCAAATGTATTCCTTTTGATTGAATTTTGAAATGAAATTATTTCTCTATTAATAGTCTGAACCCATATTATATCATCACCTATAATTTACATTTCCAACCAATTGTAGTACTGGCAGGTCCGGGTGGTGTAAATGGGTTAGCAGGGCTAAACCCTCCCTTTCTATCAAGGAAAAAATACATTAAAAAAAAAAAGGTTGATTTTTGGTGTTCACATCATTTTATTAGGTGTTTGTTTGTTTGTTTGTTTGTTGTTATTGTTGGTTTTTACTTTTGTGGAGCCAAGAACAACAGCACCACTAACAGGCATAAGTAAAAATACACAGAATGGAAAGAAGTAGAAGCTGAGGCTAATTTCTTCCTAGCCCAGACTGTAGATTTAAGAAGTTTATATTGACAGTCGTGTAAGTGATTACACAGAGTGAATCGCCACCTAGATTTTGTGTCCGTTCCAGCTAATTTATTTAAGGCCACTTTGTGGACACATCCATAAAACATCAACAGGACGACTGTGAAATATGAACGTGAAAATATGGCTAATGACAAGCACAGATTTTCTGTTTTCTGTGTTTGCTATCCGGAAGAGACTTGGAACTCGAAACACTTGACCTTAACAAAAAATAACAATTACTAATTGTGCAGCCTGTCTGCCTTTCAATGAATGAATGTAGAAGTTTTTTGTTTTTTTTTTGCCTTTAATGAGACCCCATGCTTTAAGGCTCAACACTGAGTTACTGATAGGTAGAAGAATTTTTTAGCCCTCGGACTTAATATTGTGACCAGCCGTCACCCCAACCAAAGCTTGGGAAGCTGCATGCTAATTAAACTCCTGGTTATGGTGAATTTTCTTTTTTAGTGAACTATTTTAATTGCCTTTTAATTAAACAGAGTTACTTTAATAAGCATGATGCTACATAACTACACATGTGCATGTTAATGAGAAATGACTTTAGCTCCGATAACAAAAGTCCTTCGTTCTGAGAATTTATCCATCTTCTTGTCCTAATCCTGTTTCCTGCATGTCTAAGCTTCTCACTTCATTAGATAAAAGAAACAGCAAAAAAACCCAAACTGTGTGGCCATGGCAACTTCACTCTCAGCTTAACCTTAGCTTTGTGCTTACACTATTACGTAACACTTGTTCTGATGGGAGGGTGTCCGCATGTCTACATATGTATGTATGTGTGTGTGTCTGTGTGTGAGTGTTTGTGTGTGTGAGAGAGAGAGAGAGAGATTACATGTAGAGCTGACTGTTTCAAGAGTATTTCACCAGCCTCTAGCTCTTTCTCCTAAATATATCAAATCCATTTAATTATTTTGGACGTCCATCCGTGTATTAATATTAGTGTATCAGTGACCCCATTTTTCACAGCCTAGCACTCAATTATGCTCTACTTTATGTTCGCATTATTCTCCAGATAAATGAAAGCGTAGACGTTTAATCTGTGAGCACGATCCGTTCTTTTAATTTCATGCAAAAATACACATCCACTCACGTTTGCTTTGCTCAAGACACACAAAATTGTGTGCACGCTCAAACAGGTTTCTATTTAATCAAATTGTGTTTGGAAAGTTTGAAAACAGCCTCATTCATCCTGATCGATCATGAACCTGTATACTGGCAACCATCTAAACGTCATAACCATTCAGAAAGGGTCATCATTTTTTTTCTTCGAGGGCCTTCAGAATTTTTTCTACTACTCTACGTTCTCATGGGTAGAAGAAATCTGAATATGAAGAGACTGATACTTGTGTTTTTACAGTTTTTTTTTTTGTATTGCCAAATGATCAGTTTTGTAATCTATAATAATATCTGTGCTTGGAAATCCTATAAACAACTCCGTGATGGCTATCTAGACTGCTGTCACAGGTGCAAATCACAGGTTTCTATTAATACGCTCATTGTAGTGTTATTGTTTCTATAGTAACAAATTACACAGGGACTTGTATGGCAGATACTCCACATAAAAAAAGCATACAGTTGCTGATATTGGCAAAGTTTTCTGTGAGGAGATGTTTATTTAGCATTTTGGAAGGAGTCTTTAGATCAGTGCTTTGTAACAATCAGAAGTAAAGGTGTAACTTTAAAGTTTCTGCCATGGAAAAGATTTGCATTTCTTTTTGTCTTATTAACTACAAGAGAGAGAAAAAAGGCTAGTGATGAAACAAATGTTTATAGCTGCTATAACATAAGTGATAACTACTACAACTAATGTATTTTATGGATGTTCCACGACATTAAATGCAACAATAAATGGACAAAAAGTAAAGTGTTGGGCTTTAATAAATACAAAATAAATAAATTTGTATTGACAAATTACTGTGGTTTAAGAGCAATAAAACACTTCAGGACATGTTGTTATAGGTTATAAATGATTGTCCTATAACACCATGCCCTGTTGTGTTTATTCCTTACTTAACCCTTGCAACATTTACATAAATTATTAGTGTCTGGAAATCTGAAAAGCAAATTCATACTGTTTCTTATAATATAGATAACCTCCCATTTAGTCTCGGTATAAGATGCTTCACCATTCGCCCATAGCTCACAGTGCATCTGATATCTTTTGTACACTTATCTGGCCCAAGCTTCAGAATCTTGAAGGCTGCAATCTGATTGGCTTCACCAACCTCATGTACATGCTCTTCCGCTTCTCCGTATGGAGTAACAAACTTGTGACTTAATGAGCTTTTTGGAGTAAACGTTCACAACATCACATCCTTAATAATTAAGAAAGAGTGTAGTTTAAAATAGTAAATAAGATATCCCCGCATGCTTGCCTACAGACTACAGGAAGCGGTCTGTGGTTGGTCACATGACCTTATTGTGTGAAAGCGTGCAGGTCTTGACATCATTTGGTGACAAAGAGTACCAGACTCCCTAGAAAATGCTAGCACGTGAGACTAGTAAAAATTTCTATGACTAAAGTTAGGCTTAGGGGTGGGGTTAAGGATCGTACCTTTTCTGGTGATCATTTGTATAGAATTGAAAATGAAAATCAACCACATTGCCCTTTGCTTGTTCGAATTTGTACAAATGCTCCACAAGATCAGACTAATTAAACGATGTTTTTCATGAATCATGCTTGACGATGATGTCATTTTGACTGATTACTGCTTGGCTCACATACTTCTTAATGATTATTTTCATTGCCTTGTTCAAAACAGACAAAGAAAGGTTCTTCTGTGTGAGTATGTGAGTACACACATATGCTGGCTGATGCACTGTTGCTTCGCTGTTGCATTATTCAGGTTAAATTAAACCGATGATTGGTGGGCGATATTAAAAACTTGTTTGTTTCCCGGTGCCTGGTTGTGTAACATACGGTTCTGGGGATGTTTTTCACCCTGTGGGACAGATATTGGGAGAAATATAGCATCAGGCCATCGTGTCCCGCAGCCATCATCCCTGCATTTATCTGTGCTCCATTGTTCACCGTGCTCAGGTCTGAGTAGGCGTGAGTAGATGACAAGCCGCCACTTTTATTGTATCTGTGCACAATAACTCCTCCTGGTGTTTCTGAGACATGGTGGTACAGGCACCTTGAAGCTCACATGCACCAAATTCTTCTCTTATAGGCCAGGATCACATGGCAGAAAAGCTTTTTCTCTTCTTGCCCCTTTCCTTTCCCCGGTGCCACGATGAAAAGAAAATGCATTAGTGCAAACATTTGATGTCTACATTTGAGTAAACAGGATCAAAGATCACACATATGGGTTCTCACCCAATCCATTAAAAACAGGTCGCTTCATCCCGAGGTGTGTGACCTTACATCTCTTAGATCAAGCTTCATTACGGCATGACATTTATGGACCTCTGCTGCTACAATCCATCCAACCTTTCCATCATTTACAGCTCTAAAAAACTTCTCTGACCTCCTCTATCATATACTGTTACAAATAAAGTCACATGAAAAAAAAAAAAGTTCTCAAATATAGTTCTTAAAAGAAAAAAAAAAAAGAAACGTGGGTTGCTATAAATCCTCTTCCGCTGCTTTCTATTTCGAACCGTAGCCGTATCCCTGTATCCTGGTAACCTTGGCAATGGAAACAAGAACACAGCCATATGTTTCCTTCTTCACATTACCATAGCAACTGGACACAAGAAGTGTCTTGTCTTAATATCATGATAAGTAATGATAATCAGTGAGACAGGTGGTGAGGTGACACTGGGGCCATCATTGACTGTTCTCATACTGTCGTTCTCAGCACCGCCGGCGCGCAGCTAACACATGCTGTCTAGCAAAGTTTTAAAAAAACCCACAGATTTACACTACTTCAGGGAAACCTAGCACGCACACGCTGAACATAATTAGTTTCAGTTGTACCAAATATTTGGCGATGTTTAAACCAAGATCCTGAAACTCTGCATTCATGAATCTCACCTTTTCTTATCACTTCTTGTTGTCCTAGTGTTGTCCATTTTTACTTCTTTTAATCATTATTTTGGTTGAATTTTAGGAAGTAACACGTGAGAGAGGTTATATAAACTGTAAACATTAAATGTTCGTAAATTGGTCTTTAAAACTTGAGAGCAGTGTTATTACTAAGTTGGTTATATATATTCTCTCTCTCTCTCTCTCTCTCTCTATATATATATATATATATATATATATATATATATATATAGAGAGAGAGAGAGAGAGAGACAGAGAGAGAAGCTAACAAAATTAGACTAAACTAAAACTAACTGAAACACTTTAATGAAAATGGAATTTCAAGTAAAAATATTTTTCAAAATTAAGAGCTAAAATGACTAAAACTTAGAATTAAAATACACTATATTAAATAACTGAAAGTAAAGCACACACACACACACACACACACACACACACACACACACACACACACACACACACACATATATATATATACATACACACACAATTCTTATGTTTAATTACTTTTAGTATACTTCTAGCTCTCTGTGCTGCTGTAATAGGTGAATTTCCCTCTGGGATGAATAAAGCGGTCTATCTATCTATCGATCGATCGATCTATCTATAAACACAAATAAAAAAATAGAAATAAAACAAAATAACAAAAAAATATACCAACTAAAAAAAAAAAAACTAAAATGAAAACAATCTAAAAATATCCTGTATATATTTCTTTTTTTACAATGACCTCAGTGTCAGCTCCGCCCGAGCCCTGACCTGACTCTTCTATGATTAGCTGTGTTTACAGCTAGACTGGTGCTCATGTGTATGTTCTCCACTCCTACTACCGCCTGCACACGGACACCTACAGGTTTTATTAGTCACTCAATCTCACGTGTCTCTCCCTCATTATATCTATCGCACCTCTGTGCTCTGTTTTAATGAGTCACACTCTGTTATCTAATAAATAACATACAGGTCTGTGGGACAAAAACAGCCCTATGAGCAATAAAACCAAATTAAAGACTCCAAATACTGTATTCATTTCCAAACTGCATACACTGCTTATAGAATCCAGCATCGTGACAAAAAAATTGCCAAGTGTATTGTAATATTTATGAAGTAATATCAGTGACTCTGGGCCTCAGATTACCTAAATACTACTTACTAAAAATAAAAGGCAGTAACTGCACACGGAGAAGAATCTTGCCTGCACAAATATTAACCCTAAATAACCCTACAGAACCTGTTTCTTCATACATAACAGACATTTTCCCCCAAAATGACTTTCAAAAGTCATTTTCAATCTTTTCATTCTTTCAAAAATATACTTCACGACCTGATAACCCAGAAGCATTCATAAACATATCCAGATGAATGGCTTTTTCTAAACATCACTAGTATTAAAATGTAAATGGATTGTCCATGTGTAAGAATACAAGAAGTAATAAAAGGATAAAACATAATACCTGGAAAAAAAAAAGTTCAGCGTGTTCATAAACAACAAAACAACAAAATATAGCAGTTTAAGAATGTGACAGTTTAAAACTATTGTATGATGCAGCTGTAGGTTAAACACACACACACACACACAAAGAAAAAAAGTGAATGCAAGGACCTTGAGCTACAATTGTATATGACTGTGTGTAACTATTGTGCTGTGAATAGAAAAAGGTAAATATGAAGCAATTTGAAGGTTCTTTCAGTTTGCTTATTAAAAAACATACTAATAAGCCTCCAGATTGTTTGCTGTTCTCTGTAAAAGACGTTTGCGAGGCACGGTTTGCTCACAGGAATGCCTAGGACAAGACTAAAACAAAAACTGTCAGAAAAACTGGAAACTAATTAAATCTACAGTTCAGTCACATGAAAAATTTAAATTTATGCTCACTTAAAATGACAGAAGGAAGCTGACTGCAAAAGCTCAATCACATAAATAGAAGAATGTTTTTTTTTTTAACAACGTTTTTGGTTCTATGAGTCATTGAGCTGTTGTAAAACACAGAAATATACCAGAGAAAAATGGGACTGATGCTCTTAGGGCTCTGCAGAGGTTCCTTAAAGTGTTCTTCCTAGAGTCAAGGGTTCTCTGCTATTCCAACAGTTTGGAACTGTTTTGCATAGGGAAGCATTCTGCTGTAGCGGTTTTGTTTTTCTATGAGTGCACTTTATAAGTAAAACACAAGGTCTTCTACATGATGGTAAAGAGAGAAGTCTCGCTGTAATGACCATAGACTGGCGTTTGGAGGATTTTCTCAGCTCAGTTTTCTCAGAAGTGAGGTGATTTTTCAGGTAACGGGTTAGCTCATTATAAACTCCCAGACCTGCAGACAGAGACAGACACAGTGAACAACCGGAGAGTTTGGACATCCAGGCCTGAGAACGAGAACTGGCCAGAAGGTGTTGATTTATTTTCTCTATAAGCAGCTCTGACAGCAGTTCCTGCTGCAGAAAATCACAGGTTTATATTATTCCCCGTGTTATAATACGCTATTGTTTCTATAGTAACAGGAGAAGGGAGAAAAGAGAGGCTGGTGAGGGAATGACTGTTTATAGCTGAATGTATAAATGCATAAAATGTAAATGAATAAAAGTATGTAGTTCTTTAACAAATAGAAAGTTGTGAGCATTGGAAAATTGCTGTCGTATAAGAGGAATCAAACACTTCAGGAAGTGGAAAATAATCAACTTCAGGGTGGTAAAAGTAACTGATCTTTGCATCAGGCTCCATCACACCACCTTGTCGCTGATTATCTTCCTTAACCAGCACACTCCCAGGTGTTTTATTCCTAACATAATGTATTGTGATTATCTTACCGAAGCCTTATTTACGATTAGGTAACGTGTTGCACGTGACACATTCACAGACACTTAATTACTGGAGCATATAAGCTAATACATGTGCAATCACTGCATACATTAAATGCTTTAATAAATCATACTAACACTATTGAGCTTTTCTCTGTATTAAGTAAAATGCCAGTCTTCTGTAATACAAAACTATGTACATTATAAAGAAAAAAAGATCGTTAAGCCTATTTCTAGGCATTATTCTGATGCTCGAATCTGTTTTGTTCAACTGGCAAATAAGTTTGCTAATTTCAAACATTTATTTCTAGAAAGAAGCAACATTATCTGCCAGTAGAAGAAGATCATTTCAAGTTTGAAATTAGTACAAAAGGTCTACAAAGAGGATTAAACATCTTATATTTATTTCTTAATGATATTTCAATTCTCTCATATGAAAAAATATAACACTGATTTGCCTATATGAAAAAGGTTTTCAATACCTATATTCCAAATGTCATTTGTCTTCTGCTCAAAAGCATCTCTATGTGTGGATGGACCATGTCAAAGTTCTTTAAGGTTCATGCCGGGTTGGGGGGGGGGGGGGGGGTAGTTTGGACCCATACAGGAATAGCAGAGACCAGTTACACTAAAGTACCTGCTCAATCACTCTTTCACAGCAACCTTTCCACCATTTTAAAGCCTGTAACTGACATTATTTTAATGCCTCAATGATGCTTGCGTGTTCGAGGAACTTCTGCATGAGCCGAAGCGGTGAGTTTATTTCTGTGAGTCAGACAGTGTTTGTACAAAACCCACTGACCCACATGAGTCACACCTCTGTCTACTGAGGAGAAGGTCAGACGAAGATTCTGGTAGGAAAACTCTAGTCAAGGACGACATTCCCCTTGGACAGAGAAGATAGAGTAACGAAGACCTGACCAGTTCTACTTTATGATTTTGGACATTGGTTTCTTTCTTCATTTTGCGTGAAAACCAAAGTGCAACTTCCACACTAAACACACACACACACACACACACACACACACACCCACTTACAAGCACCCACACACAGACACTCATCCATGCATGAGTAAAGTACAAAAACCGAACAGGAATCCGAGTCGTGACTGGAACACAATGCACACTACTGCATTCACATGTTAAGGGTGTATGGATGGCAGTTCACATGCTGATGAGAACTCTATATTTTGCAGTGAGACAGCAACACTACACACTACACAGTCTACCACACACTGCCACTGACAGAACCTTCAGTCAAAAGTTCACTTTCGGACCAGAATTCACACACCATGCCGACAGTGCTGCCATTTCTATATCTGGGTTTTAGACCAGTGTTTTCCAGTGTTTCTGGGGGCATAGTGTTCATATTTAGACCACACCACTTTGGATTTAAATCCAAATACAGATACAGATATTTGGAGCAATAAAGAAATACGGATACAGATAGTGCCACTGAGTTACACAGACATGCTTTACATAGACATGCATGCTTTTTTTGTTGTTGTTGCAATGTCTTTTAATGTACTTGCTATGCTGTTCTTGGTTATAATTTTAATTTTAAAAAAAATTTATGCTTTTCCTCCTTTCTTTATTTTATATACTACAGTAGCTACAGTTTTTGCAAATTGTAGATGACTTAATGCTGTATAAATGTCTACCCTCTCTCGCATAGATGAGCTCACAGATGCATGCGATTGGCTAGTGGCTAGTGACTGCGATCAACAGGAAAGAGAGAGTATACTATCCATGGAATTATTGGGGTTCGAACTCTCGCGAATACTTTTCTGGGCGAAAGCTTTTCTTTTACGCATTTGGACCCATTTACATGGTCATTGCTGTGACAGTGCAAAAAGTGGCAAATAAAACAAGCTGTAACTTGGCAGTATTGGACTTTGGATTATGTGTATGGATATTAAAGTCATCAGTTATGATTTAAAAAAAAGAGAGTCAGATTTAGTGCTGAGAAACAATCCAGATGCTGATTCTTTTTCTCTGGAAAACAGATGAGCCTGACAAGTTATTGATTTTCAGTAGAAGCACACTATGTAATATACAGTCTAACAGGATCACAAAAGATGTTTGCGATCATCCTTTTGTCTTATTTTCCCCCAGTAAGTTATCTGTCACGGGAAAGTCTTCAGGACAGATGACTTTGTGTTTTGAGGTTTCTCTGTAACATGACAAATTGTATTTTTTTTTTGTCTTGTTAATGTAAGAAAGGGAAAAAAAAGAGAGGGCGGTGAGGAAACAACTGCTTACAGCTGCTATAATGTAAGTAATAACAGGAACTTGTTTTGTGGACATTCACTATACTACTATAAACTGATAAAAAAAAAAGATGTTCTGTAATTACTAAGATAACCTTGGTGAATTGCTATAAGACCAGATTGTTTTTTTCTATAACAGCATGTCTCTATGTGTTTCTTTTTTCTTCGTTAATATCATTAATATATTTCTATTACCTTGAAAATCTTGCAAACGAAATCTAAAATATATTTTTCTGTTCTGTTTCAAAAGGTGCTTGATAGATTAAAAAAAAATGTATTACACATCTAAACTACTTTAGAGAATTCCCCATTTAGTTCCATTAGTGCCATTAGCTGAGAAACAGTCTAATTGTATGAGCTTTATGAAGTGCCAAGTCTTAATTGCTTTAACAACCCCCATAGCTCATTAGAAAACTCCTTTTATATTCATAGTCATTTAAACATGTCCTTTGGATATACTGTACATAAGCCTTACATAACACATAGTATGGCTTTACATAATACTGCTAATTTGCATACCACACTTTACAGCGCTAACGAGTGCTCTCTCAATTTGTTCTGAGATAGAGTAACATAAGATAATATTACAAGGAAAGGAAAAAGGAAAGGAAAGGTAAAGAATGTCAAAAATAATAACCAAGCATTCGTGCTAAAGCATATTAAAGGATCGTAGACTTAACCAGCATCTATTTTACATTTTCTGCCTGAAATTTCATATCCAAATCTCGAGGCTTTCTACTGAGACAGCACAGAGAGTAAAAGCAATATAGTAATGTACCGCTGCACAGAACCCCTCAAAAATAGAAGACGATTTGTTAAAAGTAATCTGCAATGATTAAAAATGATCATAATTCCAAAGATGTGGGTGCTTTTATGAATTTTTATTGTGAAATGTATGCAGAAGTAGGAGATTGCATTTGATCAGTCACTTTTTGGATTAACAATTTTATTAGATCTGTTTTCACAAGGCAGCATTTGGAGTAGCGAGTTTCTTGGTAACATGATAAGCTGATTTTTTTTTGTCTTATTAACTTAGACAGAGAGAGAGAGAGAGAGAGAGAGAGAGAGAGAGAGAGATTGGTGAGGGAACAACTGTTTATAGCAATTATATTGTACACTATATGGCCAAAAGTATGAGGACACCTGACCATGACACCCGTATGTGCTTGTTGAAGATCCCATTCCAAAGGCATGGCATTACCATGGAGGTGGTCCTTCCTTTGCAGCTATGACACCCTCCACTTTTCTGCGAAGGCCCTTCACTAGATTTTCAAGTGTGGTTGTGAGGATTTGTGCTCATTCAGTCACACGAGCTTTAGTGAGGTCAGGCAATGATGTTGTTTACATTTATTTACAGTACAGTTATAAATGAGAGTCACAACCAGAAGATAAGGGTACTAGAAGCAAAAAAGTGTGAGTAAAGCAGGTTTGATAGTTAGGGGACAACTCATAACTTCATTAGTTATTCTACTGGGTAAGTAAAAGCTCCAGTGTGCTGCCCAGTTTCTTGTTTTGGTTGAGAGATTGAGAGCTGTGATTTGATTCCATATGTTGATGCATGTCGACGCAAATATCGAGTAATGGTGGGTTGAAATGCTTTCCAGATTTAACCAACAGCCAATCACACTCGAGATATGCCACAGTCCCACCGAATCTAAACAAACTCAACATTAGCTTACTGAAATAGCTAAATGTTTGCTGAACCATGTTTGCGGCTAACAAGCTGCTACTGTAGACTAAGACCCACCCTCAGTGGCAGGACAAATTCTTCTAGAGAGCAAATTTAACTGCAAAAACACAACACTAGTACAGCCTCAACAGTCATTTTCCCAGAAGTGACAAACCATAAAATTAAAATTATCTTCAAAACTTTTTTTGGCGGTAATTTGTTACCTAGATATATTAAGAGATGTACAAAAGGCTCTGTAACACTAATTTTGATTTCGGGCACTTCAAGTACAAGTAATACAAACTAAAAGAAACAAAAATCATTGTCCAAAGTTTCAGCTTTGGGGTATGGTGTTCTGGCTGCACATCTCACATAAAGTATATTATTCAAGTCTTGCTTGCATCTCTATTTTCTTTTGACATGTTTAACCATAAGGTGTGTGTGTTGTGTTAGCAGGAGAGTGAAATGACAGCTTTCGCTGCTTTTTATTTTGCTTGGCTTCCATCAATGTTTTCACATACCTGTCTGTTCCTGATTCTGAAGAGATTAGCTGTCATCCATGCACGCTAATTAATCCGACTAGCAAAACCATTCTACCATCAGATAGATGTGTCAGGCGATGTGTGTAGTGCAGCAGGCAGCGTGATTCGGAAGGTTGTTCTGTTATTACAGCATCAAGATGCATTGCATAAAGAACTGTGAAGTGCAAGTTTAAACATATGTTTTGTGAAGGTCAATAAAGAGTAGTTTTTTCTTTTTCTAGTTGTTGAACCTGTCTGTAGTGCAAGCTTCAGTTGCAGGGTTATACAATGGATATAAAAAGTCTATGCACCCCCTTAAAATGGCAGGTTTTTGTGCTGTAAAAATATTTCAAGATAAATCATGTCAGAACATTTTCCACCCTCGATGTGAAATTACAGTGTGTGAAAATTAAGTGAAAAACAATCAGAAACATTTTAAGGAAAAATAGGAAAAATAAAAAAGTCACAATAACCTGGTTGCATAAGTGTGCATACGCTTTTATAATTGGGGATGTGGCTGTGTTCAGAACAAACCAATCACATTCAATCTCATGTTCAAAAGTAATTATCATACAGATATCATCAATGAAATTATTCTGATTAACCCCAAATAAAGACCAACTGTTTCTGTACAATTTTTTTCACATCTTCTTGGTGTCACCTGACTGCTGAAGCCATGGTCTGCAAAGAGCTTACAAAGCCTGTATAGGTTCCCACTGTCGAAAGGTATTGATCAGGAGAGGGGTAGAAATTAAAAGAATTCCAAAACATAAGATATACCATTGAACACTGTGAAGGCCATCGTCAACAAGTGGAGAGAAAATGGGGTACCACAGTAACGTCGTCAAGAATGGGACGTTCCTCCAAAATTTAGAAAAGGATAAGACAAAAACTTACCAGGGAGGCTACCAATAGACCTACGGCAACGTTAAAGGAGTGGCAGGAACATCTGACAAGTACTGATTACTCTCTGCATGTAACAACAATCTCTCATATTCTTCACATGTCTGGGCTATGGGGTAGGGCGGCTAGACGGAAGTCCTTTCTCACAAAAAACATCCAAGCCCAAATAAATCACCGCAAGCCATGTGCTAAAATGTGTTAAGGTCTGATGAGACCAATTCCAAAAGGTATGTTAGGTGCAAAAAAACACACATCACCAAATAAACACCATACCCACAGTGAAGCATGGTGGTGGCAGCATCATGCTTTAGGGCTGCTTTTCTTCAGCCAGAACTGCAGGATTTATGAAGGTGCAGGGAATCATGAATATCTAGAAATAACAGTCAATTTTAGTGCAAAACCTTCAGGTGTCTGCTAGTAAGCTGAAGACGAAATAGGAATTTCACCTTAATACACCAGCACAACAATGACCCAAAGCACAAATCCAATCAACAAAGGAATGGCTTCACCAAAAGAAGATCAATGTTTTTGAATGACCTAGCCAGAGCCCAGACCTGAATCCAGCTAAAAACCTGTGAAGTGACCTGAAGCAGGCTGTGCACAGTAGATGTCCTTATTCCTAACAGTAAAAGAGAGTGAAAACAGAGTCTGGCCCACAGGTTTAGAGACCTGGCCTCACATGGTCACTTTGCGCTTTCTCGCTGTAATTTTTATGAATTTCACCTTTTATGAGGTTGGATTAGAGAGGCACTCACTATACAGCTATCGAAGATCCTTTTCAAAGCTATTGCTTGCATTCATGGGTGTAGGCTTTTTCATTGAAATTCAGACTGAAAGGTGCAAAATAGAGCTACTTGTCATGCAATATTCATGAGTTTGAGAGCTTTAAAACGACCACGCTCTGGGATTGTACTCATTGTTTTAAAATTTGCTTGGATAGATATAAGATAGATTTTCTCTTTGTACGGTTCTCTCAGTCTGGCATATCCTGCTTTGGATTTTCATGTGACGCCTAAAAACCAAACAAGAATTTAAAACAGTGGTGGACAGTCTGTCCGTAGTACCATGTCCATATGCTAAAAATGGTTTCATATTGGGAGAATGCAAAAGAACCCTATTAATTTACTCATGAGCATAAATTACATGATGAACATTTATTATATATATATATAAAAAGACATCTATCCTTCTAAGTTAAAAATGTAAATTCATAAGTTAAGTCACAAGAGTGTAAGAAAATGTCCATTAATTTGTTTTTTAAACGTTTTTAGAATAGACACATACATTCAGCTTTTAAACGTATAGCATAAATGAACTACTCATTGATAAAGACCAAAATTCTGCTGATACTAAATGCCTTATATTAAACTCTCTATCTGAATCACTGAAGTTCTTATACATTGATCTAACTTAACTATGTTTACATATTATAAATATAATTATAAATGATATATTATATATTTTAACCAACTTGATCTGAGGATTATGGAGCCTTAATAATGGTGTCTCAACATTTGAGATTAGTGTTCTGATACTGAATTCCTACTACAAGTGGTTGGAGAAAAAAGTAGTTCTGTTTTCTTTTTTTTTTCTTCTGTTTTTTTTTTTTAAAGAAGAAATAGCACTAATATACAGTTTTGTATTAGCTTATTGTTGGAATTCTTTAAACTGACTTGTGTAATCCTTGAGGGTTCTTTGGATATTTATGGGTTCCTAGCTTCCTAAACGGGTTTTACCTGGAACCCTCTCTGAAATTCTCCCGGAAGAACAAACCCAAATAGTGTAGCATAGTGTTCATAAATCAAGATTTTTACCAAAAAAAAAAAAAAAAAATTTAATGTGACAGCAGAAGGATTTACATTTCTGGTATGGTTTATTTCTAGGCTTTTTATCACTCTTTTTTTTGCTCACAGTATTGTTTTGTTGTTTAATGGCTTTTTTCATCTATACTGCTAACTGAAGCTTAAAGCTGCTTCTCTCTTTGTGTCCTCTCTCTAATATCAGGATTAATGCCATTTTTCAATCACTTTCACAACGAGAAGCTAGAGGTCAGAGGTCAGACTGAATATAGGCAGAAGGATTAGTACGGTACTCACGGGTGCCGTCGAAGTGCTTGGCGATGGTGTCCAGGAAAGTATTCTGGGGGGCCAGGAGCCCCTTCATTACAGGCATGGCTACTGTCCACTCCTGCAATCACTCCATCCCAAAATGAAGAATAGCAGAAGAAGGAGAGTGAGGGAAAAAGAGTGAGAAAGACAGAAGAGAATGCAAGTGGAGAGATGGATGCCGTGAGAGAGGAAGCTGGAGATTTGAGAAAGGCATTAAAACGGATGATCCTTCTTCCAAGGTGTCTGGATCACTTGCACTTCATCCAAGACACCGGTTGATTCAGTTTGTTCTCTGATGATGCTCACTTTGAATTTTTTTTACCTAATCTGTGCCATGACAATTGATGCCGTTCATCCTTATCCTTCTAAATATGCAGTTAACGCTGCTCCATGATGATGATGATAAGTGTACATTTCCTGGTCAGCTGAAAAAAAAAAAAAAATCACATCTCTTCAACCTATTTCACTTTCGCTAGATTGCTCTCTTTTACTCTTTTCCCTCGGATTCAGACAACTTGCCACACTTCACTGCTCCCACTGAAAAGCTCATCTAATCTTTCCCTTTTTATTCACTTGGCTGTTCACTCTTGTGCCTGCAGGTTGGAGATTTCTCTTCATTTTCTCTAGTCAGCTTGGTTCTAAATGATCTTTCAGTTCTTTAGTCCTCGACTCTAGCTGCAGCAGGTGTCCAGTCAGCATCCCTCCAATGTTCAGCATCTCATTTTACACTGGTACCTCTTCTAGCATTCTCTCCCTCTCCCTCTCTCTCTTTCTCTCTCTCTCCCCCTCCCCCTCATTTGTTCTCTCACATACTCTCGCTATCACATTCTCTTAGTCTCTGTATCTCTGCCACCCAGCTGACAGGCTCTCTGTTTGTTTCTGCTTTCCCTTCCTCTATTCCCTCATCAGTCTTTTAATACTGAATTCACTTGTTTCGTTTTAAATCACTAGAGCGGCCACAACAAATGCACTAATCCACTTGACTTAGCACACTGACTTAGAATAGAAAAAGAATAACAAAACAGTTTTAAAAAAAAAAAATAGAAGAAAGAAACACTGGATCCATCTTGCATCAGCCACTATTCTATTGAAAACTCATGACACTACTAATATTTGTGGTGAGTTTGTCAGATTTATGTTCTGTTCTTATCTTTTTACTTAGAGTACAGAGAAACGGCGAGATTAACACACAACCTTATACCACAGCACTGTTGAATTCTCCAAGCTGATATAACAGCAGATCCGACAGTAGTGCCGGCTGTAATTCAAATCATGGGTTAATATTAATGCGCTCGTTCTCATATGATATTGTTTCTATAGTAACTGATCATCCACAGGGACTTGCATGGTGGATGCTCTACATAAGCCTAAGAATAAACAGATGCGATAAACAGATAATGTAAAAAGGTGCTGTCATTTAACAAAGATGTATAATCATTGATCTGGTGAAGCCTTCTGTAAGGAGACATTCTGCAATTTTTTTTGTCTTATTATTGTAAAGAGAGAAGAAAGAGAGGCTGGTGAGGGAACAATGGTTTATAGCTGTGACCAAGTATGGCCAAAAGTATGTGGACACCTGACCATGATGCCCATATGTGCTTGTTGAACATACTATTCCAAATGCATGGCATTAACATGGAGTTGTCCCACCCTTTGCGGCTATAAGAGCATCCACTCTTCTGGGAAGGCTTTCCACTAGATTTTGGAATGTTGCTGTTGGGATTTGTGCTCATTCAGTCACAAGAGCGTTAGTGAGGTCAGGGCGAGGATGCTTGGCGCGAGGTCGGGGTTCCAATTTGTTCCAGAGGTGTTCAGTGGGGTTGAGGTCAGGACTTTGTGCAGGCCAGTTGAGTTCTTCCACTCCAGCCTTGGCAAACCATGTCTTCATGGACCTCGCTTTGTGCACAGGGGCACTGTCATGCTGGAACACGTTTGGGCCTCTTAGTTCCAGTGGCGAGAAATTACAGACAAAGACAGTTATGTTACAGTATACAGTTTTGTACTTCCAACATTGTGGCAACAGTTTGGGGGAGGCTCATTTATGGGTGTAATGATCAAGTGGTTCCAAACTTGTGGCCATATAGTGTAGCTGCTTTAATAAGTGAACAGGAACTCGTTTTGTGGAACTTCCACAACAATTAACCGTAACTATAAACGGATAAAAAAAATGGAAATGTTGTGGAATAAGAGGAAAACGTTATGACTTCAGGGTGGTGCATGTAGAGGAGCAAATAGCAGAAGAAAAAAAACCCCAAAAATAATAAAAATGCATATCCTGTAAAATAAATAAATAAATAAATAAAATTAAAACAAATTTAAAAAATAAAAAGCTAAATAGGCTAGAAAAGACTAGTGATTGTATTGTAAAAAAAAAAAAAAATAATAAAAATAAATAAATAAATAAATTCAAAAAGGATGGAGGATTTAAATTACAGAGGGGTTCAGTGTATTGTTTAAATACTTATATTTTGCTGTAGACAAATAGCCTAGTTAGCTTGAAGAAATAAAAAAAAAAATTCCTCCAAATAAAATTCCACTCCACACTGAGAGTTACCGTAACCATAACTACATTTTAGGACAACTATTGCATATTACATCCTCACATATTAATCTTATTTACTGTAAAATGTAAAGTCTATTTTTTTTTACTGCTTAATGTCCATCAAATCTGTTTGTTTTGTTTATTATTTTTAGGGATAAGTTATTGATGATAGACACTTCTTTTTTCCCCACTTCTTTTTGTCTGTTAACACAATGAATCATGTTCATTGCATTACTTTATTATTTGTAAAATACAATATGATACAACTCTGCCACCTTGTGGCCGCTTGTAACATTACACAAATAACTATGAATCGGTCTGAAAAATAAAGTACACAGTAGATGATTCAGACTAATCCTGAGTCCTAGAATAAGGAAGATGCACTAATGCAATGCATATACAGAAATATTCATCACAACAGCTGTCACTAGCTTACTGGGTCAGGGTAATAATGAGAATGTTGTTTTAGAGTAGGATCAGTGAACTAGTCATTGTCCGTATGAGGCTCTGTCTACAGACTGGATCAGGTATTTCAGTGGTCTTTCGAGGTCCAGTTTAACGGCTGTGTGAACGGTACCGAGTCCGCTCTCTGCGCCTCTTTTGCCCATAGTAAGGATCCCCGCAGCCTGATTGCGCGAGCTGTGCAGAAGATGCTGCAGTCGGTCCTGGTACCGGCTTTCGGTCGCTTTCCGTTTGCCGAGTGTGAGGATCCCGGCGGCGGCGTCGCTGCTCAGTCGGCCGAGTTTCCCGTCCGGGTCGGTGAGGTTCCGGTGTCCCGCGCGACACAGTAACTCATACAGCGTGCACGGGTGCGGCTTCCGCGTGCAGCAGCTCGTCATCGCGTCTGCGTCACAGATGAGCTGCGTCATCAGCGCGAGGAAGAGCACGAGCTGCACCTTCTGCTCAGGTGAGGGAGAGAAGAGAGGGTACAACCAGCAAGAGTTACATTCCACTGGATTGTTTTATTTATTTATTTATTTATTGCAAACCTTAACCTCTGGTTAAAATGTCTTACAGCAAGATTTTTTCCCCTGAATTCCTTCAACCCAAATGATATGTGGCCAAAGGATTGTGCACACCTTACCATCACACCCATATGTGGTTCTTCCTTAAACTGTTACCACAAAGTTAGAAGTACACAATTGTACAGAATGTCTTTGTATGCTGTAGCTTTACAATTTCCCTTCACTGGAACTAAGAGACCCAAACCTGTTCCAGCATGACAGTGTCCCTGTGCACAAAGCGAGCTCCATGAAGACATGGAAAAACTCGAGTGTCCTGCACAGAGCCCTGACCTCAACCCCACTGAACACCTTTGGGATGAACTGGAACACCGACTGCACCCCAGACCTCCTCACCCAACACCAGTGCCTGACCTCACTAATGCTCTTGTGGCTGGATGAACACAAATCCCCACAGCCACGCTCCAAAATCTAGTGGAAAGCCTTCCCAGAAGAGTGGAGCTTATTCTAACAGCAAAAGGGAACTAAATCTGGAAGGGGATGTTCAACAAGCACATATTAATGTGATGGTCATGTGTCCACAAACTTTTGGGCGTATAGTTTACTTTTCAGCTGGTGAACGATATTAACATATTTACTAGCATCTTTATATATTTACATCAACCTATTTAAAGTCTTAACATTACCTAGTGACATCTTTACGTTATTAAAATCTTTTTTCAGACTTCATATAGGCTAACATTAAGTGAAACTTTTGTAATAAATGGCAAAACTTGTTACTTATAAGCTTTTAATTTTGTAATTTAATGTGACATTAACACCTTGTTGGGGATAAATCCTGCCTTACAGAAAAGTCACATGAACCTAGGGCCCCACAAATTAATCAGAAGCTATGAAGCAATATTTCGTTTTTCTGTCCAGCAATCGGAATATTTTCAAAGAAATATTGCCACCGGCTCAACTAAAAGCAGTACTTGACTGAAACAGGTGCCCAACCTTTGTATTTTATTTTAGAGATTTAATTTCATTCAATTTATCATAGCTTTTGTTTATTGCTGTCTGTTGACAACCAATTTAAAAAGTGTTGTGTCATGATGTCTTAAAATTATTTTCCTTAGGGACCGTCACTAAAGTGCTGCAAAAAAAAGAAAAGTGTGCAAAGTTGCAAGCCTCTCTAACCAACTACTGCCCACACAGACAAACTGAAAGAATTAAACCATTTCATTACAACAGAAGCTCCAAAACTAGTTGTACAAACAACACACTTTTTTTTTTTCTTTCTGAAAACCCACTAGTTGGACATATTCTTATATAACTGGGCTGCTCAGATACAGCTAATGTATGAGAGTGGCTGAGTAGTCATTACATCATAAATCGTCTGCTAATCTCATGTCGACATATTATCTGTGAAGTTGACAATGTTGCTCCAGAAGAAGTATTTTATGGAAAAGAATATTATGCACCTTCTCTAAATTATATTACACATCTTGGTTTGGACACTATGACTCTTTCTGAATGTCTGTGATTTAAAAAAAAACAACAAAAAAAACCAACTTTCATTATGTTCTGAATGATTGATTTTTTATTGCTCCAAAACAAGTTGTACAATATTGTACACTTTGGCTAGAATATATATTTTGAATATTTGGACACTTTAAAGCTTTCTGAATTTCTTTTGTGCTGTGGTTAATTGGTCAAAATTGCTGCATTCATACCCGGGTCTGTCTTTCTTATGTATGCATGTATGTATGTATGTATGTATGTATGTATGTATGTATGTAAAGTTAGTTAGTTAGTTCAGTTGTATATTCATGTCATGGTGTTGATATAGGACCCCAATAAAGGTTCAAACCGAGGGGTTCCCACCACCCTAAATCTGCCCCTTTGTTTTAATTTAAGATCATGTGTAATTTCAGGGCATAATGTGTTGAAATGCACCTTCACGGGTTCTCACATAATCTAATACTACTCACATAATCACATGTGCAATGTACATATGTTATTTTTCTCGAAGGAATATTAAACAAGTAATCAGCAATGATGTTACTATTCAGATCAGTCACTATCAACTAATTTGAAATTGTTCTTTTCAGGAACAGTTGTCACAATCCATCTTTGTTTATGCATCCAAATTCATCCATCCATCCAGTTTCCGTACCACTTATCCTACACGGGGACACCCATCACAGGGTACAATCGCACACATATTCACACACTCATTCACACACTCATTCACACACTACGGACAATTTGGAAATGCCAAACTGCCTACAACACATGTCTTTGGACTGGGGGAGGAAACCGGAGTACACAGAGGAAACCCCTGACGCACGGGGAGAACATGCAAAGTCTGTGCACACAGGGTGGAGGCAGGATTCGACCCCCCAACCCTAAATATATATAAAAAAAATTTAAACCAAACCTCTTCAGTTGCATGATTAAATATTAAAAAACAAGAATAAAGTTTAAGGTTACTGTAAAACTAAGATCAGGATGATATGACACCTTAAATGCAAGTCTGATTATTCTAATAGATAATTATATATAAACTTTGATTTAATTCAAGTTCCTGGATTACACTGGATTATATACTGGGTATATTACTTGGGGGAAAAAAAACCTAAATACAGTCGCTAGAATATATGAATTTTATTAAATGAGTTTTTCATTAGAAAGTGTCAAGCAACAAAAACCTTCATGCTAATAAAAATTAAATTGGGTATTTAGTTCAGCATACAAAAGCATTGAGATTTTTATGCAAATTGCACTATTCTAGAGAAATTTACCAACTTGTTGACCCTTCTTGACTCAGTACAGTGTCAGACGGTGCATATTTACTTATGCGTGGCTCCAACACATTAGCATCCCACCTTATAATTCAGCTATTAGGTTAAAGCTTTTTATTTAGTAGTTACTATGAAGTAACTACAGTGAAACTAATAGGAAAGCTACATTAGACTGTAGGCATGAACCAGTCATGGTTTTGAAACAATGAACCACTTCAGAAATTCAGGTTCTTCTTATACTAGCTGAAAAACAACCTCCCAGACTGGACTTCCATCGTTATGTTTGCAATACCACCATTTTAATTTGCTTCTGAGTAGGTGAAGAGACCGCATGTGCCACAATCTTTGCAATATTAACTCCTTGAGTGTTTTCTTAATTAAATATTTAAGCTTTCATGTTGATGTTCTAGTGGCAGGATGAAATATCTATTGTTAAAAGAGCTATACAAATAAAATAAAATTGAATTGATTGATAGCTTAAAATGAGAACTTTTAGGCATTTGATCAAAAATCTAAAAGTCTGATTTTTCCAAGTTGTCCAGATAGGAGCAGCATTTAGCCAAAGTTTTTGTGATTAAAACTCCATGATAACCTGCAGCTTGTATGATGATTATTAGTAACCTCAACTAGTAGGTTTCTTTGCTCTACGGAGTATGTTGCTGAAATTCTGCCACATGCCAGGTACTGTAAGGAAAAATGGTACTGAAATGAAATAGATTTTTATAATTATTACAGATAAAAACACAGAAGATGTATAGCTTCACTTGTATAAAAAAGTGACTATATTAAGCATCCTACTTGGAACCTTTACTGATGAGGAAACACAGAATTTAAGGGTTGCCTCAGATGGACTTTTTACCTCAGAGTGTGGTTTGTGTACCAAAAAAAAAAAGAAAAAAAAAAAGGCATTTTTATAGAGGTTATGTCCGGTTCCTTCAGAAACACTGTAAACAAATACGCTTCTGTAGAATAGACCTTTTATTTCAAATTCAAATTTCAAATTACTGAAGAATTTAGGATATCATTTTGAAAAACTGATGGAAGTCCCAGTCATTTAAGTATATCCCACAACTAGAAGTGTTAGCCGTGTTAGGTCTTACCTTAGCCGAAGAGGCACCCAGGGGTCTCATTGCTCCTCTTTGCTTGATATGGACATGTGCCATCCTAGAGTAAGGCTCCTAATGATCTCTGTTATCATGAGAAAATGAGGATTGTTTATATACTATGCATGTCTGTACTGCTGACGTAGCCTGATGAAATGATCCAAACAAAGCCAACCACCTGATGCCGTTACTCTGCCCCATGTCCTTTATTCTCACGTTGCTCATTTAAGAGCTGGATTGTGATACTCCGTCAGAATATTTGTGGTTTTGATCATTAACGGGCTAATCGGCATGCACAGCTTCGGGTATCCATAGAGCTTCACGGAGACTTCTGGGGCAGTATTGTGTGTGCTTCGTAAACACATGCCATTAAGTCAGTGATTAGCACTAACAGGACAGAAATGAAAGAAGATAGGAGTCATCACAGGCCTGAAGAAGGTAAAGGGTAATGAGGATGCAGGGAGGGAGCTTTTGTCTGGGTTAGAGAGTGGTTAATGTTAATGACTGTTATGTATCGCTGTATTGAGAATTACCACAGTATTCTAATCATGCTCTTTCACAGACAGCAGTACACGCGTGTTTATTCACGTATAGTGCGTATAGATGACGTGAACGTATCCTATTATGCATGTAAAAAAATGTAATGCTATTTGTTCCAGTGGGACTTAGTCTTTACTTTGAGAGATTATATCTTCATATTTTTTTATCCTCAAGATATGCTTGGTCACTGACTAAATTTGATTAAGGAAATGTATAGTTATTTCCAATCTTTAAAATATTTAAAATAACTACAGAACCCACCTCAGGTCTTTTTAAGCCTCCACATAGTCTAACATATTATACTTTAGATTTTCTTTAACCTGATGCTTTATATTACATCCGTACATTTTGGACACCAGGGTCAGTATTAATAAAGCTTCTCACAATATTATTTTGGTTTTAACTGCTAAAAAAAATGTTAACATCAGGAAATTTACTCCGACACTTAAGAGCAATGTATAAAAATTCTTCAGTCTTAAAAATACTCCAAAATGCCCGAGCGTTTAAGAGTGATTCAGAGGTGGCAAGAGCGAAAGAAAAGACGTGCACTCACTCACACTCTTTACACTCTCCTGCACTATTCTTGCTAAAGATGTGCCACTTTTAGCACATTGCTGTACCATAAAAGCTGCATTTGAAAAACCAGTTACGATACAAATATCTCCAAAAAGCTTGTCAGCTTTATGTTCTTAGTTAAGACTACTGAAAAATTAACACACAGCCTTGAATTCTCAAATCTGGTTGGTCAGAAGGTGTTGATTAATTTTCTATAACAGCAGCTCTGAGAGTAGTTCTGGCTGCAAGACAAATCATTATAAGTAACGCACTCGGTCTAATACGTTATCATTTCTATAGCAACAACTAATTCGCTGGTGTGGCGCACACACCGCTTAAACAGATTTAAAAATGATGACGTTTTCTGAGAGATTCTCAGAGAAAGGATTTATGGAAGGAGTCTCCAGTGACAATGCTTTATAATAGTCAGGGGTAAAGCTGTAACTTTATGCTTTCTGATATAAGTGTCTTCGGGACAGAGGACTTTGTGCTTTCTCTGTAACATGACAAGCTGTGTTTTTTGCCTTACTAATGTCAAGATAGAGAATAAAAAGAGAGAGCTGGTGTGGAAACTCCTGTTTATAGTTGTTTATAGCTAATATTACGTAAGTGACAATGGGAATAAGCGGACGTTCCACATCATTAAACTATAAACAGGTAAAAGCATAACATTTCATTGTTTAATGAATGAAAAATTGTAAAACTTGGCAAATTGCTGTGGTATAAGAGGGAAAAAAAACTGCTTCAGGGCATGCTGTTATAGGAAAATAATCAACTTCAGAGTGGTAACAATAACTCCACATCATATCAGGTTGTATCACACCACCCTGTTGTTGATTTGTTCTATACATGACAAATATTTACCTGGGACATGATTAAAATGTGCTCAAACACAGATAAGCACTAGTTCAACATCACAAAGTGCAGGATTTAAATGTAAAAAAAAAATTTAAATAAATATACAAATTTATAAGCTAATCTGAAATTCTTGAATTTGTAACAGCTGGATTTACAGATGCAAATAAAAGACAAGAAACAATTAGTTCTAGCGCCATTTCACTTTTATAATATATTACGGGCTTAATAAATGAAAGAAATCAAATGAGGTGTTATTCTGCAGATTCCACAACACCTGTTACGCTTTCTCTAAAAATCCCTCCCCCCTTCCACTCACCCTGTTTGGCCTTTAACCTTTGACCTTTTCCATTCCAGTGACATCTTGACTATGGGTACAGCAGGACATACTGTAATTATAAAATAACTGCAATATTAATATATCTACCCACAATAGTTACAGTAGTTATTACAATAGTCACTTTGTTCACAAACAGCGTGAATTGCTCAGAGCTAGACTGTAAATTGTCCTTTAATTAGTTCTAAAATTATTGACTGAATTAATTCACAATTTAGGCTATTTGCTTGTCTGAGTCTCTGTGCTGTGTTTTCCTTCCTTTGAGTTCAGTCTGTCTCAACAGGAGAAGTCCAAGTTCCAGTTCGAACACTATGGTGAGTATTAGGACAGACAGATAACACACACTCACACACTGGATAAAACCCCTGGATAAACGTCCAAAGGACAGAAATATAAACAAAAAATAAAATAAAATATGAGTGTGTGTGTGTTGGAAATAGTACATCTGTGTGCCTTTATTACAGCCTGCCCTTGATTTACGTAATGATTTATTATATTTATTACTTGAGCTTCCTTTGAATATTATTACTATTATAAGATTTATTATATGGGACATTCCTGACCTTTACAGCTAGTATACAACTTTCAAAGATGAGAACTAGGATAAAAGACCAGGTTTCATTTCTGATTAGGTTTGAGCATTAGGTTGCAGTGTAAGAGGCTCAGGTTAGTGACTTAACCAGAGTCCATACAGTAACATAAAGCAGCCATTTCCACCTTCTCATTACAGATGCCTCAGAGCTAGTAGAGTCCTTGGCTTTCCACTCGTCTAGCAATCGCTGAAGACACAGCTCAAGTGGCCCAATCTGTACAGACCTGCCTTCTTCTAATGCTTCTACATCCTTTTATTCCCCCTATCTCTGTGTCCTTGAAGACATTGCTTTGTTCCCACCTTTCCAAGGTCAACTGTCCTGTCTTGTTCTCTCCCTCTTTCTCTTTCTCCCTGTTTCTCACTCTGTGTATATATATCAGTGTAAGGTATTTGTGTCTGTGGTGGGGTAGTCTGTCTCGGGGATGGTGTGTAAGGCTCCGAGGGACCGCGGGTAAGGAGGAAGCAAAGGCGAGGCTGGTGAAGTGGAGGCTCCATTCTTGGCCAGGCCGCAGGAGTGAGCAGCGTAGTGGATCTGCTTCAGGGTGTCCATCGCCTCGGATTTGGCATGCTTCAGCAAGTCCGCCTGGCCCTGAGACACAGAGGAACAAAGTTTTTTTTTTTTCATTTTAACATTTACAGGTGTCACTTGTTTGATTATGATGGTTCAATGTATTTTCTGCAGTTTAATACCATTGTAGGAAAATAATCAATGATGAGGTGGTGTGATGTGGCCCCGAAACCTAAAAGCACTTTTCTGAGTCAATAGTTAACAATAACATTTTAGGCTGTTCATGTATGCTGTTGCTTTTTGGTCCTACTGGAGTGATGGACACACATGCGTGGACACATAGGACACAACACACACACCTCTATCATCTCCATGTAGTGGGTACATTTTCAGTAGGTCTTGATGCAAGGATTGTTTTCAATATACATATTATTACAGATTCTACATCCACTTGACCATCCCAGTTATAGCATGTTGTTGTTCTTTTTCTTCTTTCGGCTGCTCCCGTTAAGGGTCACCACAGCGGATCATTGGTCTGCATATTTGATTTGGCACAGTTTTTATGCCGGATGCCCTTCTAGACACAACCCTCCCCAATTTTATCCGGGCTTGGGTCTGGCACTGGGAGTGCACTGTCATGTGCTGGGGTTGGCTCCCTGGCCGAATCGAACCCGGGTCTCTTTCCTTAGTCTTTTTCCCCCAAGATGCAGTATCTGCCTTTTGCCTGCAGGGGTCACTGCAATATAAGAAATTGGTGTGTTTAGACTGCAACACTATGCTGAGTGTTATAACTGTCCTTCAGATCCTTTATAAATCCTAGCTGCAGTCATTTCAGGGGAACACTGAGGAGATGAAGGGATGCCAGGAGGTGTACAAGGACAAAACAGTCAGGGGCAGCCATGCTGAATGTGTGTGGGTGCCATACAATGGACTTGGTGGGTTTACGAGCATGTGAGATACCGAATGTGATTTTGTGTTGGGGTTTGCGTGTGTGAGTGACTCTGTGAACCTGTCCTTGAATGTGACATTTGGGTTTGATTTAATTAATGGACCATATACACACATGGACACGCGCACACACATGCACACGCTCTCTCTCTCTCTCTCTCTCCCTCTCACACACAAACACACACACACACTCTTATCGTCCTCATGGAGGACACTGGGCCCCTTTTCACCTTGTCTCTAGGAAGCATCTTAAATGTGGGACTAGGACACAACTAACTTTAGTCACGTATGTAAGTTCAGATGGGTTAAACAGTGAGAAGGGAAGAGAGGAAATGGGGACAAACAGGATATAGGAGAGAGAGTATAGGTAAAGCAGTGGAGAGACATGAATAGAAAGAAGATGAGAAGAGAAAAGACGAGAAACATGAGGAGAAAATTTGAGAGGAGAAAAGTGTGGTGAGGAGAGAAAAGGTTAAAATGTGAAGAGAATCAGAGAGAAAAGGAGAAGAAAAAGGTTAGCAAAGAAAAGAGAAGAGAAGAGAAGAGAAGAAGGGAGGAGAGAAGGGTGGAAGAAGAGTGAGCAGAAAAGTAAAGGAGATAAGAGGAGAGGATATTTGAGGGAGTAGAGATAATGGGGAAGCTAAAAGAAGGGCATAATAGACAAGAGGAGAGGAGAAGGAAGAGAGAAAAGCAGAGAAGAAACGACAAGAAAAGATTACAGGGATGAAGAGGAGAGGGCACGCTCCTTTACCTTTATAATAACTCTAATATACACCCGGCGCAATGGAAGTCTATATTCCTGCTACTGCTGTGTGGAGTTTTTATGGGCACGGGCCAGGCTCTGACCTAAATAAGGCAAGTCTTCTGCTATAAATAAATCATATATTTTAAAGCAGATGAATTATGCATGCAGGTATGACGCACACAGTCGATGAAGAGAAAAGACGCAGACTGGACTTCCATCATTGAGACAATGTCTTCAACACCCCCCCACACACACAGCTATAAACACAGATGATGTTATCATGACTGGAACAAACAGAGTAATCGTGTTGGAATGCGAAGTGCTCCTGTGGACCAAAAACCAGCTTATGAATGATAAACATTTGTACCTGTGCTACACGGAGTTTCCTCTCAGTGAGGTATATGAATATGACCACATTGCTCAGAATTAACAGATAAACAGACACAAAAATACCCATACAATTTTTTTTTTATAAAGTTTGCCACAAAGGTTCACAAGGCAACTGGTTGAGACTAGAAGTGTGCAGCGGGATCCAACGTAAAGTCACACGAGCGGGAGGCTTTTACTTTCATGTGAGTGAGAGTGAGCAGACGGATATAAAGCTTGCAGGACAAAGAAATACCCACGTTCATTAACATGCATTTACAGCATTCATTCATTCATCCTTAGTAACTGCCTGGTCAGGGTTGCAGTGGTTTAAATAAAATAAATAAATAAATAAAAACTTAAACAGCCCCACGCACATCTCTAGTTGAGACCAATCAATCATGAACTGGAGTGATGTAGCTGAGGTTGAGGAACTGTCAGAGCCAGAATACAAACCATGTTGACAGTGCTGGCATTTCTGCCTCTGGGTTTTTTTCCCCCAGTGGTATAGTGGTAGGTTTCATCAGATAAAGATATGGATATTAGGTGCACTAAAGAGATACAGATCCAGATAGTGGCACTACTTTACACCCTTAACACCCACACATATACTAACACACACATACACTGCCCCACTCCCTTTTCCGCCTTTTATTTATCTTCTGCTTCACCCACCCACTCTTTTCCTCTTTCATATTTCTGTCTTTCTCACTAAGACACTTTCCACTTAATTACTGTTGATGTGTTTGATCATGTTTATACTGTACATCCAAAATATCTTCAATCATTAACTGTCAAAAAAAATCTATGTGGTAAAGACATAGATTTAAAGATGTTTTTTAAAAAAAATTAAAGATGTAAAGATACAAGGCTCTGTCCAAAGTATGGAGGAACGGTGAAAGTTTCTTCAATCAAGTGTGAACCAAGGAAAGAAAGAGCATGAGGGAGATGCATACACTGAAAAGAGTGTGTATAAACTACTTAGCCTTGTTCTCTTAAGCGCTGAGTCTAAATGCCTCTGATTAAATTACAGCTTTATTAATAAACCAACAAAAGAGGAAAAGTGAAAGTAGAACTGTGGCTTCCGCCTCGGCATGGCATCTGCGAGTGTGAAACAGAAAGCCACACAGTGAAGGAGTAAGATATGCACACAGATAAGAGTGTGCATATTGCCTGTGAGATAGGTAAGAGTGTGTAAATAAAGAACATTGCCTGTTAGTTCTCTTCAGAGCTTAAGGGCCATATTTACTAAGAAGATCACTAATTACAGCTGCTTTAGCGACCATTTGTGCTGCTGTGGGCGACCATTTACCAAGTGATTTACTGAGCTTGCGCATACAAATGAACACGAATGCACCTTATCTAATAAAAGTTGGATAAGGTCGTGGTGACTCAGTGGTTATGGGCTCTGAGCTACTCATCAGAAGCTTGTGGGTTCAAATCTCAGCACTTTGGGTAAAAAGCATCTGGTAAATGTAAAGATATAGCTGGCAGTGTAAATCATAAACATGTTTTGTGCAAACAAGTGGCTTGTTTTTCCAGTGGTTGTTATTCAGGTTTTTGAATTACATAATGTGAACATTTAAGAGGAGGGTGTGTTTTCTGTGGCTTCTGGGACTAAGTAAAAATGTCAGGGTTACTGCACTGGGTACGTTCGGAAAGTCTGTTGCTGAATAACCCTTGTTTATTTCCATTCCTTGTACACATTTATAGCAATGTGACTTGTCAGGTGATATGTTAGCAAAATGGACACTGACTATAAGGAAAGAATAAAACACTTTGGCACGCGCTGTTAGAGAAAAAGAATCAGTTTTGAAGGTGGCTTTGCGTTGGGCGTCACACCACCCTTTTGTTGATTACCTTTTTCACATATCAGCACATACTGAAGGTTTCATTACTTGTATATCATGGCAATTTGCAATTTACATTTTTTAATGAATTAAAGAACAACACGTTGTAATTTTTATCCATTTATAGTTACATAGTTAATATCGTTAGTATCGTGGAACGACCTTCGAAAAAAGCTAGTTTCTGTCATCACTTGCATTACACCAGCCATAAACGTTCATTCCCTTACTTCCTCTTGAAGTTTATAATAATAATCATTTTTTAAAAATCAGCCTGTTACAGAGAAACCGCAAAACACGACGTCCTCCAACTTCAGACTTTCCCAAGGTGGAAAACTTATTAAATGTTACAAAGCACTAACACTGGTGACTCCTTCCATAAATGTAGAATAAAAATCTCCTCACCATATCAACGATTACAGATTTTTCATTTTTCAATCTGTTTATGCGGCGTGTCCACCGTAGAACTCCCTGTGTTAGCCGTTACCATAGAAACAATAATGGATTAGAATGCGCTCATTATTATAAACCCTGCAATTTGTCCAGCAGCCTGATCAACTGTTACAGAAAACCATTCAGTGCCTTCTCACCAATCAGATGCAAGAATTCAACAGATTCCTTTGTTAGACGTTTGCACAATGTTTGCAATGAAAACAGCACCAGCTTTTCATATGTGTAAAATAGCACATACTTATAAACCTTATACCGTACACCACACTTCCCTCTATGACCTTCAACTAGATGCTCTCTCTGTGACCTTCATCTATACTTATCTAAAAGCAAAAAACATTAGCTGAGGGATGTGCGGGAAGCAGTGAGTCTCAAAAGGCTCTCACAAAAGTCTTTCAATAGTTGGTCAAAAATACGGCGATTGAAAATATAAACAAATAAACGCTCATGATTCCTATACATGCTGCATCTACAATTGAGTAGATTCCATCACTTAGATGTAGACTAAGGCCACCTCACTCAGATGCTCTTGGCCTAAGTGTCATTGCTGTGTTCTCACCTGTCTAAAGAGCTGCACCGCATTCATGCTACATACGTGCGATCAGCTGTATATGAAGTGCGGTGTACAGGGTTTAGGATATGGTGGAGTATAGCTGGAGCTTGTAAAGAGATTTATATGATGTGCCTGACTATTTCTGGGTATTGGGGCATATGCGAGAGGCAGATTAGTATCTTAATAAAGCTGTAATATAAGCAGAGGCACTGAGACTTAAGCTGTAATCAGAACTAGGAGATCAACCAGTTTACACAGACTTATCTCTGTACATTTTTCACCCTCACTATCTTTCTTTCTCAATCTCTCTTTCTCTCTCTTTGCACTCACTGAGGTGAGGAAGAAGCTGTGTGTTCTACTTTCACCTTTCCTCCACACTTTGGAGAGAACCTGATTTCATACATATTTAACTCAGCATGCTTCAGACTTTACCACAGGCCTCATGGATCAAATCCAAGACAGAAAATATGGATTTTTTTGTTTCATCCTTGATGTAACGAAAAAGACTGGGCAGAGAGAGAGACAGAGAGAGAGAGAGAGAGAGAGAGACAGAACAGGATAAGTGAGTGGGACAGTTGATGTGTGTTCTGATCAGTCCCTGCACCTCCACAAAACCTGCAAACGACACACACACACACACACACACACACCTTGTGTGCTTTTTTTGTATTCTGAGCCAGAAAAGTAGTGCTAACATAAAAAAAAGCACTTGTAAAAACATTTCTCTTTTCTTTTTCTGTAGCTACTGTGAGGAAAACACTTCATATAGCACCATGTAGCACAGGTATGTCTTGTTCAGCATTCATGAGGCACATTTTTCATTCCATACTCTAACATAATGCCAGTGAGTGTGCTGCTTGTTCCACTAGACTATAAATCCCATACACACTCCAATACACACTCCACCTCTGTCTGTAACCTCCATCTATACTTCATCTTAAAAGCCTCACACACACTCCATCTCTCTATATAACTTCCGTTTGTGCTTCACCATATCATAACCCTGATTCACACTCTGTCTCTCTCTCTCTCTCTGTGACCTCCGTCTCATCATGTATACATCACGTGCACTCTACCTTCTTTTATACTCCACCATATAATGTCATGATCCGATACTAGCCTGAAATGCTGGCTCGGGATTAGATCAGACTGACATATTTTATGTGGGGAACACGTTATTTTGAACGTGAACGTGAACGTGACCTTGGATGTGAGCACAGGTCACAACTCGTTACACCTCTAATGTTTTGCTTAGCTGTAACTTGCAAAAGGAATTGGCTCATTTGTAGCATGGGATTAATATTAGGTGTTGGTTGATGCTTAGAACTCTGATGTTATTGTATTGAAAATGGAAAAAAGTGGACTCAGTGCATTCCCTCCATAACCCTCATGTACACCCCACCTTCCTCTAAGACCTCCACAATACCATTAACCTTAGTTACACTTTACATCGTTCAGTGAACCATATCTCATCATCATATAGACCTCAGGTACACCCCATGACCTCCATCTACACACCTGACAGCACACATCCTAAAAGACAGATTCCTGTGTAACCTCCGGACATAATAATTCTCCACAATCTAATAACTCTTCAAATGACTACTGTTAAACCTTATAAACCACATAATAAATTACACGTCACTAACATACTTCCTTAACTTTACTAATTAAATAAATAAATATATTCCACCGACTTCACTTATATACTCTAACTTTCATACACTAATTTCAATAATATACTACATTAACTTAATTTATTTTCCAAACCTTACTAATATACTCCATTGACTTCCCTTACATCCTCTACTAATTTCACAAATACAGTATATTCACTTAATATAGTGAGAACTAATTCAAGCTCATATAGGAGTGATGGTCAGGTGTCCACATACTTTTGGCCATATAGTGTATATCACTAATATACTTACTGACTTCATTTACATACTGTTCTAACTACACAAATATGCTTCATTAACTTAACTAATTTATTTTCCTAACTTCACTAACATACTTTACTAACTTCACTAGCAAAATTCACTACCCTTGTTAACTTCACTGACACACTCCTAATTTCACTAAAAAAAAACTTCACTAACATACTTCAATGACTGCATTCCTATACTTCACTAAGTTACGCCACTGACGTCACAGACACTCTACTATCTTCACTAACATACTTCATTAAAGTCACTGGAGAATAAAAATCTACTGCATGACCAAATTGCTGAGCAGAATTAGGGCAATATTACTATTGTGTATAAACTACAGTCACATTTCAGCAAATTTCTGTGTGTGCTGCCGAGGCCCCAAATAAGGTTGTAATTGGCAATCAGCAACAATTAATTACTGCGGCATTAGCAATGAAAATGGGGAGGGTTGTGCTGCCCTGAAGCATTGCTGTTTATTAATTCCTACACTCGTAGTGTATTGTGAGGTTGAAACTGCTGATATTGGAAAATAGCAGTAGAACACGGGCTAATCTGTGGCTAATGCATCGAGTCCTAGACACTAACAATTTATTTTCATGCCCAACGCCCGTACATGATAAGTGCTTCTTTCTTGCTTCTTGATTTCCACACAGACACGCACACAGTGCAGGAAGTGCGTATACATTATACATGAATACATACACATGTTTGAGCTCAATGCTTGAGCAGCACACTCACCTTGAGAACAGTAATGTTCCAGGCATAGCTCTCCATTGCCTTCTGCAGTTTTCTACCTTTCAGGCCCTCCTTAGCGCCGATCCGGTGCAGATCTTCATGGAAATCCAACCCTGCAAAACAGCACCAACACACTCAATCCCTCCATACCAGCGGTCTCCGTTGTATCCTCAGGGAAGACTGAGTCTCAGTGAAACATCTTGAAACCCCAAAACAGCACTACATGCTTCATCAAAATCACACAGCAGATGGCACAATCAGATTGAACTCCTATACTTCCCATCTGCTCTCTGTCTGCTCAAAAGTGGAAAATTACTCCCTCGCTATTAAAAATTGTCACTTATATGCCTATAAATATGATTTTTAACTGATTTTTAAAACTATCTTACTTAAAATCAAAAGAAATAGTGAAAAAATGTCTGAAACTGATATTTTGTTTAAAACAAATGGTCTGTGTTTCATGCAAGCCCTGAGGTATCTTATTCACTGAGCCGAACATTTGCCTAATGTGTTCTGTTTTTCTGTACACTGAGTAACAACAACAAAAATCTACTTGACAGCAAACCAAAACCACATTTTGCTCTGGAAGCCATTAGAGTGGACAGTCCTTTAAAACCCAGTTTGACCTGAACAAATCACTGATATTCACATTTATGCATTTTATCAGCACTGAGAGTGTCTCTGAATTTATGATGCTATAGATGCAAAGTCAGGTTTACATTGAGCCTGAAGCGTCTTTTGAGTATGCTTTTTTCCTGGAATTATTTGGCAATTAGTTCTGAAGACACACACATTGTCAAAGCTTTATCTGCGTGAAACTGGATTCTTGTATGCTAGTTAATATAACTCCAAACAAACTGAAATGGGTGAACGAAATATCATTCATAAAGTA
Source organism: Pangasius djambal (assembly GCA_022985145.1). NCBI lineage: Eukaryota > Metazoa > Chordata > Actinopteri > Siluriformes > Pangasiidae > Pangasius > Pangasius djambal. Next base: position 5,965,168 of record CM040987.1, read on the forward strand.
TACAACATATGTACTGAACATTCAAGCCCCTTCATTTTTGCACACTTTATTGTGTTATAGATTGATTAAATTAATTAAATAATCCATACTTACTAAGCAAATGCATGTTTTTAAAAAATATCTGCAAATTTATTAAAAAAAACTGAAACATCTCATTTAGCTAAGTATTCAGACCCTTGGCTAAGGCACTCCAAATTGAGCTCAGGTGCATCCTGTTTGCTTTCATTATCTTGAGATGTCTCTAGAACATGACTAGACTCCACCTGTGGCAAATTCAACTGATTGGACATGATTTAGAAAGGCACACACTTGTGTGAATAAGGTCTCACAACTCATAGTGCATATCAAAAAACCAAGGCATGAAGTCCAAGGAAATCTCACTAGACATCCAAGATCAAATTATGTTTAGACATAGATATGGGCAAGGGTACAAAACCATTTCTAAAGCTTTGAATGTTCTCAGGAGCACAGTGGGCTCCATCATTGGGAATTGGAAGACGTTTGGAACGACCAGGGCTCTTCCTGCAGCTGGCTGTCCAGCCAAACTCAGTAACCGGGCTAGAAGGGCCTTGGTCAGGGAGGTGAACAAGAACCCGATGGCCAGTCTGACAGAGCTTCATAAGTCCTCAGCAGAGATTCAAGAACCACCTCAGAAATACTCCATCAATAAAGCCTTTATGGCAAATTGCCTAGATGGAAGCCACTCCTGAGTAAAAGGCATACAACAGGCACTTAAAGAACTCTGAAAGCATGAGGAAAATGATACTCCGGTCTCAAAAAAGTTTTACTTTTTGGGCTGAACTCCAAGTTCTACTTCTGAGTAAACCCAGGTACTGCTCATCAGAATGCTTCATCCCTATGTGGAAGCATGGTATTGGCAGCATTATGCTGTGGGGTGCTTCTGAGTAGCAGTTATGTGCAAGTCTGGCCTTAAGTACATTTTTCTTGTGCAATATCGGCTCGCTGGATGTGTTGAATCAAGTGCTGTGCTGAATAATGAGGGTGGAAGCCAAACTGTTAAATTAAGCCAAATTTGCAGTGATGATTGTGAAAATCACAACTAGGACTATTGATGCCGCAATATATTGGCAAAATCTTAGAATCCTAATTAGACTTTTTGCCACTCTTATGTCTTCCTTTTTATACAACACTGCCTCAGTCAAACCTCAGACTCTGTCAACAACCAGTGATCTGATCTTAAATCAAGTTACATTTGTGTAGATCCGTGTGCAGAACCTATTATCATTATATAACAAGCCAGTGTTACCGATGAGTGTGTTTAAAGTATTGTTAAGTCCAACATGGAAGTTAAGCTTGGATTGATGGTCTTTTGTTTAATCAGCTGCATGGTTACTCAATTTATATTGGCTTATAAAAAAAATAAGGATTGCATTTTCCACCTGTGTTTCTGTGGGTTTTCTCTTATTTCGTCCCACCTCTCAAAAACATGCTGGTAGGTGGATTGACACATGACTCTACACTGACCTGGGTTTAAATGTGTGTGACTAGTGTCCCATCCAGGGTGAATTCCTATCTTGTGCTCTGGATCCACAATGACCGTGACCAGGATAAAGCAGTTATTGAAGATGAATGATATAAAATGATATAAACCCTTGTGTCTTCTCATTGTTCCATGACTCAGACTGTCTATCATGAGAACTGTGATTCTGTCTTTATTTGTGCATGCAGTGTTGCACATTGTGTGATGAGGGACTGAGCCAGAACAATGAACAATACTGCTACTCCAAAGTACCACTACCACATTTGTACTAATCTTGAGCAGGTACCAAACACTGTACCTTTGGTAATGAATCAAGGGCAATCTAAAAAGTTCTGGCAAATGAATGATAAATGCCTAATTTAAAAGAAAATTGCCTGTTTTCTATGCATTAGGTTGTTTTATAATGAGTGGGATCATGATACCATGGCTTCTTTCTTGATCCAAACAAAGTACTAAAATGTGTGTGTGTGTGTGTGTGTGTGTGTGTGTGTGTGTGTGTGTGTGTGTGTGTGTGTGTGTCTGTGTGATGAGTCAGATAACCAGTTAGAAAGCATGAGATGGAGAGTGAAGTCCCTAGACAGATCCCGTCATGCTAGGGGGTGCCAAAGCTAAAGGTGTCGAAATGCTTCTTCTGTCTGAATGCCTGCCAGACTCACAGCTGTGTCCTGTGTCTCCACACCCACACACAATATCATCACTGTTGCTGACCGTCACCAACACCACCAACCATTCACTTCAGAAGCACATGTTTGGAGGTGTACAGTCGAGGCATAAATGCCAGCAAGTGTGGCCTCAGACACAAAAGAATGGAGGCATTTATTTCCCTGGCTTTGATTCATGGGGGCATTAGCGAAACACAATGACCTCACAGCACTGAGCCAAACAGCTCCAAATCAGCCTTTTACAAAGAGAACCACACCAACCTTATCACCGTGTCAAATAAACCAATGTCAGTAATCATGCACAAAAAAAATTAACCATGTGGAATAAAGAACAAAATCCACCCTGAACGACTTCTGAATTTTATAATTAACAAACTCTTCAATGGAATCCAAGATTTATTTTTTTGTAATGAAATTCTGAGTCAACATAAATATGTTGGTCTTGGTTAACAGTCTCCTACATTACCCACGATGCTGTTAGACTACCCGCTGATCGTGGCACCAGTGGAATTTAGCCCAGGCTTCATGTCTACCTAAATTGAGTGATGCAGTAGAGCTTTAGTCCTTTTAGTCTTTCCAGCTGTCGCCTCCTCATCTGTTCACTGTTCAGGTTCCAAAGCTTTAATGCCAATATCACCGTCCACCCCATCATGTTCGTCATCTTGCAGATGGCTAACTAGCTGAGCCAAGCCTTTGACGTAACTCAGCGATTTCTTATAGCTGCACTTTATTCTCGGACCTCCAGTGTTTGCTGTATCCATTACTTCTATGTTAGTTTTCTCATTAATATGACATTGAACATTGCTGGAAAATGGTGAGTGAAAAAAGAAACTCTTGCTCTTTTGTGTTTAGGAGCTAACAGCATCCCAAACACTGTTTGAGACTGGTGAAATGTTTTTCTTCTATTAAATGCCATTGTAACTGTGCTAACAATGTCCCCATGTGATGTCAGTGCGGCACACATCCGTTAATTTCTCATGGGAATTACGAAAATACAGCAACAACCAACAAATTACCACCAGAATCATTAAACTCATCACAAATATTTCAATATAAACACATTTAATGTGTTTCAAGGTGGGGTTTCCCTTTAAGACAGTATGTTTATTCAGTGTCTGAATGAGAGACAGAGAGAATGAGGAAGACAGCAATGTAATGCGACAAAGCAGACGGAGGCCATTTACTTGCAGTGAAGGTTGGTGATTTAGTGAAAAGAAGGCATATAGACTGTTGGCACAGCAAGTAGATGGGGCCTGGTGAAGAGACACATGGCAACTACTAATGTCACTGATGACAAAGGCACTCAGGGTGCTTCATTTGTCCCCTCTTTGAAACATTAACCATCTTTTTTGGTTTGGATATTCATTCATATGTGTACAGCACATCCCAGTTTACCTCTTATATACTGTACATCTAATTGATATGAAACACACCCTAATTTATGCAGGTCTTGCAATAAGCCAATCAAAGGAAAGCATTAAGCAGGCTATGGGCTCTTTATTTTTTTTTAATAACTTTCAAAAAACTTTCACCCTTAGGTAGTTTTTTTTTAAATATTAGAACTCAAATAGGTCAAATTTCATCTATATTTCAATCTACAAGCATAGGTGAACCAAGTTTCCATCCTTATTCCTTATTGTATATAAGCAAAATGCTGAAATGAATTAAACATTAATGAACAGACTACCAACATGAATAAAATTGTTGATATTAAACTATATTCTGCACCTGTTACTCAACTGAAGAACAAACGAGCTGATAAAGATCCACATATGAGCATTTGGATTCACGTGTATAAATCACACGTTGACACTAAACCCCTACCTATATTTTAGCTTGAGGTTTCCACATACACAATTATTATTATCAGTGTTACTTTCTCTGTTTACTGTTATTAATTATAACATTTTAATTACAATATACACAATAACTACTGATTATATTGATTTTGATTATTTATCTACAAATCAGGTGCTTTTCAGTTTGTTAAAATGTTACACTCAAATTTACACACATTCCAACAAGGCGTGAATTTGATCGCACAAAAGTTGTGAGTATTATACTGTTTCTTAGCATAGTATATAACATGTTTTTAATCCTTCAGATATGAAAATAATGCAGACTATGTTCGAAAAATGAAGGGATATTTTGGTTATCCTGTTCATTTATGTGCGTTTAACGAACGATACTGTCACTGACTATCAAAACTCTATTCAGAACAGCCAGCTCCTGATTGGCCGAAACGACATAACATATGTGTCTGGTCTCGAATCTGAGGTGACATGATGAAGGGAAGAAAGGAAAAAGAGGAAGCAAGGATATAGGAAAGAAGAGGAGGTGAGCCTGAAGTGTTTATTGGAAAAGGAGAGGTGCTGGACAAGGCCATTCACACCTTCAACAGACTTGCGTCTGTCTGTCTATCTATCTCTCATTCCGTCTGTCTCTCTCTCACACACACTCACACTGACACAACTAATTAAGCGCCAGGCAGCTGTGATGCTCTGCTGAACATGTCCAGATGAAACAGAATGAGAGAGAGAGAGAGAGAGAGAGAGAGAGAGATATTAAAAATTTACAAAATATCAGAGTCCTTGCAAGGGTCTATTTTTGTGAAAGATGGAACAGCAGGCCATTAGTGAAGAGATGATTCAGCCTAGCTCGCAGATCAAGGAAAAGTGAAGAGAGGGAGAGAGACGGAGAGAGAGAGGTTTGGGAGCAGAAGCTCACCTTTTTTACTTATTAGCATTCTTCCCTATCTTGCTCTGTCTCTCTGTCTCAATTATACACATGGTTCAAACAGCTTTTCAAAATTGAAATTCAAGCATGTTTCAGGCCCTTTCAATGTAAATAAGCTTTTTCCAGTATAATGCAGAACAATTTTTTCCCAAACAGATGCACGTGTATTCATCCCTAAAGGAAACGTCAGGTTTCCTTTTCCATTATATCCCTATGGAAATAGCATTTTATATCCTTATGATAATAGCATTTTTCTTCCTATTTCTATTATTTTATTGAACTTTTTTTTAAAATTGTGTGTAAATGTGTATATCTGTAATTTAATGTTACCAATGTTTGACAATGTAAAGCCTTTTACCATGCCAATAAAGCTACTTGAATTTTAATCTGAATCTGAGAGAGAATGTGTGCACTCTGTAAATAAACAGGCAACACAATAATAAACCACACGATAGCTCCCCTACTCTTTTCTCCTAATACTGCCTAAATAATTAGGCTTTCAAAGCTCAAATGTCACCTGGTCTGTGTATGTTTTTTGCTACCCAACTTGCTCTGTCCGAAGGCAGTGAACTGGCAATCAGAATGCTCCACTGAAAGCAATTTTGATTGGCTAATTATTTTCTGTTTTGTCTTTAGTGTATGATTCTGTGCAATTATTGAAGAGTGGACATTTAGCGGTATGTTAATTGATCCCACAAGCCAGGGGGTGTTAACTGACGGACTGTGGTAAGACCAGACTGAGCACTCAAAAAATGCTGTAGCAGAGACGATCAATGTAGCCTATGAAAACAAAAAACCTCTAGTCTAACATGAACCAGCTCAGCTTCTGTATCAGATCCTCTGTTGTGGCTCATCCAGTCACATGCTAAATGTAAATTTAGCTGAAGGCAGCACATTGGGTCAGAGAAAGCTAAAGAGCTGAAGCTTTGTTTAAAGAAGATTGAACAGAGACAGTTTTATTGTGTTTTTTACCCCTGCTTCTGCTTCTAATTGAAAACAGATGTGTCTCACAGTAGAGGTGTGCATCGGGAGTCTTTACTCTGCAGTTTTACTTTAAGACAAGTAGTCAGATATGAAAAAAGACCACGTTCATTAACATGGGAATGTACACGTTATCCGAGTCAGAGTCACGAAGGTTTAAAATGACTAGTTTGTATCACAAATACTAACTGTGGGAGTGAGCAGGATTGGTCAAACTGTCTGTGGGAGTAGGCTTGAGTGTGATTTAAAAAAAGTCACACACACACACACACACACACACACACACCCCTCCAATAATTAAATGTTAAGCATTAAAGGATAACCATTGTCGCCATTCAGTAATGTTTGTTGCTTATCTGGACCTTTGTAAGCAAGGAATTTTATTGTGTGTGTGTGTGTGTGTGTCTGTGTGTGTGTGTGTGTGTGTGTGTGTATGTGTGTGAGAGAGAGAGAGAGTTCTCACCTGCTCGTTGTGACTGGGTAAGTTTGGAGTAGACACTATCTGCTGATTCGATCAGAGTACGACTCGTCTGGATCATCTACAAGAAGGAAAGAGAACTCAAATCTCAGCAGGAAGTGAGATAGACATAGACACACAAACACCCACATACTGAATTGTAGTTCTCATGCTATGCACAAAAAGGTTGTGTTTGTTTGGGAGTGTATCAAAAGAGTTCTCCAAAACACTTCGGCTCTTAAAACCTTGCTTTGTTTTCTCTGACATCTGAGTTTAAATGTGTTAGAATTCAGCCTCTGAGAGATGAGTGTATATGTGATGCAGGAAAATTCCACAAACTATTGAAATGTGCCAGTAGATTAGATTTAACCATACATACACCATATGATTTTGTGCTTTTATTTCGTCTGTTAAAGGTGGGGTCAGTGATTTTTTAAATCAGAACATGTTTTTGTAATATGTGGTGTAGTTTGGTGTGTTTTGGAAGCTTGGAAGCTTGGTGTGTTTTTTGGGTGTTCATGTGAACACAAAATCAATCATCACAAAAACAGTTCTGCTAGCCTCACCACCAAATAGCATTCGTTCCTCTTGAGTTGCTAATAAAAATAACTGGAAGCTTTGGGCTTTGGTACTGGATCAGAGGATGGTGAAAAAGTACAGTTCCCTGTGCCAAATGTTTGAGTACTTTGTGGAAAACTGAAGAAGGGAGAACACTGGATAAAGCTAGTACATGTCTGTTTTGTGCAAAAGGTTGGAAGCTACTTTACTGAAGATTCAACAGTGAAGTGTAGGAGTAAGGTATGACAACTTCCCACAGAAACAGACATGAACTATAATAGCCAGAAAGGGGAATTTCATAGGTGGTCTTTCTACTGAAGTCCTAAAATAGTCATTACTCTTTAAACTATAAAAGCATGGTTGGCTAACATCATAGATACTTTGTGTAATATTTTGGCATGGTAGCATTCTGCCCTGAACCATACCATATAACAGAAATATACTACATATCCTGCCAGTGTTGATGCTAGCTCACCGTGTCATAGGCCATGAGGACTTTGCGCAGTAACTCAGGGACAGCACCCTGGGCCTCCATGGTGGGGTAGGACTCACTCAAGTCCACGGTGACGCGCAGAGACCTCTCACTGTTCAGCAGCCATGATGAGACGGTCAGGATACACTGCTTCATGTTAGCTGCTGGAGTCAGCCCACATAGCTCCTTAAATGACACCATTGCATTCTGTTGGAGATGTATACACACACACACACCCAACTTAGAAATTTATTTTACATTTTAGGAAAATTGACATCTTGTAATTATAGTAACTACAATTTCAGCTGAATTATGTGTTATGTTAATTCAAGAATGCGTAGCTAGCTGACCTTTAATTGTACCAACTTGTTTGCTATATCACTATATCACTGTTTACTATATCATCTGTTGATCCATTTTACTGCAAGAAACACACTGCTGGGGAAAGTAAGTGTTCCCTGCTGGGTTAGCAGCTAAGTAACAGTCATGTGCTAGGTAAACTTCATCAAAGAGCAATGGATCTGCAGAGTGTGACCTCCTCTATTTAGTCTGGCAGAAAGAGGCACTTCATGCTGCTGGTGTAGGTTCCCATGACACCATTATACTCTCTCACATCAAGGATTTAGTGTATCAGCAGTCCAAAGAAAGTGAGTATTTGCAACAATGAGTTTTTATGTTTGAACAAACAAAGTCTGCATATCTAAGAAGAAGAAGTCTGCTTGCTAGATCTGTCAGTTGGGCTTTGAGAGGCTGTAAGCCTTAGTGCCTTACACTATCCCCGCCCCATCCCCTGTGGCCTAGCACCATACCCACCACAGCCGCATGTACTCCAACACCATCCCTACCCCTTGCCTATGTGGGCAAATACCATCCCTACCCCTCCCAACCCATTACTATATAGTTCAATACAACTCCTAACCATCATTATGTGGACCCAACACCAATTCCACCGATTCCCATTTAGCCCAACACCACCTCAACCCCATCACCATATGGCCCAACCATCCCTAGTACATCTACATTTGCTGCAACACCATCAACACCCCATCCCCATGTGGTCCACCACCATCCCTGCCCCATCCCCATGTGGCCCAGCACTATCCCCATCTTATCCCCATATGCCCCAACACTATCCCCTTCACTATCTGGCTCTACACCATTCCCATCCATCACTGTGTTGCCCAACATCAATGCCACCCCATCCCCATGTGGCCCAACATCACCTCCACCCCATATTGCCCAACACCATCTCCACCTCATGTACCCCAACACCATCCCAACCACATCCCCATGTGGTCCAACACCATTCCCATGTTCCCCTACACCATTCCCATGTGTCACTACACCATCTCCACATGGTCCACATGTGCCCCAAAGCCATCCTAACCACATGCCCATGTGGCCCAACACCATGTGCCCCTACATACACCCATACACTATCCACACACAGTCCCCATGTGTCTGAACACCATCGACAACCGATCTGCTCATGGCCCAACACCATCAACACCCCATCCTCATGGGGTCCAATACCATCTCCTCCCCATCCCCATATGGCCCAACATCATTCCTGTCCCATCTGCATTTGCCTAAACAACATCAACACCCCTCCTCATGTGCCCCACACCTTTTGATTAATATGAACGGTTTTCCAAACCTTCGCTCTTTGCTCCTGTTTAAACACTACAGATTGCTTTAATGACAAATCAGTGATTAACCATCTCTATTAGTGCTCAAAGTGTGTTAATGAGTAAATTTAGAAAAAGCTTAGTAGGTGCACTTTTTTGCAGGTTAACTTATTTGTTTCACTGTTCTGCATAGAAAAATCTGATGTGTGTGCAGGGAGATAATACTTGCATTTTGTATTGATGTATCTCAGGATGGGCTACCTCACCACCAGGTGGTGTTGGACTGAGAAGAAATAGTTCTATCCTAGTGTTTACTAACCCTGGTCCTGGGTTAAGCTGATTTATGTCTTTTGTTTTCTCTGTTTTAACACATCTGATCCAAATATTCAGCTAATTATCAGACCTTGAGTCAATGTGAGTGTTGGAAAAACACAAAAATGTTCACAGTGAAGGCATACCAGGTTCAAGCATGGGGACCACTTGGTTGGGATATCACTGCATTGTTACCTCTTTTATCACTATTTTTTGGCTATATAACATCCTGGAATCATCAACTCCCCATTCCTGTGGAGATCTTTAGTACAGACCTTATCACCCCTCATAAAATTCTGCTATTCTCATCCTTTCAGCCAAAGTAAACTGGCGCTCTTTTGCTCTGTATCTTTCTCTCTCTTCATGGGTTCTTGGGTGTGAGGGAGATTAACAGTTTGTTTAAACACACAGTGAAAACATCCACCGGGACATTTGGTTCCCACGAGGAAACTATCTGCTGAGCCGTAACACATGGAGATGCATACACACATGCTCACTCTGTCTCTGTCTCTCTCGCTCTCTCTACACCCACAGCTTGTCCTTCTTTTGTGCTGCATCACTCTATTCCCCTTTAGTCTAATGACCCTTCACATCATGGTTCAAGTCCCATGATGTAACACACACACACGATGATAGAGAGCGCGGGAAAATGCTGCTTCTTCCAACACACATTTAGATCATTTGTCCGGACTCATCTTCTGTGTGTGTATATTGATGTTTCAGATGCTATCACCCGAATGCCAACACCCCTATCTCGCATATTGATCATTCCAAGATGAACTTGTGTTATTTATAACGGATTTAGTTTTATCTCTCACAGCTCAATCCTTGCAACATGATTTAGTCCTATTGATCTGGGGTAAATCAAATATGACTGAGAAATGCAGTAGGACTTACAGAGTTCCAGTTTCTGGAAGGCCACCATGGCACTTATAGAAAAAGGGAGAGAATTATGGATACTGTCACATACTTATAAAAGTTGATTCTGCGGTAATGACTAAAAACCAGCAAAGATTATGTCTCATAATTAATAAGTAATATGTTGACCTAATAAAGCTCATATATAATTCATAACCCTCAAAGATGAGATTTATCAAAAAATCAGATACAGGATGAAAAAAGGAGTAATCACATGATATTTGATTAAAATACACTCGTTTCAATTTCTCCTTGCTATTTTTTCCCAAAAAGAAAAGCAATTAAATAAAGAGGAAATATGAGCTTTGAGCAGTTATTCATCAAGTCTTCATCTAGATTAGCTGGGAAAAAAAGACTAATTTCCTGAAACTGTGCACCCAAGAGGTTTTTTAGTGGAAAATTTACCACTACAATGCACTTTTCCTATGATTCTAAAGACAAAACATTGAAAGGAGAGGTCCTGGAATAGGAGGAGGAAAGTAATTAATCATGACTATCATCTTTATTTTGTGCATATCCTCTTCCATTCATCATGCTGTCATTTTTTCAGGTAATTACGTATGTCAGCAAATCACTAATGTCATTACATAATGCAGGTGTGAGTGAGCTGGTGCTTCCAGTGCCATAGTAATTTGGTGTTATTGTTCCTGAAGTATTCTGTGGCAGAACACAGAAAATGGGTGGAGAGCTGTGTTGCATTGCTTACTGAGGAAATTTAATCTGGTACTGAATATAAATTACAGGACTGAGTCATGCATTCATTTAGATTACCTTAAGAAATGTAATCTAGCCTCCCTTTTTTCTTCCTCTTGAACACAATAAGACAAAAATGCAGCATATCACTGAGAAACCACGAAGTGCAAAATCTTCTGTCCTGAAAACATCCTGTTAGAAAATTTAAAATTGTATCGCTCACTTTCAAAGTGCTGACACTAGAGACAACTTTCAAAAATTCTAAATAAATGTCTCCAGTTTCTTGAATGAAACAATTACAAGGGTAATTATGTGGCATCTTGTTGCCCCTCATTAGAATATTCACATATGCAGTAGCAGCTCAAACACACATAGGTTAACATTTGCCCCTGTCGAAATTTTGGAAATCCACTTACAAGATGCAAAGCTTTTGGATGCAAACGCAACTAACCACTTTGGAAGATATTCATATATAACTCAGAGTTTAGAGTTACTGACTGTAAATTAAGATAGTGTTAAATGACATTGGGAGTTATTATTTTAGTTCTTCTGTGTGCTGTCAGTAAATGGTGAAAAACAATGTAAGATGATAACAGCTTGAGACATACAAACTTAGCACTCTCATCTCAATAACACAGACATTATTAATGCAGACATTCCAGACAAAATAACAATCAAACTCTTTAACACCTTAGTAACAGCTCAAGCTGTAATGATTGCTGCAGATTCTCTGCTGTCTATCTATTCTGTGTCCAGTTATCAACTGTCAACCTGCATTGTCTCATTTTATTACTTGCTTTTGTGAGATGCACCTATTAAGTGATTAGGCCAACAAAGCACTTTCTCCAGTGAAAACATTTCTCAGAAATATGGAATAATGGTCAGGTTTCACTGTAAGCTCTAAAAAAAAAGAGCAAGAGCTTCTTTTCTCACTCTCACTCTCACATGTCTTGGCTAGTTAGCTGACATTAGTGCTAAGAAAATCATAATCAAGTCTTCTTGGTTTTCACAGAATCACATAACCAGTAATGAGCTTCATTGTAAAAATAGAAAAAAAGAACCAACTCACTATCTGCCTCTCTCAATAATGCCCTTTAATTGAGGGATTGCCCTCAGTTTGTATAATGGACTATGAGGTGCTTGTTACGTCTGACACAAAGTCCTCTAGCATTCCCCAAGTATCTATTAAAACCCCAGTCAGAACTGGCTTAAAGAAGGTATTTGGCCACCATGGACCAGACCTTACTTTATTAACAATAAAATAACTCCTTGGTTTTGATAGGTATAGGCTTGTAGCTTGTAGCACTAAACAAATATAATCGAATAATATTTGTAAGGCAGGCATGATGAACAGGCAATAGTGTATAAGCCTTGGTATTATTTTAAGTGCTTAAACATTTAAGGAGGAAAATTTAATGATCAGATATGTTGCTGAAGGGAGATACAAAAGATCTCTTCATAAAGCGCATAGTAACCTACTCAGTTGGTGGATACAGCTTGCAAGGTCTCTTGTCCAGTATGACTACCTGGCTTCCCTGCAGGTTAATAAAATTACCTGTCACATTTGAAAAGGAGATTTTTCTCTCACCAGACCTTCATGAGGTAATGTACAGAATAGTGTGGTAGCCACTCTCGTCTTTTCCTGCAGCCTACTAGAGTGTTTAATTAAATTTTATTTACCTCCAAAAAAAAAGTTTGCATAAGCCTCACCTGCACGTTTTCCCGCAAATCTGTTGCCTCCCGAAGTGGCTGCGTGGAAGCCCTGAAGAGTTCATCTATCACTTTGATCCCAGTGGTCTTGGTTGAAGTGTACTCCCTTGCCTTGCGACCCTTCCTCACAGAAAGACCCCTCTTGTGAGCTTTGCCCCCACCACGCCTGTTCGTAATGGCCACGTGAACAAATAATGTGGTATTGGGCAAAAACTCTCCTGTAAGTGACTGCAGTGGTACATGACGATATCCAGGCTGCAGGCACTCGAAGGGTATGGTGTACTGGCCAATGAACTCATCCCCAATGTAGTCATCATCAAGAACCACAAAGCGCAAAACTGCTAGTTCAGGCAGATTGATCTGGAACTCAAAGCTTTCATCAAAAATAGGATTGTCACCACTCTGTGATACAGTCTTTGTGCGCTGCTCAGCACAATCGGCAGGGATTCCATGGATCTCTACATAGATGTATGGCTCAACTACATCACCTTTTGCTGCTGAGCCTCGAGGTTTTGGCAGGTTTTGGCCACTGATCACCTTGATATGGAGGAGCTGGGCAGATACACCAGGCAAAGAGTCACGAGCATTGGCACTGAAGTACGAGACCTCCTCACGCATTATGGCAGGTCGCAGCACATAACCACAGTTGCCATTTTGCCTAAACCAACCCAAATTGAGGTCCATCATCAGACCTGGTGTTTGGTAATTCATAGCCACAATCTGACAACCACATTTCCAAAAGTCCTGTGGGTTCATATTGCTGGCATCAATGCGCATGGGAGTTGGGTATACCCGTGATAGAAATCGCTTATTATAACTGACAAAGTCCTCAGGGTACTCATTAGCAAAGCGATTAGCATCCACCTCATTGAAAGAACATATCTCCCAGTGCTTCTGTTCCCTCTTTGAGGACTCAAAATCTCTAAATTGGACAGATTTGCAAAGGGTGACAAGATCTGACAATTCTTTACAAAGTTGCAGCCTCTTGCAACCGAAACCATTGACATGGTCCTTCTCGTCTGCTCCCACCATGCGCCGTGACATCTCAAGCCCCTCCTCCTCATCAGTCACCTCCCCTTCAGAATCTTGTACATCAGATGGAAGGCATTTCCCTTTCAGAAGTATCTTGCCCTTTAGTTTCTCAGGTGAGGGCAGATAGTTTTCCTCAGGACTGGGAGGCTCTGTGTGGAGTTTGTCCCCCAGGATCTTCTTCATGTGCTGGGCCATGACCCTCTGCTGTGGCACACTGCAGTGTGTCACTAGGCACAGGATAAGAGGATACTCTGAGCTCTCAAAGGCATACTGGTTAATGACATCCAGGACTTTTGAGAAGGCCAATTGGGAGGCCACAGAGCTGCCTACATAGACTACAGGCTCACAGTCAGGGCCATCCCAAACCACCATCTCTATGCTGCGGCAGCCCATGCGCAGGGCACGGACATAGCTGCTAATGTCTGAGGAGCCCCAATAATGGTCCTCCAGCAAAGAGGCATTGTGTGAGGAGTTGATGTAGTAGTGAGACAGGGGTTGTGTCATGTCCTGACAAACGCTTTTGTGCTGTGGGTCAAAAATGTGGCACTCAGATGACAAGAGGTAATGGGTAAAACCATCAATAGATAGGTAGCCGTGATCACGACCTTCGGCTGATGGCTCGTATTTTCTCACAATTTCACGGCACATCTCTTCTGTCACTCCCTCTACGCCCTGCTCCACTTCCACAAACAACATTAAGTCCTTAGAATCCAGGTACTCCTTGTTGCTAGAGAACTGCACAAGTAGGAAAAATATCTCAGGTCTTGTGCACAATTCACAATATGCCTCTACAAACAAGTCTAGGTCAATGGCCTCGCCATAGCATTCTTTGGCTTTCTGAAGTTCTTTAAACTTCAGCTCAATCCGTGACTCCCTCATGCCTGGATTAAGCCCCTTGATAATCTGTGTGGCACGGAAGAGGTCAATGTGTCCCTGCCTCTCGACATCAGCCAACTCGAACACTGAGCCAATCCAGGTGGTTCTTACACTCGGCTGAGTGGCTTCGACCACTCCAACCATGTGGCGCCCGTAAGAAACCAGATAGCGCAATCCCATCACCCAGGTGCTGACCACATCTGCTGTGCTTGCCACTAAATCCAAAGACTCGTAGTTGTCTCCGTAAATGATTGAGAAAGCACATTCATCTGGAAACTGATCAGAGAGACCATTGCTACGTAGGACAGGGGTCTTCTTCCCTAACCGCACCTCTTTGATACTTTTTATCTCCAGTTTAGCCTTTTCAGAATCCTTTTTTGAAGGTTCCCAGCGGAGCCAGCGCAAGTCTGGGTCCAGTAGGAAGTACCGGTTGTACATGCGCGAGTTGGAGCGAACCTTTTTCATCTCACATCCCTCCAACATGAAGGCCATGCAGGCAGCTGTGCTGTTCATCTTGCGGTCACTTGGCATGGAGCTGAATGACACTGTCTTCTTCCTCACCTGCCGCTGCTTGGAGTTGTTCTGCAGAGAGAGCAAAATGGGGGCTGTCAGTATATCTAACATGGGTGAAAATGTAGAGACATTACAAAAGGCACCATATATTGCCTGCGCATAAGAGCTCCCATGACTTTTTTACTGGGTCCTATAGCATCCCAATCGCAATGCACACCTCTAGTACACAGATTAAAAACATTCTTGCTGAATTACTATGACTGAAATGTATTTAGAAGATAGAGAATGACTGAACACTTAGGTCAAACCTCAACAAAACTGATACAATTCAGTGGCAGGAACAATAAAGAGAAAGCAAATGCATGCCAGAAGCGATCTGAAATGAGTTCAGCTGACAGCGTCACTGTGGGTTTGAGTCTGTGTCTATCAGTTCGATGAAGAGTGAAAGGAAAAATCTGCAGAAGAAGCTGCAAAGAAAATGATCTCTGTGCTGACTTTTGGCTTGTAGATGATCAGGGGAAATACTATGTGTTTCACACACACACACACACACACACACACACACACACACACACACACACACACACAAAAGTGAAAACACATTGATATACAACTCTGTACACAACAACCCATGCCACTATCTGTTTACATCTCTAGGGTGTGAGAATGCTACAATGCAAACAAGAGCACAATAAGCAATTTAATCTCTCTCTGTCTCTCTCTCTCTCTCTCTCTCTCTCTCTCTCTCTCTCTCTCTGTCTCTCTCTCTAGCGCTCTCTTAATTTTAAAGCACAATAAAAATCTCAATATCAAAAACAATCTTCTGCTTTTTTAGGCCCATACATGGGTTTTTGATATTCACCGCCATTGCTGAGTACTGAATATTCCCCTAAGCAGATTGTGTATGTGTGTGTGTTCATGCACTTTTCTCTCTGATTTGGTGCTTTTGATGAAAAGCTTTGAGGTGTAAACACCTGATTATGAATTATGATTAATACATCTCTGTTTTTTCCTGCTTTGCTCTCTCTCTCTCTCTCCATCTCTTGCTCTCTTTCTCTCTCTATCTATCTCACTCTCCCTCTCTCTTTTTTCTGGCAGATGGGGTTAAAGAGCTTCCTCTGGCCTGTGTATCCATAATGACCTCAAGGGCAAGAGAACAGAGGGAAGACAGATGAAGGCAGGGGCACTCTTTGGCATTGAAATCACACACACACACACACACACACACACACACACACACACACACACACACACAGTATGTCAGTTGGTGGAAAAGTCAGCCTGAATTTCACACATTGTAGTGCTGCATGTGACATTGACCCTGTGTAGCTCAATATTAAAAGCAAGACAGATAAACACACACAAACAACACACACACGCACACACTAACACACACATACAAAAAGGTTCTATGTGCGCTTTCTCAATACACATTCAAAAACAAGAGCCAAAACAGGAACAGAACTAGAGGTTCTTGTTCTAGTTCATTCATCACAAGCTTAAGAGGTGACTGGAACAATCACAGTGATGATAGTGAAAGAGGTGATTGCATCAATACAGCAAGAAACAAAGTCACTGTTGGGTTCACCACGGCCGTGTTCGTGTTACCGTGTTTAGCTTGCCGGTGTACAATGGCTGTGACAAATTTATTCATGAAAAGGCTCATTGACAGAGGTTTTTAAAAGGTGTCAACAATAACAAAGAGAAACAAGGCAACATGAAGCTTCAGCCCATTATTAATAAAATGTGATGAAATGAATGAAATGAATGTGTTAAAAAAAATATAATGAATTATTGCCACCTTTGGCAAAGATATAAAAAGGTCATGAAAATGTAATAGCTTAGTCCCTCACTGAATTTTAACATTGTTTTGTTAAAAAAAAAAAAAACATGTACCAAGGGTATCAATAATTCTACAACTAACTGAAAATTAAAGCTTTTCTGTTTCGTCATGCTACACTGGCATAAAAAGTAAATTTAATTGTTTGTGGAGGCGGTAAATAAAAGCAGCTTTTATTATTCTCTGTTTGTGCGTACACTGTCGGCCTTTAACCAATCTGCCAAAACTGTGCTGTGTAATTCACGGCACCATGAACTCGTTTCTATGGTCTGCGCTCGCTGATACTGCTCTGTGTGCTCAGGTCGGACGTCCTCGCTCTCCCTATTAACTGCTTAAATGCATTAAACATAAAACTCAGCATGAGGAGTTCACTTCTAGCAGCTAACATAAACAGAGCTAAATAACCGATTGCTTAGTACTAATTAGAGTACTCGTGTCAGTATCAGGGTCAGTATCAATGAGTAATAAAAAACATGTACTCGTACTCAGCATAAAAATGGTATTCATCCATCCCTAGCATAAACCATAGAACTCCAATCTATGGTACTAGACTTGTGGTCAATGGTAAAAAAAAGCAGTTTGGTGCCAAAAGGGGAGTGGAAAAAGGATATTAGTGCTTAAGTACAATATTTACAGCTTGTTTGACTGATTATGATGTTTCCAGTGAAGGTCTGTCACATTTCCAAAGGGACCAATTAGGTTTGTGCCAAAAAAAAATGCCTTGATGCTCCTACAAGCTCACACCAAATATCCCTGTGTGTGTGTATGTGTGTGTGTGTGTGTGAGAGAGAGAGAGAGAGAGAGAGAGAGAGAGAGAAAGAGCTTTGTGTATTCCGGCGTGATTCCTCTTTAAGTGTGTCGCCCTACAACACTGCAGTCAAGGTTACTCTAATGCGGAAGTGGGTTCCAGTATCCAGGGAACAGTGTAGAACTCGTCCATCCCATAATATACCTGCTTTATCAGCCTCACACTTCACAGCCTCCTATCCCTCGCTCCCGCTCACATCGATTCATGCTGCATTCATACCCCCGAGTTACCCTTGTGTTCTCTCCAAAAGAGATGATTTTTTTATCCTGTCAATCCGTAAATACATTGATTTTGTCTCTGTAGAACTGAGAGACAGCTTGCAACCTGACAGGAATGGAGGTTATTATAACACTGTTACTAGGGCTGGGTGATATTTGGTTAAGAATATGACTTCATGATACCTGAGGCCGTTTCATGAGACGTGATACGTATTACGAAATTTAATACTAGGAATCCAATGATTTCGTTATTTGCTTCAGTAACTGCTTTATGTTGGTCAGTGTTGCGGTGGATCCTGGGAACGCTGTGCTTGAAGTAGGAATACACTCTGAATGTCAGTCCATCGCAGGGCATCATGCACACACACACACATATTTACACACTCATTCATACCTAGGGGCGATTTAGCATAGCCAATCCACCTACTAGCCTATTTTTAGGAGGTGGAAGGAAACCAGAAAACCTGGAGGAAAACTGGGGACCCTGGAGCTGTGAGTGCAACACCACCGTGCTGCGCTCTTAAAATTTTACAAGAATAAATTATATAATAAGGAACAGGATGAAAAATTAAACCTTTGCTGGAGAGAAATCAGATTTTAAAATTCAATCAAGGCACTGACCTTGTATGGAGAATACTCATGATGCTGTTAAATAAAGCATATTGTTTTAATTTAACTTTTCCTCAAAATCATACACTCATACCGCCCATCCCTTTCTGCGAAAATAGCAATGTTTTGGATGTAAATAACTTCCAGATGTTTTAGGCTTCTTTGTGTCCCTCTCACTGGATCATAAGGCAGATTTTTGACCTAACAAATTTGACATTAGCCAGTTGCTGCTACTGGTAAGAACCATTGCTGTGACAGATGCATTAAAATGAATTCGTAGTTGTAATGAAAAGCCACCCTCTGAGATCTCGGTCTCTGGATTCAATAGAGCCGAAGCAGATTTAAGTCTAAGCTTTGAAAGCTATGAAGAAAAAAAAACAAACAATATCTGCTCTCTAAAGAAAATAAATCAGCTTTTCTGAGAACACTTGAATAGTGAAGCATAAACACCCACCATTTTTTTTTTTGCATGAGCTTAGAAAAAAAAACCTTTGTACTGTGACTAGGGTTTGTTGATGCTGACAAGCATTTACTCCAATCCTCATGTTTAGTAGCAAAGTAGAAACATTTTATTTTGGGGATATTACTACTTTACCTAAGAATGAATATTTCTGCCAACTTTAAACATTTGTTTCTCTACGTTCACTTAAAAGGCCAACTCATCTGCCTAAGGGATGAGGGGAAAGTGCTGGCAGTGCTCAGTGCTTGCAGAAGTGAAGTGCTCTCATGCATGATAGTTTCTCTGCTCAATGCTCACGCATACCTTTTTGTGCTCAATTCATCAATTCGGGCTTATTGTTAATTACCATGCTCACTTACTGCTCTGCATACTCAGGTCAGCCACCCTCATACCCTCGATTAAAGACACTGTTTAAATCCCTTTGAGTACTGACAAAGATGTGCACAAAGATGTACATATTTTTTATTCCTTTCTACATTTTTGTAATGCTTACATAACCAAGGCCATAGTCATTAGAATGCTTCTTGTATAGGCTAGGAATTATATCTGTTTAGCACAACAGCGTACAGTGCCTCACTCACCCCTAGTGCTTTCAACCTGTGAACCTTAACAGCTGCATTTCTAGAATTGAATCTATGCTAGGTACAATAAATGTGGTATTAATGTAGGATATGACATTTCCTTATGTTCACAAGTGGAATTACTAGTGTATTGCTATAATTTGCATGAAATAAATCAATAAATGAAAGTTTTTACCATCAGCTTGCACAGGCCTAAGAGATACTTTACACAGCACTGGCGCTTTCTCTACTTCCCACAACGTCTTTGCGTTTATTTCTGGTCACACTGGTAGAAATTTGTCAGCTCTGTTAATAGCACGTGGTATTTTGCCTCACTTATAAATACATTGGATAAACACATCTGCAGAATAAATACATTTAAATCCAGCACCAGAACCCAGGATTTTGAGATTGTATTAAAATAAGCACTGGAACCTCTGTAGGATAATATCGGGATGAAACAAATATAAACCCCTACCAACAGGGCCGATTATTAAATTACACCAGATCACACGAGAGCAAAAAAAACGTACCCTTATTATGCACTACGCTGATCTTAACTGGGGTTAATTAAAACAGTTTTTCTCTTTGACCTGGAGTTTCTCTGCTGCGCTCATGGCTCCGAATGTGGCCTAATAATCATCTCACTTCCACATGCTGTTATTTATTCGATCCTGCTGAGGGTTTGAGTGCTTCTCAGAAACACACCTGCACATACTTCTCCCAATTAACACAATAAAAAGAAAAAAATGCTAACAAAAAACAAACCTGACACCAGAAAGCTTTACTAGCATCGCAACATCAGCTTGACCTGCAGATCCACCTGCAGCAGACTACGCCATGTGGTTACAGGCCAGATGTGTGAACGCCCACACAAACTCTTGCTTTTCATTATGACACTTATTAACATTTCTGCTTTGCTTTGGGATAGAGCTACTACAGGAGTGCTACTAAATGAAATGTACTGCTACTTTTTGCTATTAATTAACCTCTTAAACTCCAGGGAACTGGGCTTCATTCCACACTTCCACTCCTCACTCTTACACTCTTATATAATATTAGTCTAATCATTTTGCACTTATTATTGAATAAAAGCACTGAGGTTTGGATGAGAAATTTTAATAGACACTGCCAGTCAAAGGTTTTTAAACATACTATATTTTAATATTTTTGTTTAAATGAGCTCATTTTAAATCCTCTAAAGGAATATGAGGAAGTAATAAAACACGACAGAAAATAATCAACAGTGGGGTGGTGTGATGCGCGCCAATGCAAAGCACAGTTACTCTTACCATTCCAAAGTTGATTTAAAATGTTTTTTACCAACTGCAAAGTGCACAAGTACCACTACATATTTATACTTTTACAGTTAATACTAGCACTACCTAGGAGTCTTTTAAGTATAGGCTTAAAGGGTTTACACTGCAAGTGCATCATCCTTTAATAAAGCACTCAAGCGTTCCATTAGGAATGAGAATCAGAAATAGGAATCAGAATCATTTTATTCAACGTATACATTTACATGTATTAGGAATTTTTCTTTGCGTTTGGTCACAACATGATACACTATATTACCAAAAGTATTCGGTCACCTGCCTTGACTCACATATGAACTTAAGTGCCATCCCATTCCTAACCCATAGGGTTCAATATGATGTCGGTCCACCTTTTGCAGCTATTACGGCTTCAACTCTTCTGGGAAGGCTGTCCACAAGGTTGAGGAGTGTGTTTATAGGAATTTTTGACCATTCTTCCAAAAGC
>CM040987.1:5986572-6150080 GCA_022985145.1 Pangasius djambal
CACAGGTGGCATCCTATGACAGTTCCACGCTGGAATTCACTGAGCTCCTGAGAGCGGCCCATTCTTTCACAAATGTTTGTAAAAACAGTCTGCATGCCTAAGTGCTTGATTTTGTACACCTGTGGCCAGGCCAAGTGATTAGGACACCTGATTCTGATCATTTGGATGGGTGACCGAATACTTTTGGTAATATAGTGTACATTGATTCATGATACAATTACCATCCTAATTTACAAATATTGCACCATAAGCAGAAATGGTAGGCTCAGCTGTAATTTACATTACAGTGGAGGTAGAATGAGCAGTTAATAAATTACAAAGATTTAGATTTAGATTTCTTTATTTAATTGCCATTCTGTACCATTGTGTTTGGTCTGTGACAATAAGAGTGACTAAACTGTAATAAAACAGAAGAAACGGCAGATGTTTGACTGGCAGTGTATGATTATTGCACATATACTAATTCACTTTTATATATAGTTCACATAACGAGAATATAGCTTCTAAATTGCTACTTTCACTATTAAAATCAATTAAAGATCTGCTCTGTGGAGGACACGTGGTGTATAATCTGTGTATGTTATAACTCAACATGAATTGTGATGTGGTTGGATTTTTTTTGTTGTTTATATACAAATGAAGTCATGAGAAAAAGTACAAAGATTAACCGCTCCTAAAAATATCATTCTCGTCTGACCTTTCCTATCAATTTGTAAGTGTAAGTCCATGCTGCTCATAATAAAGTGCTAAATATTTATATTTCAGAATTCCACATTCTGTCCAAGACATTTCCTAATTCTGCTTTCTTTTCCAGTAACGCGCTCAAAGCTTAACCTCAATACTGAGTTCATCATGAGTTACTGTTCGAGCATGTCGGTTAAGGTATTGTATGTTAAATGATTTTATTAGCAAATGCATCAAATGCTGGATTGTAGTGACAATATATGAATTACAGTAAAAAGAAAGAAAGAAAGAAGGAAAGAAAGAAAGAAAGAAGGAAAGAAAGAAAGAAAGAAAGAAAGAAGGAAAGAAAGAAAGAAAGAAAAAGAAATTTACTGCTTACTGCTCCACTTTAAAACCACTTTACTGCTTACTGCTCCAGTTTAAAACCGATCTCACCGCGCCTTCCTCCACCTTCCAGTGGATCTCCAACTTTCTGATTGGTATCATGTAGAAGGTGAGGCTTGGCAAACTCAAATCTGGAACCCTGACCATCAGGACTGGTGAGTCTCATGGATGCATGCTTTCCCCATTGCTCTTTTCCCTCTACATCAATGACTGCACATTAAAGAACTCCTCTGCTAAACTCCTGAAATTTAGCCACTGGTCATGTTTACACAGACACAGCCAGTGTTTGATAATTGAGTATGTGCAAATGTTTTTGGCCAATAATGCATCATTCTGATTCAGACTCTGGAAAAAAAAAAAAAGAGGTTTTCCGAAACAAAGCCAAGCTTTTTCGGCTACTGCACTACTGCCATTTCACAAACTGCACATTCTCAGAGCTGCGCATCTAACTGTATATTAACTGAAATGGTCATTTTTACCCTCTACAACTAATTAATAGCAAACAGCAACGATTAATATTTAGTTTCATTTTGTAGCACTCCTTCTCTCTGCCAAAT
The DNA here is from genome assembly GCA_022985145.1 of Pangasius djambal. Classification (NCBI taxonomy): domain Eukaryota; kingdom Metazoa; phylum Chordata; class Actinopteri; order Siluriformes; family Pangasiidae; genus Pangasius; species Pangasius djambal. The sequence continues at coordinate 5,988,198 of CM040987.1, forward strand.
AAGCCAAGTGGAACATGAGTTTCGCAAACAAATCACTAAGAGTTTGCATTTGGTTCATGCTGAGTCTTGAGAGGTGCCTGAATGTTTTGTGACTGTTCTGTTCAGACAAATCATCAACGCTCACACAGAGGGTGCTGTAAGTGGCCACTCAAATACACTGAAGCGTATTATTCTCTGATAATAACTGCAATCATAATAATACTCAAAAAAAGATGTCTTTTTATTTTGTTGAGCCTTGAGAGAGAGAGAGAGTGTGTGTGTGTGTGTGTGTGTGTGTGTGTGTGTGTGTGTATATACACATCATGCCATGTCCCACTAAATGCCTGAAAATGACTCACAACCTTCAAGTCAGTAAGTGCAGAATGGACTGGTGAAGTACAGCGTGTTTGGAGTGCAGCCATCCATTTAGCTTGAAGCCGAACAGCTGTGAAGGTCAGTCATCACTCTCAGGCTCATACATCATTACTGTCCTTCTGGCAGGCAACATACACTCCTGTACAGCACCATCAATACGTCTCAGATACCCAATTTTGTTTATATTTGCTGATAATCAGGTTGTAATGAGCAGCGAAGCTCAAGTCTTTGGTTTAAAGTGGATGATCTGCAGTAAGATCTGCTTACGATTGGAACGCACATTATCACTCTCATTTCAACATTAGCTTAGGGGCATTGTTTATACAGCTACATGACCTGAGGCAAGTTATGTATCGTTGTTGACATATGGTTGCTATTAAACACCAGCCACAAAGTCAGTTGTGGTGAAGTTCTAGTGTCAGCCCAGAAACTATCACAACACAACCTTACATCAGCAAAAATCTGTTTTTAATCTGTTAGTGAGTCTAAATGAAACTTAGATAAGCCTTTCATGACTAGATAGAAGAGTAGACAAGTGTTTTTAAAAGGTTACTGCAAAATGCATTATGGCATAAAGGCTGACTGTGTCACATTTGATGTCAGCTAATGCAACCCTTTAAAAGTTTTTGTCTACTCTTGATATACTTTTATTGGCATTAAGTAAAGTGTTACCAAATAACTGTATTAGTGACTTCAAGGTGTCTACATTTAGCTCTGCATTTGCCTGCATGCATATAGACATTAGACTCACAGCCATAATGTATGTTGAGCACCTTAGGGACGTTGTGGATGCTTGTTAAATATATTTAATATAATACTTATAGTGACACATCCAAACACTTTATCATTTTAAAACAATGAAACATAACGCTTCGTGCAGTTATAGGCAAATAATCAACAACAGGGTGGTGTGATGCAGCCTGACGTGTAGCGGAATTAGTTACCACATCAAAGTTGATTATTTTTATTCCTCTCGTACCAGCAATTGCCAACAATTACAAATTTTTAATTAATAAATGAATTAAATACATGCTATAGTTTTTATCTGTTTAGTAGCTATGTTGTGGAACATCTTCCAGCTATGTTACACAGTCCCACCAGGATTTGACGACTTTTTGCAATCAAAATGACTGATTTTACGGCGGTAATTTCCTGAATTTTTTTATAATCAGGATACCACATTTACTACATTATGTATGACTTTAGATGTACAATAGTCATATATGAGAAAAAAAACAACAACAAAACAAACAAAATGCATAAAGCTTGTTTATTTTTGCGTCTTACCGAATTCCACAGGTCCAGTTATCGCAGGTGTTTGCTCCCACTGAGATGGTAGTCAGCAGTAGACTTTCTTTTGTGATCCAACATTTTATTACAAGGACTGCAAAAGATTTACCCCCATTCTGATGTAATGCATTGGGATATTGCTTCACCCGGTACTTGGCACTTATGTACTTATGTGAGACAGCAGGTGAGAAGGATTCGCTTTCGTCATGTTTCACAAAGACCACTGACCGACGAAGTCAAGTGTGCAACGTCAATCTGTAGCCTTGTGAAAATCAAATTTTAGTAGGTTAACTCTAATTAAATTAGGGATAATTTGTATTTTTTGTGATTTTTTTGTGTGATTATTTTGTGGTAAAATTACCAATCATGTGTTAAAATGGTGAATTATGCAGGATTCCAAAAAAAATGCGACATTTTGCATTGTGTTCTGCGATCGTGGAATGATGAAAAACTGGAGGGACTGGTTATAATAGCTAAAACATATATAGCTATAGCTATAACCATTCACTCCCTCGAAAGCCTCACTTTTTTCTCTCTCTTAAATTTAATAAGACAAACATTTTGCTTGTCATGTTGCCGAGAAACTCCTCCATCCAGAAGTCTTACGTCAATACAGCTTTACTGTTACAAAGCGCTGACACTGGAGACTCCTTCTACAAATGTTAAATAAACATCTCCTAACAGAAAACCTATCAACAATTACATGTTTTTTCATTTAGTGGAGTTTTTGCTATAGAAGTCCCTATGTAAGTTGTTACTATAGAAACGATAGCGTATTACAATGAGCTCAGTAATATAAACCTGTGATTTGGCTTGGAGCCAGAACTAGTGTCAGAGTTGCCGTTATAGAAAATTAATCAACACTTTTTGATTGACCAGATTAGAGAATTTAACAGTATAAAATCACATTATTGTAATATTTACTTTAAATTACAATCATGACCCAGTGGCACATGTGAACAAACACATTGTAGCAGTTGTTTAAATGGCCAATTTAACACCTTTCCATTTACTTTCTTTTTTTTTTTTCCTGCAACAACTTCCAAGTACAGCACAGTGAAAGTGAAGTAAACCCTAATGGCTAAATTCTGAAAGATTGCCAAAGAATCCATCATCCCGTTATTACTGGAGAGCTTTCGAAAGGTGCTAGTTAAAATGTAGGCACAATCTCTTCTGTAGGAATAAAAACGCTCGTGAAACACACAAACTAACACACAATGATGTTCAGTGAAGGGGGTTGCTCGTGGGTGGAATAATTGGCAGGTAGACCGGCACCTGTGTGGGAGTAATGAGAGCGTGAGCAAAAGTGTTGAAAAGAGTAAATAAAAAAGAGATCCCAATAAATGGGAATTTTCAGCTTTCAGAGTTTGAAAGCTGTAAATGCTCATCATGCAGACGCAAACATTCTCAGTTATTACTAACAGTGATGGCAGACACAGAGCAATACTGAGAAAACAATAATTAGTTCACCTAGAACGGAAGACAGCGACAATAACAGAGGGAGAAAAAAAAGCAAAACATCTCCATTAAATGTATTAGCTTCGTATCAGCTCTTGTTCTGACACATATAAGCTGTCTTCCTGTGCACGTGTTATGCAAGCAAATGCAGGAGCATCTCTTTTTTTCAGAGCAGCTCTGGGGTGTTGGCTTTTGTTTTGCTATGTGAGAGTTTCTCTGGCGTGAAGTGACGCAGTTCTCCCCTGGTGCGAGCGGAGCCCACTCACAGCTAAAAATATCAGCAGTGAGGTTCACCAAGCCTGCTCATGGACGTCTCACACATCCTGAAGCTCAGGTTTGAGAAGAAATTGTGTTTCTGAACCCAAGCGGTTTTAATAACCCAGGCTGCCACAACGAGTAAACCAGCTTTACTGAGTAAATCCATTTTACATGCATTGCTATTTTATCACATAAACCTACCACACAACTCACTTTGTAACTCCACAGTTGCTGATTATAGCCCCCTTCTCCAGCAGTAGAATAACCACTGAACTGATTTTACAGTGCCTTGCATAAATAATCACCCCCTTGAAACTTTCCCCATTTTCACTGCAAAAAATGTCATCGTAGCAAGTGAAAATATCTTGAATGTAGTCAGATTTATCTAGTATTTCCAATTATAAGAATACACTAAACCAAATATAAGATCATCAAACCTACCTGGACATTCTTATTCATTTCAAACATTAACTTGTCTTATTCTATTGGCTTTTTTCTAGAAATAAATGCTAAAAAATGTGCAAAATCTTATCTGCCAATTGAACAAGACTACTTCAAGCTTGAAATGAGTAAAAATGCCTAGAAATAAGCTTAATAATCTTATATTGGGTTTACTGTAATCTTCTGATTAGGACTAGGAAATACTAGATAAATTTGACTATATTCATCTTATTTCCACTTGCTGTCAACCGAACTGAACTGAAATGGGCTTAAATGGATTTAAAAGTATTAAAAGTCATGAATTGACACAAAATAGCCCATAATACTGAAATATTCAACAGGATGTTGCATTATCTGAATTTCCTGAAGATCATGGGAAGAAGAAAATTGATTTCTCTTGTTCTTTTTTTCATTGTAATTTATGGCATTTTCATATTGACACAACCCGTTTTAATTAATTTATAGACCGAAAGTAAATTATTAATTACAAAATAAATGCAATGAACAAACTATTAGAGTGTCCTTAAGGCCGTCATGCCATTAGCATGGATGCTAGTTAACCACATTTTCCCCACAAGCATCTGCTTTCATACGGCAAAATGGAGTTTCATTTAGGGACAAGTGCATGTTCATGTGCATAATATTTCTTAAATGTCCTTTCCTTAAAATTTTCTTTGCCTTTATTTTGTCCTTTGCATTCCTTATTGTTATTCTCAACAAACAACAACAACTAAAAAAAACCCATTTTGTGTATTTGTTAATCCTACGCAAAAAAAGTAAACCCTGTTACGTTCAACCTTGTTTTGTATTTGTACTCATGTAAGATTAAAATGCATCCATCAGTAAAGAAACCTTCCCAAAAATGATTTAATTACAAGGACTAAAATTTACACGTTCAAGTTCAGTTTATTTATATAGCACATATAAAAAAACAGTCACACGACTGACCAAAGTGCTGTGCAGAGGTGCAGAAAAAGAGAAAAATAAAATGAAGAAATCAGCACCACTAAACACAATTAAGACAGGGTCTAGCCCCAACAATACAATGACTAAGAAAATATATTAGTAAGACAAGGGGAACATAGTATATACGTTTTGCAGACAAAATAATAGGCAAATACCATAATAGAAGATTATTTATAAGCCAAGGAAAACAGATACGTTTTTAGGAGAGACTTAAAAGTGGTCAAAAAAGGGGCTAATCTAATCTCTAAAGGCAGGTTATTCCACAACCGTGGCCCAACCACTGAAAAAGCTCGATCCCCTCTGCGTTTGAGTCTGGAGTGTGGGACTAAAACAAGATTCTGATCGCTAGATCTTAAACTTCTTAAAAGGAGTATATGGGTGCAATAATTCAGATAAGTAAGTGGGGGTTTGATCATATAATGATTTATATACAAATAAAAGAATTTTAAAATCGATTCTGAATTTGATAGGCAGCCAATGGAGGGTCCTCGGAACTGGAGTAATGTGAACGCTTTTTACGGCAGTTATGAAGGAATCTGGCAGCAGCGTTTTGCACTAGTTGAAGGCGAGCAATAGTGAATTGCAGTAGTCCAAGCGTGAGGTAATAAAAGCGTGAACAGCCATCTCTAAGGTTTTATGATTTAGAAAAGGCTTGTTTTTTGACAGCAGACGAAGTTGATAAAAACTAGAACCTATTACAGAGGAGATATGTTTGTCAAGGTTTAAAGATTCATCTAACAGAACGCCCAAGTTCTGTACACATGATGAATTAAAAACAGATAGACTACCCAGATCTAAGCTGGTTGCCTGATAGTTGTCAGTGGGGCCAAAAACACCTCAGTTTTATCTTCATTTAAGGATAAGAAATTTTGGGCTAACCAGGATTTAACTTCGTCTAGACATCTTAATAAAGATGTAAATGCTGAAGGATCATTTCTCTTGATTGGTAAATAGATTTGGGTATGAAAGGACACGCCATGTCTTCTTAGAAAGGAACCCAAAGGTAGCAGAGAGAAAAGAGAAGGCGCCAAGATCGAGCCTTGAGGAAGACCACAGGCTAGATGGGCAACAGAAGAGGAAAAATTACCCAACTTGACTAAAAATTTTCTGTCAGAAAGATATGACTGAAACCACTTAAGGACGGTTGCTTTTATCCCCACATAGGACTCTAATCTAGATATCAGAGTAGAGTGGTCAATAGTATCGAATGTTGCATTTTAGTCCTTACAAGGACTAAAAGGCACACCAATTGTGAGATCGGCCCTTGTAAATTTAGCAAATAAAGAGTTTTTGCTTCTAAATGCAGAGCAGCAACCTTTTTTCATAAGACTTCTCATGAAACCAACTAAACACAGAGTAGACGTTCTGTGAAAATCAAAGTTAATCTAAAAAAATGACAAGGTCTTTATAAAGGTACATGAACACTATGAACGTGAACACGACTTGTACAATTTAAGCACAATGAAGGTCGTGTTACAGCTCTAGGGTTCTGTCCTTAATAAATCAACAATGACCTGCCTGATACATTACAGCTACAAAACATCATTCAGTCACACTGAACCTCCTATAGAATAACACTGTGTACGCTCATGTATGTGTGTGTGTGTGTGTGTGTGTGTGTGTGCATACTTGTTCCTATTTCAAGTCAAAGTCACCTTATGAGGATCTAGAATGCATAGCTGCTGTGTATTAAGGTCATCTGCCTGATAAGGTCTAGTGGAACTAGGACGAGGGCAGCCTGTGTGTGTGTGTGTGTGTGTGTGTGTGTGTGTGTGAGTGTTTCCTCTGGGAAACCCAGCTACAAAAGAAAGTGGACTGAGGCAGAATAGAGACTGGAGAACACCAACACTAAAGGCAAGAACCTTAAACCTTAAACCTTAAACTTTAAATAAATAAAGTATTTGTGTGTATGTGTGTACAGTGACCTTAAGTGTTAGAAAAGTGCTATATCAATGGAAAACATTATTATTATTATTATTATTATTATTATTATTATTATTATTATTATCATTAGGTAGATATTAGGAAGAAAAATAAAGCTTGCAGGAAATAGCAAAGATCATTACATTACATTGCAATGACGCTAGTCTGAAGCCTAGCATGTAACATGTAAATCAAACTTTAATGCATTTTTAACAAAAGTAAATAAAGTCCCATATATATGAACAACTGTTTCCTAATTTACGACACATAAGTGATGTATTTTGCTAAAATATGAACCTTGTTTTTTGAAACTGTCATCCAGCTCTAGGTTACATTGGCTGTTTTGTACACTTTAGCTTCATGATGCTATTAGCTGCAGATTTTATCACGATAACATCTGCATTAGTAATCTACTGGTGCAAACATTCTTAAGCTTTAACCAAATTCACTACAAGAGACAAAAAGCACAAAAGAGAGAGAAAACCATGTGTGTGTGTGTGTGTGTGTGTGTGTGTGTGTGAGTGCCATAAGTCCTTTCATGCTCTCTGGATCTCGTACACACGCCACACACAGCATCAATCAGTCCCTTGGTACACATAATGATCTGTTGTTTTCTTGTTTCAACAGGATAAGTAGATACACTTGACGAATAAAAATAATCCTGCTTTTGTTCAATGAGTAGGAATGTGAGCTGCAGGGGGAGGAAAGAGGCTTTGGACAAGCTGAACACGATTAAAAAGAACACACAAAAATAAACACACACAGCACAAACAGCCATTTCAAGAGCTCCAGTTACCCGAAAAATGCCTGCTTGTGTCTCTTTACAGCATAATTCCTTCATTTTCAATTTTCTTCATTACATTTCCAAGAAAAAAAATCGTACTTTTTACTCCTTACAATTTTATTCATACCTTCAAAGTACCAGTTACAAATCTTGAAGGTCGTTTCTTCTCTCATCTAGCTAATGACTGTATGCTATACATCAGTCAAATGGGCTCAGTTTAGCAACCAATCATTTCAGTTTAGCATCAATCAGATTCATCAATGTAGAAAAAAATCTACCAAGAATAGTACCAGTTTGTCATCTGCCATTACACTCTCATGCTACACAGTGTAGTTAGTACTCTATATGTGCGTATGAATATGGATGGCTCTGGCCCTACCTAGTGAGTAAACAAAGACTCATAAAATGAGGCATCTGCTTTACCTCCCTAGAAGGCATGAACTCCAGCTAATGGAGGTGTAAGAGGTGTAATGATACATGGTGACATGATACATCACGTACATGTACACATACATGATACAGTAGTCTGAAACAAAAATCGTTGGAATGTACGGTTCACATCATGCACATGAGCATTCTATTAATGATGCATTAATTATAGAATAGAATGATCTATTAATCTATTAATTATAATGATTAATTACGCATCTGATGCAATTGCACTGTTTGAACACCAGCGATCCCAATTTCTGCTATCCATAAAATATACAGCGTCGCAAAGACCGACATGCATTACGGTTATACGGTAACATGACCATGTTATAACAGTTAAAAACAGCTTTTCAGTGGCTTTCAAATGACACCAGTCCCTACAATGACTCAGGCATTTTAGCCGACTTAGCACTATTTCTGGTTAAAATACACCTCAGGCGCTGCTACACAGCTCATTATGTTTCAATCAGTTATCTTCCCCCGAGTCAGAGACTTTGGTTATTCAATCAAATTTTTGGGAGAATTTTGTATTTATATTTTTATAAATAAAAATATAATTTTTATTTAGAATTTATATTCTTAGAAATGTATATTTCTAAGAATATAAACTTATTTATTTATTTTTAAGATATGATGAACCTGTAGTACATTCTGTTTACAATATTAAACCCCTATTCATAGCAATTGTTTATTAATTTAGTTTTATACAGACAAAAATGCACATTGATTTTTTTCTCTCCAGATTTTTCTCAGAAAGAAGGCTAAGACATGTTTCCCACGAGACGAGTGAAGTGTGAAGCCACCAACCACATCTTTTCAAACTGCGGCTCATGCTGCATCACAGGGTAGCGTAACACACTCAGAGGAAAGTGCTCTCTACCCCCTTCCACATACACGAGCTCACAGACACCCATGATTGGCTAGTGTCACTGTGATTGATAGGGGGGAGAGTATAGGTTATCCCGCCCACACAGAGAACACGGCCATTTTGCGCTCTTGGACTCCCAGCCACGGATGGCTGTGGCGTTATTGGGATTCAAACTCGCTCAGATGATTGGACGAATGAATTTCTATTGTGTTACACGGGAGCCCCTAACTGACTGTATTTAATAAGTTAGCCTGTTTTCTTCACTAATGCCAGGTTACACTAGCTTCAATTCCAGACTTTTAATTAATTCATTCATTATCACTCTATGTACCATTAGTCACGCATATGACCAGCAAACCTACAGAGACTGAAAAATGTTTATAAGCAAAATGTTGCAATAAAACAAAAATAGCAGTTCTAGCAGTTGCCTCATGAAAACATGACATTAGCTTAATTTTATCAGTTAAAAACTTATACTTTTTAATACTTGATTTTGTCCCATTATCTATACTTTCCCTTAAGTAAATTTTTTCAGTTGCTTAAAAACATACTGTAAATGGTTCGTGACATATTCAAGGATGTGACTACGATGGTTTTTTTTTTAAGCACTGGATATAGGACGTCTTCTAGCATATCCAATAATATTGCGGCACTCTAACTGGTCTTGATTGTCTTTTCTATTTTTTTTGAACGCTTCTTCATACACTGGAGAGTAAGTTTAAATATTTTCGTGAAGGAGATTAATACATGGCAAAAAAAAAAAGCCTTAAACTGCTTCCAACCCTCTACTGAAACAGTTTTTCACCCTCTCTATTGACATCCTCCAGCCTGCCTGAAGCTGTGCCTTCATCGTCTCCCTCTCATCAGATCTCTTTTAGCTTTTTATCGACAGGACTAAAACCGCTCGGCTTTCGTAACTTGTGTGCTTTGAATGCAGCATTCTGCCAGAGACTCGCCCACATCATTTCAGTTCTGTCTGCCTCGGCACTGGGTGGCTGTCATTTAAATATAAAGGATGGACACCGGTTATATTCATGAACACTCTGAGTGACAGCCATGTTATAACAAAATGGCGGTGAAGATTAATGACACCAGCGACGTCCAAATGTTCAACACGATGCTGGCGCAAGAAAAGCCTGGAGATGTGGTTTGGGAAGGGAGGGAAGTAACAGATGATAAATATGTGTGAGGATGAGTGTGAGGACCTCCCCCTCTCTCCTTCTGTTCATCTCTCTGGTTCTTTCTCTCTTTCTCCCTCCTTCTGTGTCTATCTCTATAGCTTTCACACATTTTTTTTTTTTTACAAGCCAGCGAGTATAGCCTAGCCACTAAGCGGCTAGAAATGTACCGGCTAGATGTAGTACTTGTCTGAGCTTTATGTTGCTTCAAAAAGATGACCAGAAATATACACGCAATTCAAAGCAATGAAAAAAATGGCAATTGACACATGACAAAGCAATTAACACATAGGGAGAAGATAATACTCTTGTGTGGGAATGTTACAGTGTCATGGTTTCACAGTTACCACACAGATGATTTTCAGTCAAGTTCCTTATTCCAGTGGTTTTCATCCCTTTCATCCCTGTGTCCAGATGTGAATCCCCCCAAAATTTTGCAACCACTTCCCTCTGGACTCGTCTAAATCACACTATAGCAACCTCCGTTTCTCTGTGCAGATGACTTGGATGGCACTGAAAGCCCTTTGTCTGTGTCATCCATTACTGTTATAAACAGGTTACCTAGCGTATTCCTAACTCATACATGACAGTTACCAAACACACAGAAGAACATGGAATTACTGACCAGAAATAAACCAAACAACTATCTATTTTTTGCCAAGTAGCACTGCACACTGCATTACTACAATTTGTTTTTTGTCATGCCTCCTTTCCTTGCAGCTGCTCCCTCTTTCAGCTTAGAACAACAATATGATAAATACTAACCATGAGCTTTTATGGAAAAGGTGTTCTTAAAAAAAAAATAGAAAGAAAAGAAAAGCATAATTAGGATATTTAATCTTTTCACTTCCTTTTGTATTTATATGTACAAGGATGTGCAAAGACACTATTGTACTATTGTAAGATCTGCATATTTTTCTATTAAATCTGTGAAACTGTGATATTTTTAGTCTAGGTTATCACACTGTGAAAATTAAATAAAACATAACACCCATACTGCTGAGGTAAAAGTATATTTTTTAGCTGGTCTTAATTGAAGGAGGAGCGGGACTTATAATTTTGTCTGTGGACAGAAAATGGCCAAGGAGTATCTCTGCATTTTTTCCCCTTCATCAAAAATGTAAGGTTTGTTTCCATGCTCTCGTGCTATCAGAAACAGACCACTACCGAGACCACCTCACTCAGAGGAAAATGCAGCAGGGTTTGATTCAAAAAGATTAAACAATAGACATGTGAAAGCAGTGCCCTAGTTAGTACCTCAGCAGTGCATTAGGTGCAAAAGCGCAGCAGTTGTCATCCATTCAAAGAGGATGGTTTATTACGGTATTTCCTGTTTAAACGTTCTCACTCTCCAACATGCAAAACTCATTTAACAGTGAGACTTCGGTGACATGGAACTGGCTCTCCTAATGTTGAAGATCAAAAGAGAATTTGATAAAATTCAGCATCGGTGAGTGCGAAATTTCAGTCACTGGCAACGCCCTTCCGAGTTGTCTAATTTGCTAATAAGTTTACAATAATCCAGTCTTTGTAATCACACATTTAGCATGAGTCATACGACTGAGTGTTCACACTGCCGCCATCAACAGCACAGCGAGTCTGTGTGTCTTACATGTCCATTTCACAGCCAACATGAGTGGGTCTTTGGATATTAAGAAGCCAAAAATGTCATAGGCATACAAAACTAGCCTGAGGCATAATAGCATCAGAACAGTCACGTCAGATGAGATGCTTGCTGACATTTTCCAGGGTGAGAAGTTATGTTAATCTATGTAGTGATTCTGCAGCCTGTGGGACAATACATTCACTCACCATGTTTTAGCTAAATTCACCACTTTGCCACTAAATTACTGGAAGTATAACACAGCATGTCTTAAATGGAATGTGTTACCAGTAATACCAGTACAGCTAATACTACCTTTATACGTTATTACCTTCTGATATACTGCAAGCTCTTTTAAAACATACACAATATAATTAATAGCAGAGTGCTGCGGATATGAAGTTTTATTTTCATTTTATTTATTTTTGACATTTAGACATTTATTTAGCATTTTTGAAAGGAGTCTGCAGTGTCAGTGCTTTGATGCAAAAAAAAATAAAAAATCTTCAGGACAGAGGACTTTGCATTTTTTCTGTAACATGACATGCTTTGTTTTTCTTTCTCTGGCTAACTGCAAGAGAGAGGAAAAAATGAGAGGCTTGTGAGCGAATGACTGTTTATAGCTGCTATAACAAATGAACAAGTGATAAGGGGATCTAACTTGTTTCTTGGATGTTCCACAACATTTGAGATAACTATAAATGAATAAAAAAAAAGCGTGATGTGTCATTCATTAATAAATAATTAGCATTGGCAAATTGCTGTAATATAAGAGAAGTAATACACTTTGGTCTGCACTGTTATAGAAAAAGAATCAACTTCGGTTTGGTAACAGTAACTCCTCTTTGCATCAGGCCACATCGTACCACCCTATCATTGATTATTTTCCTATAACAGCACAACCAATTGTGTTTTATTTCCTACTTTAAATAGGTAAAGTCAGAGACATAAAAATTATATTTCTTTTTTTCTTTTTACTTTCATAAACTACTTCTTCTACAACCCTGATAAAATTATTCAAGCAGTTTCCTAACAAAATCCTAATATCTGTGTTATGTTACATAACAATGTCCTCTTGCTAATCGCAGGACATACTGGAAACCATAATAAGGGGGTTGTCCATCTGTCTGAATCAGATTTACACATTGGACGAGGTTTCAGAGATGACTAAGAGTGGCCATGTTGCTGGACAGTTAGAGGTGGATCCATGCTGAGAGAATTCTCACTATGGAAAGCGGTGAGGGCCAAACCTAAATTTAGATGAACTAAACTAAGCTCGTGGCACTCGTTCACATCCCTCCAGGTGGGACTCATCCTGAAGGTCTCCAGAAATCCCCCTATGGACAACCCAGAGAACACACACCTGCTCTCTTGCTCTCTCTCTCTTTCTCTCGCTCCCACACACTCATATATGCCTGCACAAAAACCTGACCATGGCACGATGCATGCAGAGAAACATACACACAGCATTATAATGTATTCCCTTTCTAACACATTTTGCCATGTGCCATCAATATAACTTGGTATCACTTACTATACCACTTGCCAATACATAAACCAGATATGTGGAACAAAGAGCCTTGTTTTAAAGACGTGTAGTATGGATGAATGACACATACCTCCTAACATGGTGTTTCACCCCCACACCCTTCTGATTACAAACATTACTGTACAACAAGATGAGCAGAGACAGGCAATAGCTACAAAAAGTGGTGTACACAACATCCCCACAACACTCCAGTCCCTTAAACGTCCTACGCACACTTTATAGTGACAGAAATGCGAGTGTTAGCTTGGCACGTCAAGTCACACAGCCTTCTGTTAAGTCATTTGAAAATATAGGAAATTCTTGAATTTAAGGAGGCCGTAGCTCTCATACGAATAAAGCACTTACTTGTTATAGCCTATTATGGACATGTTTCATATTTTCAAATGGCAAACATCACTCATCATGCAGCACCTCATTAATTCATTCATTTCATTCTATATGATCTTCCAGGTGGCGGTTGTGGTGCCCGCAGATCAGACTTCTCTATCCCCGGCCACATATTCCAGCTCTTCCTGGGGGATCCCCAGACATTCTCAATTCCACTGGGAGATATAATCTCTCCAGCAGATACTGGGCCTGCCCTGAGGTCTCTGTCAAGTGGAACAGGCCTGATACAACTCTAGCAGGAGCCGACTAGGGGGCATCCTTTTAAGGTGCCTAAATCACCTACTCTGGCCCTTATCAATTCAGAGGAGCACTGGGTCTAGCTCTTCCTGGGGGATCCCAAGACGTTCTCAATCCAGCTGGGAGATATAATCTCTCCAGCAGATACTGGGTCTGCCCTGAGGTCTCAAGTGGAACATGCCTGATACAACTCTAGCAGGGGCCTCATTTTAAGGTGCCTAAATCACCTAAATTGCCCCTTAGGCATCCTTTTCAGGTGCCTAAATCACCTAAACTGGCCCTTATCAATTCAGAAGAGCGTTCGGTCTATTCCGAGGCACTCACCCTATCATGAGGAGTAAGCCTACCAAGCCTTTAGTGGAACCTCATTTCCAATGTCTGTATTCTTCGGTATTCCCCTACCTTATTCTTTCAGTCACTACCCACAGCTTGTGACCATAGGTGGGGATAGGGATGTAAATTGACCAGTAAAGAGAGAGATTATTCCACAAACTGAGCTCCTGCTTCACCACCACAGACCCTTGGTGAACAGACCTGACAGGAGAGGTTGCACAAAGAGTGATCCTAATGACCCCCATGAAAGATATGAAAGACTAAGTGTACCCTGCCAGGATTAGGGTGACCAGGATCCATCCCTGGAGCCAGGCCTGGGGGTGGTCTCCACAGTGTCTAGTAAACGGGCCACCCATGTCACCTGGTTGGGTTCAGCCCAAAATGCCAACATGAAGCAGGCATCTGATGGACAGTCTTAGACCACTGAAACAGAAACTGGCTTCGTGGTGACCTACAACAGACATCTGCATTTCCTTGAACCAGAACTCCATAAGAAGATAAGACTTTATCTCTGACAAACAGGCTGATCCCATGGGCCCTACCAATGACCGCAAACTACAGGCAGAAGTTGAGCTGGAAGAATGTCAGGAAGGATCCACCAGTGCTGCTGTCTTCATTTTGAGCTTTGGAGTAGTTTGGACAAACGCTGAAAACTGAGCATACATTCACCAAACCTTGTGATGAACAAAAAACCCCAGAATAACTCTAGAAAAACACGATGGAAAAGAAATATTCAGTTATAACAGATATTTCTGACTGAGTGTTTCTATCCTGGTTATTTAACAAATTACAGACACAATACTCCCAGTTAACATACAGATGGGTGACAAATTGAACGAAAAATAGTGGCTCTGTTATGATGTGAGGTACATTTATACATTTTGGTTATGTATTGGGTTTTGGTCCATTTGCACTTAGTGGGAAGGATCACTGTAAATCAGTAGAAAATCGTTATCCTGTGAAAAAATATTTCTATCCCGATGGGTATAGTCTCTCATCATGTTCTCTCATCGTATGTAAAGGCGTTATCTAAGTCTGGCTAGAGTCTTCATTTTCACTCTATGAAGTGTTTAAATGTGGGGTGACTTAGAGTTATATAACAGTTTTGTGCTGCACTGTACTGTATTTTCCTCAGTTTTGTCACTGTTTCCACATTCCTTCATATTCCTGATTCTGGAAAGATTATCTAGCATCCATTCAAGCTACTTAATATATCTAGTAAAAAATAGTTCCTACCAACAGTGTGTATAGTGCAGCAGGTTGCATGATTCGGAAAAGAGCCACAGCAACAAGGTGCTCTGCATCACTGAGGAATAAATGAGTCAAATGGAGTGTGTTACATTTAAATAAACAAAGGTTTTTTTTGTTTTTTTTTGCAAAAGTCATTTTTTTCCCTTGTTAGAAAAAAAAAACCTTGTTGACCCCAGTTATATTAACAGCCTACTGTTTAACTGTGAATGAAAGGGGAAAAAAATGGATAGTTTGGATTGCGCCCAGCGTACTGATTTGTCCACTTCTGATATTTCACATTTGGCCTAGTTCATCTGAATATTTGAAAAAGCTTGAAATGGGGGATTTTTAAGAGTGCTTTCATGTATGCAGTGTTTAGTCTGTTTGAATGGTGCATTGAATGGTGAGTTTTCCCCCTTAGGTGTGGTTTCTTTGTGCAGGTGAGAACCTAGCAATAGCACTCAAGTGTGGACCAAAGCAACCGATCTGAGCCCATCTGGTTCGATTCACTAAGAAAGTGATTCAACTCTAAGTTGGCCTGACTGCAAGAAGTGAACCAAACATGCTGTGTGTTTTGGGTTGCAGCATTTTTATTTTTATTTTTTTGTAGATGTGAGCTTTTAAACTAAGCCATGAGCTGCAAACTGAGCCAAAGGACAGAGCTGTAGAACTGCAGAAACATCGTATGTTCTGGTTAGTTGGTTTGACAAACAAAAATAAGTAATAAACACTGGATGAACGCACAAAATATTTTGAAGTAGTTGTGTATACATTTATCTGGTAATTTACTGAGAGCACCAGCTACATGTTGTTTGTGCTTGGGTGATTTTTGTGATTTCTAAGCCCAGCTGATAAAGGTTTGTTTACCTGTTTCTCTCGACGTATTTCTGACTAATAAATGAAAGAGATTGGTAAGTACGTTTTCAGCCCTACATGCCCCTCAGCCAACGTTTTTTGTTTTTTTTTTAATAAGTGTGAAAGCACTCTAAGACTACACACACACACAAACACACACACACATCAGCTACTCAACTCTACTTGCTCCTGGTTCTTTTCATTGCAAAACCTCAAAGAGGAAGACTGTAGAGACTTTGTGGAAAGCAGATTAGTTAAATGTCAAGCTTATCAAAGGATCAGAGCTGCTTTTCTACCTTGGGCTCTACAGAATGATCTGTACACTTTCTCCAGTGTCATGCTGTGTGATTTACTATGAAACAACATACTATTTCATCCTTAGCTTATGTTGAATGGATAATATAATGGTGTTGCCTCGTTTGCCACAAAAAAAAAGCTAATTCTAATCAATTAGAGGGTCAAGAAAATAAATATTAGCAAATAATTCCAATCACGGACAACAAAGGTGTCAAGATATAGATTAATTTACAGTAAATTACAAATCTGAGAGGAATTTAGCACAGCAGTGCACATAGGTTCAGGATTACTTATGCAATTCGGATATTTTTGGATAAATGCACACACACACATGTCTGCTTTCTGTCGCTTCAGCACAAACCGTTTGGGAGTTGTGATATTTCGCACTGAGCTACAATGTTTCCTACTGAGCTCATGCTGTTCAGATGCTAGAGAAGAGCATGGCTCAGTGATTTTCTACTGTGAAAATGTTTACCACCATGTTTTGACAAATATATCACCTAACTTTTGTCTGAATTTTTTTACACAGCCTGTCATTTGTGATATATTTCATTTTCCAACCAGCCCAAACCTAAAATCTGACACACTGATGTGTTTAATTGAGCTGCAGAGATGCTAATGAGACATTGTTTCACTGTCCTGATTAACAAAGTACACTGAGATGTTAGTAATACGAGACACATTTCCTGAGGAGAGCCAGCTGTATCACACTAACGCAATCCCTTGACAAAAATGGGTTTAGGAGCAAAGGCCCATGGGAAATCCTACTCTATCCCATTAAAGCGTTAAGCCCTCAACATGGTCTTACATGGTAAGTGGAGCTTAGATACTCTGGGACTAACTGCACACTGAAGGAAGGATGCAGCTGTAGGGTGTATTTAAAAGGAATACAAAATGGCAAATCCAATATGTGTCATATAATATAAAGTGGAAATTAAAATCAGGACAATTCAGATCATTCATAACAAACATGAATATGTAACAGAAGAAATCAGCTTGTGATTCTGAAACAAGAAACAAGACCTTGAAGAGCAAACCTGGAAACTCTGCACTCTCTGAAACTCTGAAACGCAGAAATAACAGAAATATGCAAAAGGTTTGCCATGCAGATAAATAAGTGTCATGTTTCTATTGCGCCTGAAATGTTAAAGAGATGGGGATGATATTATTATTTATACCACAGTGGTGTTTTCATAGTTCTGATTGATCAGAAGGTGCTCTGATAACCTAAACCAAATTAACAGATTAAAAAATTTGCTGTTAAGTTTTCTGTAAGGAGATGTTTATTTAACTCCTTTAAATAAGGAGTCTCCAGAGTCATCGCTTTGTAACAGTCAGCAAATCTTCGGGACTAACGACTTCGCACTTTCGAGTTTCTCTGTAACATGACGTTGTCATTAACCTCTAGAGAAAGATGTAGGTCATAACAGGAACTAACTTGCTTCTTGTATGTTCCACAATATCAAATGCAACTACAAAGTGATAAAAAAGTACAATTGTTCTTTAATTGACACAAAATTGCAATTGTTGGCCAAGTATTGTAATGTAAGAGGAAAAAAACACTGAGAAGTGCTGTTATAGAAAAAAAAACTAGGGTGGTAACTAATTGTTGCAATGGGCTGCAACACAGCACTCCATCACTGATTATTTTCCTATAACATTTTTCTGTTGTGTTTTTTCCCCCTTACTTATTAGATGAAAGTACATATTAATGATGAGAGAAACAGCATTAGCAACTATCTATAGAACAGAATTTAATCTCCTAGGTACATATAAGTACAAAAATATGCATCCGTCCGCTGTTTATAAACGAAAAAAAGAAAATGTGCCTATATTTAAGATTAACCAGCAAATTATGTTTGCACTGGCACCAAAATATAGCTATAATGGTCTTATTTTCCTGAGGGTGCACAAACTTTTGTACATGGTACACCTAAGTACCATGATCCAAATTGTGACCCTGATGACACGGAAATTAGTCATGAAACAAATGCAGACATCATTACAAATAATCCCAAGTCACACTTATAAGCACTTACAAGCACGCTACAAACTGCTTATTTTAGCATTTATCTCCCATTCCATTTTATTTTCTGAATATAACGGTATGCCAAAACTGTGATGAGCATCTTCGAAATCTTTATACTGAATGTTTTCTTCCCTGAGCGATTTCTCCACAAAGAGCACTGCTGAAAAAAACGAAACGCTGTCAGTCCTTTTAGCTGTGCACTTTCTTTTAGCTTTTATTAAAGACACACTGGGTTGAGTGTGTACAGGAGAAGTTGGTTGCTAGGTGATGGGGCTTTCATCACAGCCTGGAGGTCACAACCCTTGAGCTACGCTCCCTGTCTCTGACATCACCTGAACACAGTGCACTGGACCGCTGAAAACACACTACAATCGCACTATGGACGGGTTCCTTTTTGAGTCAGGTTCTTCCTCATGTCATCTCAGGGAGTTTTTCCTTGCCACTGTCACCACTGTCTATTGTTAAAAGTACTATACAAATAAAGTTAAATTGAATTGAACACAAGGATTTTCCTCAGAGGAACTCACAGTGCTGTGGGGATATTTACAAACAGTGTTCTCTATGTGACTCTACACTAATATCATTTCTTTCACTGGTCTGTTTACTGACAGAGATCCATTTCAGTATGCAGCTCATTTAAGTAAGATTTGATTTTCTGGGGTGGCTCTAGGGTTCGATCCTGAGCTCAGGATACTGTCTACATGGAGTTTCACATGTTCTCCTCATGTCCGTGTGGGTTTCCTCAGATCTGTCACGCTGCCCTTAGATGGCTTTCTACTGTGTGCCGGATCAGCAGGAAGTCGCAGTGATCTGCCCTCTGTGTTTGTGCACGCACTGAAACTAGAGCAGTCATGAACTAGTGTGCAACCTGAAGCATGGGTGTATTTACGTTCCAGCCTGCACACTTTGACTTTACACACACACACACACACATATATTATCTCACATCTTCCCACTAATAACACGCCCTTGCTTCTAAAAATGTCCAACAATGATAACGTGAGGCTTGTTATTACAGTTAATTCGAGAGGGCTGCGATGCAAACCAACTCTGCTCTCTCTTATGTCTGCTAACTATGCAATTTATTTTCAGTTCTCAATTAGGGCCTCATTTCAGCTTCTTTTTTTTTTCCAGCTCGCACTACGGTGCTCTTGAGATGATCAGCTTTGTTTGCACGGCCTACTAATTCCATTCTGCTCATTTACCACTGTGATGAGCACTCGCGTACACAGATGTTCATTTCCATCTATGCACTGAGAGGCAAATTAATCTCCCGTGAGAGAATTAAGCAAATGTCTCGACCTCACCTGGACTTCTATTCACAGCTCCTAACTTACACCATTAACTTTAGCTCTTTGAGCAATCAGACTATGACTGTCATAGTGCTGTACTTCAGTTTTTGCTTAATCAAGTATTTATTTTGCCTGCTTTATTTCTGCACGACAGATCATGCTGTAATAGGAAAATAATCAGTGACAGGATGATGTGATGCTTCAGGTACCACTCCAAAGTTGATTATTTTCCTATAACAGCATGTCTCCATCTCAAAGTGTTTTATTCCTTGTATAACACAGCAACTTGCCAGTTCGATTTCTTATTAATTAATGAATGTCATACGTTTTATCCACTTATAGTTACATTTACGGCAGCACAGTGGTACAGCCGGTAGCGTTACTATCT
The DNA here is from genome assembly GCA_022985145.1 of Pangasius djambal. Classification (NCBI taxonomy): domain Eukaryota; kingdom Metazoa; phylum Chordata; class Actinopteri; order Siluriformes; family Pangasiidae; genus Pangasius; species Pangasius djambal. The sequence goes on from CM040987.1 coordinate 6,008,350, forward strand.
CACATCTCTGGGGTCTCTGTCTCGATCCTGAGCTTGAGTTACAAGTCTGTGCGATATTTCGCATGTTCTTCCTGTGTCAATGTGAGTTTCCTACATGTTCTCCTGTTTCCTCCTACTATCTACAAAATATCCTAGTAGGAGGATTGGCTATCGCAAATTGTCCCCAGATGTGTGTGTGTGTGTGTATGGTGCTCCGTGTCCCATCCAAGGTGTATTCCCGCCTCACACTCAGGGATAGACTCTGGATCTAGCATGACCCAGACCTAGAATAAAGTAGTATATAGTTATGTTTAATGTTGTAGAACTTCTGTAAAGCTATTTCCTGTTATCATTTACATTACAGGAGCTATAAACAGTCATTTAGCCTCTCTGTTTTCTCTTGCTAGAAGTTAATAAGACAAAAATGCAGCTTGTCGTGTTATGGAGAAACTGTAAAAGTGCAAAGTCGTTTTTTTTTCCGAGGACTGAAGAACAGCATTTGGACTCGGGGCTAGTCTGGCCCATCTTGGATGAAAAGGACACCTCAGACAGGAAATGGTCACTTCTCTGATAGCAGCGTGATACTAGGCATGTAACAGGAGATGTAAAAGAAACTTTAAGACGTTTAAGCCTTTCCTGGCCTACTCAGTGTGATTACACAAACAGACACAATCTGATCGGTTCTTTACATCCATGACCCCAGTTCTACATTTAGCGTAAGGTCAGGAGTTAAAAGTACTTTCATTCTAAAGGAGGCTTAAATCCTATTCAGAAAGAAATGTTGTCGCAGTGGAAAGGGCATGCGAGGATCAGCCTGGCTAACTGCCACGCATCCTCTGTAGAAGTGATAATGCGATAGTTCAATAAGTCTGAACTTTATCAAGAGCTTAAAGATAAGGTCTTTAACCTGCTACAACACAGAGAAAGCTTTCAAAGTGTGTAATAAACCATATTCCACATCTGGATTACTCCAGGATGACCAGGTCATGACAAGGAAGATTTAGTCAGGATGCAATCAGATCATCTATTTAAGAAGAAAAACAAAGTCACAGAAGGCCTTGAGATTTGTGCTTCAGTGTTTTCGTGCTGAAAAAAGTGAAAAAAGTTCAAAGGCAGGGGCAAACTTCCAGGGCAGTGGATTGAATATTAAAAGAGATTGTCGGTAAGAGACACAGTCAGCATCCTGACCTCTGAAAATCTGCAGTGCAATTTTCACACTGCAGCATGAAAAAAAAAGAAAACACTGCAGCTTTCTGCAGAAATCTGCAGTCCATGAGGAATATCTCAGCTTGCATCTGCACTCCAAAGGAAGTCTGCTAAGAATAGTGAACTAGAAAGCTGCGCAGGAATGGGCACACTGCTAATACTATAGTGTTATATGTGAGATGAGGACAAAATTAAAAGTATTACTGCAGTGACAATGGCTTTTCTGTAATCCCCCTGGAATGGTAATGAAACGTGATAATCAAAAATCAATAAACATGGTAAATAAGCTCCATGCACAGATGCCATATTTTACTACGCAGATGAGTGAAGCAGGGTTTTAAAGTCTTGAATTAATCAGTAAGAAAAGTGACTGTAGAGAGTAGGAAGTGTGAGATGAGGGCATCTATCCATTAAGGAAGTCAGATTATAGACAGCTGTATTTTAAGTAAAGAAAAAAAAGACAAAGCATGCTCTTACAGGAAAACAATCATTAACAGTATTAACAGTATATCCTGAATTGTTTCATTCCTTCATGTCACAGCAATTTGCCACTAATTGCATTTTTAAATTATTATTTCAAGAATGTCACATGATAATGTTAATGTTGCTCTTTTTTCTTTCTCATCTCCTGTTTCTTTCACCTGAAGTACCCCAAAAAACAATGCAGCTTGTCATATTACCCAGAAACCAGAACGTCCTGAACACTTCCCTACGGTGGGAAAATCACTGACTCATACGAAGCTCTGACACTGGAGACTCCTTCCTTAAATGTTAAATAAACATCTCCTTACAGAAAACCTTACCGGATCAAAGATTATAAATTTACTTTGTAAATAACAAGTTTTTAATCTCTTTTTTATTAGTCTTAGTCTTAAATGGAGTGTCCAACATACAAGTCCCTGGGAATGAGTCGTTACTACTGAAAGGATAACGTATTAGAACAAGCGCATTAATATAAAGTTGTGATTTCCCTTGTCAGAGCTGCTGTTATACAATATTAATCAACGCTTCTGACCAATCAAGAGCAAGCATTCATGTATAAAGCACTTACGTATAATGGTCTTAATGTTTGGTAAATTGCAAGAACTGTCTCCTTCTCAAAGATGGCCATCCCTCATTTACCATAACTCACCAGATGAGAGTCCCATTAGTCTCATTCATTTGTTTTATTTTTTCATAGATAAACCTATAAAATAGAGGTATATCCTCCTATTTTACACCCAAAGTCCATGGGAGATGCAAACTTTTGCACTCAACTGTAACTTCCAGTATGGTGATATATGTTTGCCATATCACCCAACTCCATCTTGGAGTATATTATTCAAAACCCTCCTAGTGAGTCAGTGAGTTTTTTTTTTTTCCTCATTAGTTTTCCACTTGCAATCCTGCACAATAACTTTCTTTTCCATTTCCGAGTTAAGTCTGCTCTCTCTTTCTCTGCAAAAAAAAAAGGATATCTTAGCAAGTGAAAATATCCTGAATATGAGCAAATGATCAAATATTTTAGTCATGAGATTATTCTAAATCAAATCTACAATTATTCAGCCTGTGTTTCGATGCTTTTACTCATTTCAAGTTTAAAATTTGCTTATGGGCAAATCATTTTGCATCTTTCTAGAAATAAATGCTTAAAAGAAAAATAGAAAACACATCGGCCAATATAATGCAACTATTTCAAACTTGAAGTTAGTAAAACATCTAGAAATAAGATGAATATTCAAATATTTGGGTTATCGTAATCTTAGGTGAGTCAAATGAAAACCTTAAAAGTGTGACATAAATTAAAGAAAAGGTAAATTTGTAGTTGCAAAAGTAAAAATGTACTACTGGCCCATTGTTCTCAATAGCCTCTTCTACTGCTATCTATTCGCAATAAACAATGCAAAAAAAACCCACTTTTTCTTTATTCCTTCCTTTCTTTCTTCATTTTTCTTCTGTTTGTATGTTTGATGTTTGTTTTGCATCTGTATTTTATTTTAATTTTTATTTTTTAAATGTTCTTCCTTTGTCAAATTTGTCCTCTGGTTGTTGGTTGTTGCAGAGTTCCAGACTAAAGCTCGAGTCCCAGATTTCCTTTGGACTTCATTTTCCATTGTACAGTGCATGTCTGTGGAAAACGTGCGTTGTCTGAGCACTTAACCCTAACCGCGACGTGTCTGTTGCTTCAGTCGATGGCAGAGAAGTTTGCTGTGCTCTGCTCCTTTGACTCTGCGTTTGCATGTTGGGTTCAGTTGTTCTGAGAGGTCTCAGCGCTACTTGGCGGTCCGCGCTGTGATGTGCTTGTGTTCGCTTTGCATGGTGCTTCTGGAGCTCTGGAGCTCCGTGGCTCCGTGGTGCGATGTTCAAAGGTGGCCGTGCAGACTGTACGCCAGCGCTGGCTATCTGGGGGGCTCGTATCAGCCGCGCCATGAAATTGGATCACGGCAACAGCTTTTGAAGGACCAGTCTCTATGTTTTATTACTATTTTGTGTCTTTGCGTTTATTTCAAAAATTGCAAAGCGACCTTGGTTTTGAGAAAGGCACTATATTATTATTATTATTATTATTATTATTATTATTATTATTATTATACTGGAATTTAATGAATCTGTAAAACTGCTCTGTGATTATACCCATTGTTTAAAGTGCTCCACAAACAAAACCTGAATTCATGGTTCATTTCTGTCATTTTCTCTTCAGAGTTTCGTAAAAAGGCAGTGAGTAGTATCAATTTCAAGAAACAGATAAGACGTGTGTGTGGGTGTGTAGTGTGCGTAATGTGTGTGTGTGTGTGTGTGTGTGTGTGTGTGTGTGTGTGTGTGTGTGTGTGCGTGTATGTGCATGTGTGGTGTGTAGTCTCAGGGGAAAGCATTACCCTCGATGTTTGATATATGTCTCGTTAATCAGATTTGGTTACACTCATCTCCTTGTCTAATGCACACCGCCTGCCCTCTCCATCTGAGCTTCACCACCATCTTACTCTCTCTTTTTCTTTTTTCTATCTCCATGTCTCTCATTCACACCTTCTGTGGTGTTCAGTGACTGCCTGTCTGGACATTTGCATATTTATCACATGCAATAGGAGCATGCTATGTAACAGATGGAGCGTGTGTGTGTTTGTGTGTAGTGTGTGTGTAGATGTCTGTGTGTGAGATGGTGAATCCGTATACTTGTGTGTGTAGGAGATTCTCTGTTTGGAGTCAGTGTGTGTGGGGGCGTGTGTAGGTGTCTGTGTGTACCTGTGTGCAGTGGTGCATCTGTATACGTGTGTGTAGGAGGTTCTCTGTTTGGAGTCTGTGAGTGTGTGTGTGTATGTGTGTGTGTGTGTGTGTGTGTGTGTGTGTGTGTGGCAGGCAGGGCTGACTCACTCTCAGCCTACAGGGGCCATGCCAGTTATTTATTTGTCTTCTCATCTTTCTTTCTCCCTCCTCCTGTTCTTCTCTGTATATGTTTATAGCAGTGGTATGAAGCATGCAGTGTGTGTGTGTGTGTGTGTGAAAGTGTATGTGTGTATATGTATGTGTGTCTTAGTCTCTTCTAAACACCCCTCTAACACACTCGGTTTCTCTTGAAGGGGTTTTAGTCCCGTCTTTATGGTAATTACAGATATTTTCTCCTCTCTCCCTGCTGTGACTGAGAGGAAGGAAATCACAGTACTCTCGTTCTCCAAAACTGAGTAAAAGACTTTGGCTGTTTACACACAAATTTTCATCAATCTGAAAGAATTCAGATTCCAAACGAACCACACAAGCTGCTTAGATGTACCGCACTGTTTTTATATGCATGCAATAACCATCAATCTTACATAATAAGAGTGTAAACGTCTGACAAGTAGGTAAACTTAGTTCAGCATGTTAGTCGAGTGATTAATCACCATGCTTAAATAATGTCGCTTTAACCACAAGGTCCTCTAAATGTCCTTATAAACACATAGTGAGGAGAATTCACCATGTTGCCCAGTAAACCTTGTGATTATTTTTAAATGGTTTTCGAATCTGTAACCATGGGATCGAAATTTCCATCAGACTGACCTTTGCTCCTTCCTGATTGAGGTGTATAAATGATTTACATCTACGTTTACAACCTAGCGCTGCTGAATTCTCGATTCTGATTCGTCAGAAGGTTTTAAAATCCTTTTCTAGAACAGTAGCTGACAATAATTGTGGCTTATAATTCAAACTGCAGGTTAATATTAATGTGCTTTTACTAATACTTTATTGTTTCTAGTGTAAAAGCTAATTCACAGGCACTTGTATGGCAAGTCTAAACCTCATAATAAACAGATCTTTAAAAAAAAAAACACATTATTAATTAACCTTTGCGAGGTTACGGCTATTTTGGCCAATTTTATATGCTTTTGATTTTGCATATACTTTAAATAAAACCTTAAAAATGTTTTTAAAATGTACTATCTTTTTTACATCACAGGTTGACCTAATAATTCTTTTTTCACTTAAACAGACTATATAAACACACTGGACCCAAAAACATACAGCAAAACCCAGAAAATCAGTTTTTGAAAATTATGATTTTTCTTCATTCCAAACCAAAAACATGCATAACAATTTGAGAGCTTATACATTTTAATAAATTTTAATAAAGTTTATTTAACATTGAAGGAAGGAGTCTCCAGTGTCAGCTCATGGTCAGTCAGTAAGTTTTCCTCCATGGAAAAATCTTCTGGACAGAGGATTTTGCGCTTTGTGGTTTCAACTTGTGTCTGTGTTTTCTTGTTGTCGTATTAACCTCAAGAGAAAGAAAAAAAAATAGATAGAACAACTATTGATGGATGCTATAACGTAAGTGATAACAGGAGCCAGCTTGTTTTGCGAATGTTCTACAACATAGGATAGGAAGGACTGGATAACAGGTCTTAAGGTCTTAGTCCACACTAACACACGTAAATGCATAAAAATGTTTTGCTTTTAAACACACACTAAGAATACTGACCTTAGTATGTGGCAAGCATCATACAGTATAGAGACACACACACACACACACACACACACACACACACACACACACACAGCCAGGCAGACAGAAAAGACAGAAAGTCTGATGAAAAGATAGAAGTCTGAATTTTTTTTCTGTCATTCTTTTCCCAAATCCTTCCATCAGCATCACTCCATTACTCAGCCTTTTATTCTAGCTCCAGCTCCCCACACACTCGTGATCCAGAGTCCCACCCATCTCACCGGTCACATCAACCATCACAGTCAATCAAAAACTCACAAACTCTCTCTACATTTGTTCGTACAATCAGTCACACTAGATTTAGCAAAAAAACAAAACAAAACAAACAAACAAACAAAACCCTGCTTACTGCTCAAACCCACACTAAGTCAGAAATTGATTGTACTGTACAGTTGAAACACTCAGGAAACATATGTTTTACATTTGAGGATTTTTGTATTAAATATTAATATTATTGTAGAAAGACAGTCAATTTTTGATTTATTGGCACCCTTCCTGAAAATAAGAAAAATGAAAATGTAAAATAAGCACATGCAATGAGTGACATTTTGAGCTAGTGGGTGCCAAAGTAGAGAGAAAATCCTCCCACCTTAGGACAACATGTAAATGTAAATAACTAGAAATGCAAGTATTATTACTGTGCACTCGTTTGGATTTAATAGACTTATAAAGGTGAACTGATACTATCATCCTGCCACATTAAAGAGCAGCTCACTCGCTTCTTTGTAAATAAACTGCTCAAGAAAATCCTGCTGTAGAATCTTCCCCCAGGGTTCTACATCAGCGGACGAGTGAACGCAATGCCCCTCATATGAGATTCTGTTTTACACAAACACACACACACACACATGTTATCAGTGGATCATACACCTGTTGCTGTAACCGAAGCACACAGAGCTGATCGGGCTCGAGGAATGACATTACAGCGTTCCAACACTGACTGCATGTCTGCTTCTCGTCATTACAATGCTTTTTTGTTAGCACAGTGTTGAGTGATTTCACTCTCAGGGCACACACACACACACACACACACACACACACACACATGCACACATGCACACACACACACACCAGTATATATGCACAGTCACAGGTGGACATGTATAGACACACAACACGTGCAGATGCATATACACTCATAAAAGTGGACAAAATGTATTGGCATGGTGAAAAATAGAGAAAGGTTATGTGTGTGTGTGCGTGTGTGCATGTGTGTGTCTATGTGTGTCTGTGTGTGTGTGTGTGGCAGTCTTCACCAAAAGCATGACCATGCTGTCCGTACCCCCTGTTTTTTGGGCACTAAATTGGACAAGCCTGGAATTGGATTTTGGTGTGTGTGTGTGTGTGTGTGTGTATGTCTTTTGGGACACCAATCAAATCAGGTACCCCTATCCTCCCTCCCCCCCCCTCTCTCTCTCTCTCACACACACTTACTTCCCATTTCTGCTACCTGTTATCTACTCAGGACCTGCACCATCTGTCAGATGAGGACGCTGGCACAGCCCCACTACATTAACACCAAAACATTACAGACTCAATCAGACGGATTAGCACAATGCTAACCAAAACACTAGGGACTAAATCAGACAGATTAGCACAATGCTAATCAAAACACTAGAGACTAAATAAAAAAGAACTAGAGGATAAATTAGGTAGATTTGCTCAGGGCTAAACAAAACACGGTAGGTAATCCAGATATATTAGCGCAATGCTAATCGAAACACAGCTGACTTAATGATACAGAATTCAAAAAAGAACTATGGATAGACAGATAGACAGTAGATAGATAGTGTCACTCACTGTTCTCCTTTATAGTGCACTATAAAGGACAGTATATATATATATATATATATATATATATATATATATATATATATAAAGCTTTGTGAGTTGACCAAGTTGACTAAGACAGATATATTACACAACCCAACCCAAAACACTAGAAATGGAATCCTACAAATTAGCACAATGCTAACAGAAACACCACAGACCAGTTCCTATTAATCAGCATGGCTAATCACTTGCTTTAGCCAGGTAGCTGCAGTATAGTGGAGCACTGCACTATAACTTGAGCTCGTAACTCACAATTTCCACCCTCCAACTAAGAAAAACCAACAAAAAACGCAAATGCCCCATCAAGTTGGAATAAACACAGAAAGAAGTTTTCAGCATGACGTCATGTCAATATGGCTGCTCACACTGTCGACAGTAAATATCACTTCCTTACTTTAAGAGTTTATATATAAGTTTTTACTTTAGATTAATCAACATAGACACTTTAAAGGGTTAAAACTATAACATTAGCCATACAGTTCACTGTTTTGAGTAAGTAAACACATCATAAAATCATGATGACTAATGTTAGCTGGCTAGCTTGTGGCTAACACTTTCATGGAGATGTCCATGTTTTTTCGTTGCTTGAATTCGCTGATCACATGTGTGATTGGGAGTTAAGCCTTCCCACTTCCCCCAGCATATGTTCAGAAATTCTGAACAGCCATCTGAACAGCAACAACACACAAAATCCAACTTCTTTTCCAAGTGGATTTTAGCCATTTTGTCCAGTATGTTTTTATTTTTGTCTTCATTCTTGGCTCGGTGCTTCTTGAGGGTAGAAGAACATCTTTAGCAGGTCAGGAGAAGAGGTGGCCTTGAGCTGGCCTGTCTGCTTGCTTTTTTTTTTTTTGTGCACGTACACCTGCACCGTAACTATAGCAACCAATATGCAAGCGAATGCAACTACACACAAATGACCTAACCAATCAGATTTAGTTACCTGCAGTTTGCAATGCATACACAGAATCTGAAAATCTGATTCAGCACATTAGACTGCAGATAAGAATGAAAACAAGGAACTGTACAGTTTGATACCAGACAGACGGACAGACGCGACACATTTCTGTACCAAATGTGGTGGTGTCTGTTTAATAGCCAAAGGCAGCACACGCACACACGCACACACACACACACACACACACACACACACACACACACAATTCAGTTCAATATTTTTGTATAGCGCTTTTAACAATGGCCATTGTCACAAAGCAGCTTTACAGAAATATATAAATTCAGGATATAAGTTTATAGAAATTTATAAACACACACACACAGAGCAAGAGAGAGAGCAAACAGCAGTCCAGACATGTCCAAACATTAGGGTCAGTATCTGACAGTAGCTGTGCCAACGCTGATATAAGTGTTACTTAAGCGCCCGAGTCTCTTTCTCTCTCTCTCTCTCTCTCTCTCTCCCCCCTCTCTCCCTCTCTCTCTCAACACACTCACACACACACACACACTTGTGCACTCTCATAGTGAGTCAGCTCAAAGCTGCTTGCAGGGTTAAGCTATCCTTGGTTAATCTGTTTTATATCCCGAGCAGCTTTAAGGGCAGCCGTGCTGGAGAAGGACATCCATGTTGTGCGTCTGGCGAAAATTAGGGCCTCTTCCTCTACGGGTGGAAACACACTATGACATCATTCACAAACAACACGAGGGGATTTGAGCTTAGCTCTGAACCCCTGGTCCTATATGAGATAAACCAACTATCTTCTAAAATCACCAGGGCTCTGTGTGAGCGGTTGAACTGTATAAGAAATCCATGCTACAATAACACTACAATCTGAACGCCTTAAACGTCTATTCTTGTGACTACATCCCTTTTCTTTTAATTCACTTAATTCATTTTCGTACTTAATATCCTTTAAGACTGATAAATGAATAATAATCTGGGAGTTTAAGGAGATAACTCAGAACATGCCAATTTTAACCAATAAAATAATCTGTAATCTATGCTGAACACCAATTTGTAATGCCTGAGAAACTATTAAAGGGACCTAGAAAAATCTTTACACCTTTACCCTAATAAAACATGCATGGGTCTAGAAATATGCATAAATGCGCATGCCCATTGTTAATATAAAATATCAGCTTGTATTTGCTGGAGTTTTTTTCCACTGTTACTGTATTTTTTAAAAAGTGCTGTTATTTAGCAAGAAAAATGTTCCAAACATTAATATAGCAATGTTTTCTGTTTGGAGATGTTTATTTAGCATTTTTGGAAGGAGTCTCCAGTGTCAGCGCTTTGTAACAGTCAGTCTTCCGCCAGACAGAGGACGTTGTGCTTAACAGTTTCTCAGCACACCAAGAGTTTTTGTCTTGTTAACTTCAAGAGAAAATGAAGGAATGACTGTTTATAGCTGCTAGAACTTAAGTGATGTAACTATAAAGAGATAAATAGTATGACCTGTCATTGTTTAATAATAAAAATGGCAAGCGCTGGGAAATCACACCACGCTGTCATGGATCATTTTCCTACAACGGCACTCCCTGTTGTGTTTTATTCCGTACATATTAAATATTCATATAATAACTAAATGCCTTTCAAATGCAATTCACAATAGTATCATGATACTGCATTCAAATGAGGACTACTTTTAAGTGAATACCTGAAACTACACTCATTTTTCCCTATCATTCAGAGCAGCAGCTCTTTCCGGGATGCGTTTTAAACTTTTTAAACTGTCTCAGAATTATGAGACAGAGCTGCGCGTTGAGTGAAAGAGAGATATGCAGCATTCAAATTTAGCCAAAAAATTTACCTTCCAAATGAGACAGTCTTTATTTCAAAGCACATAAACGCTTCTAGTAAATGTGGCGTACCTGCTGCCTCCCAAATGAGCTGCCAGGATAGTGGAAGGTCCACGGTAAGCTTTACTGAACTATTTATGAGCTAATTGATTTAAAGAGATTTACTTGTAGTGTTTACATAGTGTTTACCACAGCATGTGTCATAACTTAGACCAACTAATGGGTAACCTGTCAACTATTTTCATTGCCAACTATTTTTATTATCAAATTTTATCGATTTTCTCATGTAGCTGTTGCAGCCCTAAAATATTATGTGAATTTTGTAGTGTTTTAACGGTGAAATTCTCTCAGACAGCACTTACGGAAATACTATAATCCTAGTATTTTTCATGATGGATAAGAATGGATATGTGGCTTAAAAGCAGAAAGTGGTCATACAGAAATAAAATCACAATGTAGGCTATAGAAATTGATAAAAATCGAGATGCATTAAGATATATATTTTAGAACTACCGTAACCTTGGATAAGCTTTGTAATAGTAGCAGAAGAGCCCTAGAACAGCTATAATCCTCAGAAGAGTCCAAATTAGAGGCCCCTACAGGTCACAGATCACAGTGTGTGTGTACAGGTCACTTACAGAAACATAATCTGGATTTGGGCTTTTATTAGCATTTCTAACCTGACACATGTGATGAAAAACTAAGAAACTAACTGAGAAAAACACGCGGTGTAAACACATGCAAAAGACGATTTGCAACACAGCGCAGTGCATGTGCACGAGCAAAACACTTTCCCACTTCACTTTCCCACACACACACACACACACAGACACACAGACACAAGCATAGACACACCACACAGCTGGTAATATGACTTGCAGCGTGCTGATAACTACTCTCATTTCCTGTTTTTTCTCTTTTTTTCAAGCGACAGGCAACTTCCTCCTCTGACAGACACCGTGTCCCTGCTGCTCTCAGTCATACCACAGACAGGGGAAGGGAAACAAATGAACATGACGGAAAGAAAAGGGATACAAATATGCAGCTAAACACACAGGAACCAGTTGATCTCCGTGTCATCATTAGAGTGAGTTCAGATATTAGTGCATGTGCGCAGTGTTTAGTACACACTTTAGCTAGACAGGCAAAGAGCAGCTCACACACCGAGCTTTTCTACCTTTCATGAAAATTCACCTAAGGTCTGAAAGCTCTGGGCTAATTAAACCAATTTAGAGAGGAAAGAAAACAAGAGAAACTAAAAGAAGACATGAAGGGAGAGGTGTAGAGAATATGAGATAGACAAGATAAGAAGTGATGTGACAGACTTTCCACCTCTCTGTCTTCTCTTTCGTCAGGATCTCTCAGTACTAACATCTTCCTCTCCTCTGAAGCACTACCTCACTGATACTGCATTTTTAGACCTGAGACTTTATAATAGACAACAGTAAAACCCAATACTTTCCTTTTCTGTCTAAACTGCAGTCAAACTGATTTCCAAAAATATGTGCATGACATGGATGGAAGGACGTATGGATGGATAGATAGAATTTTGTCTGAATGGGTGGATAGACAAACGAACAGATGGACAGAGAAATGGACAGATTTGGGTATCTTTGTATGGGTAAGAATATACAGATTTATGTGTATATGAATGAATGATGGATGGATGGATGGATGGATGTGCAAAGGAATATACAGATTTATGTATGTATGAATGACAGTTGGACAAATGGATGGGTGGACAGATAAACAGATGATTGGACAAACGGATAGACATGTTTGCCTCACATGCTTAGCTCCACGGTTGGGATCCCACCTCTGCCCTGTGTCCACAGAGTTTGCATGTTCTCCTTGTGCTCCAGGTTTCCTCTGGGGGCTCCGGTTTCCTCCCTCTGTCTAAAGACATGTGTTGTAGGCTCTTCCAAATTGTTTGTGCTGTGTGAAAGTGTGTGTGATTGTGCCCTGTGATGAGTTAGCAACCTTGGCCTTGTTCCCCAAGTGACCCTGTGTAGGATAAGCAGTATGCAAAATGGATAGATGGGTGGATACTTATAGATGAATGATGGATGGATGCAAGAATGGATAAATTAATGCACACAGAATGGCTTAATGGATGGGCCAGTGAATGGACCGGTTTATGCATGTGTGTATGGACTTATTAATGGCTGAACGGCTGTAGAAAGGAAGAGAGAGATTTATGTATCAATGACACACAGACAGATTTGCTGATGAACAGATGAATGGATGGAAGAATGGATAAATTAATTGACTGAAAAACAGAGTATGGGTGGATAGGTAGATTTAAGAATGAATGTAACAATGGATGAACTTATGGATAGATGGAGGGCAGATTTATTGTGGATGGATGGATGGTTGGATGGATGGATGGATGGATGGCTTAATATATTAATAGACAGATTTATGAATTTATGAGTGATGGAGAGGGCTGGGTGGATGGAAATTTCCACATTTGGGGAAAAAATGCTAAACATGTAGTTTCGTGTAATGTCCAAGGACAGCCGATTTCAAGTTTTTGTACTAGGTATTAGACAGAGAGAGAGAGAGAGAGAGAGAGAGAGAGAGAGAGAGCGAGAGAGAGAGAGCAGGGGAGAGATCATCATTGATTTCAGACTAATTCTCAACCTTGTGGGTGTTTAAGGACGTTACTCTTGTACTGAGTACCAGTCTAATTTGTTCTGTGAAATGATTCGGCCTACAGAGGGAATGTCTGGCTCGTCATCAGTACAGACAGGTCAAAGTTAAAAAAAAATAAAAAGAAAAGGCCAAAGTGAAGAGGTGGAGAAGATGAGAGGAATGGAAAGGAGGAGAGACTGCCTACTTAAATTTCCTTCCTTTCTTGTATGCACATAAGTGTACAATGATTAGAGCGAGCTTTCAGTGGAGTAACTGGATATCTCTGTATCCTTTTCTCTTCCAGGCAAAATGGAGAGAGAGAGAGAGAGTGTGTGAAGAGAGCGACAGTGAAGCAGGGCTGTTCTATTCATTATGCCTTTATGGAGTTACACTTAACCTGTTGTGGAAAGTGCATTGATCTGAAACTATGAAGGCTTCTTCAGGTCAGTCTCACACACACCAGACACAAGCATGGATCCTAGAATTTATTCCACGTCCAAAGTAATCCTGGTACAAGCTCTCAAACACTCGGAGGGTCTCTTACACTCTCGTCTCATCCCACATCAACGCATGCACATACACACACGTGCACACACACATACACACACACACACAGTATGTGAGTGTTGTGTTTCGTGGCGGTCTCCCAGGCACCTCTCCCAGGCTAAGAGATGGACTGAGAGCTACTGGATTATAAAGCCACTTCCTGTGAAAGGGAGAGAGGGAGCAAATGGGGTGATTCCGAACAAGTAAAAAGGAAACTCAAAGTGAATAGATTTCCCAATAGAAATGTTATACAGGATATACGACCACCAACTCAGCTCAGTTCAGGATTTATTGGCATTTCTTATAAAGAACAACGTTATGAACAACATCATTCATTCATCTTCAGTATGTGCTTTATTTTAGTCAGGGTCACAGGGAGCCAATCCTGGCTTCATCAGAGGCCACAGTCACACTCATGGACACACTCATTCACACACTCATTCACACTCATTCACACCTAGGGGCAATTCACAGCATGTTTTTGGGTGGTGGGAGGAAACCAGACAACCCAGAGAAAACCCTGAGAAAGTTCAGGCACAAACGACAAGTCCATGGAGCTGTCAGGCAGCTATTGCATAGTGGAAGGAATTATGGATGGATAGATAGAAAGAAAGAAAGAAAGAAAGAAAGAAAGAAAGAAAGAAAGAAAGAAACTGAAGGCAAACAAACAAAAGAACTGCAAAAGCATCATTACATAACATGAGAAAGGAACTCAAGGAAACGAATGAGCAAACAAATGAAGGAACGAATGAACAAACAAATGAACAAAGTAAAGAACAAAGGAATGAATGAACAAAAGAACTGCAAAGGCATAATTGCAAAGAAAGAAAGAAAGAAAGAAAGAAACTGTAAAGGCATCACTGCAGAACATGACACAGAATTTGATAAATGCCTCTCTCTTTTCGTCTGATGGTTGGCACTTATTACACACACACACACACATATACACACACAGAGCTATCACTGGGTTTTGGGTGAGCACTATACACATGGACAACAACAACACCACACACACACATCCATACAGTCTTTCACCTGCAGACCCAGCAGAATTAGCGTTAATGAATAAGCACATATAGTGTGAACTCAATTACAGACCATCCACGACAATACTCACAGCCATTACCACACACACACACACACACAGATTGTTCAGTGTCTCCACAGGGCCTCTGAGTGAACGCCAGAGAGCACTGACCCAGATTTTCTACATACTGTTCCTGTGAACACGCGTGTGTGTTTTCACACGTTGCTCCCACATGTTATCCTGAGCCACACTGCAATGAATAGAGATGTTATTACATCACCAGAGACAAATCTCATCATGTTCAAACAGAGTACTGGTTAGCCTGATATCTTAGCAATAGCAACAGTCCGACAAGGCCGCAGGCACCACACTACGCACTACCCCTGCACGCTACAGGACCTGGGTCCGGCAAATCAGCACTAATTAAATCCTACATGCAGGAGTCAATCAAAATACAAAAGAGTTAGTAGGAACCGGGCCTACAGAGCAGTATCAGTGAGCATGTTCTTTAAAAACAAGTGCAAGATGCCGTGAGTAGCGCGCACACAAATGTTTTCACGAGTGCGAAGCGGTAAATAGCGTGCTGAAAAACTGTTACACATGAGAGCACTTCAGTTCTGCGAGCACTAAGCACTGATATATGTACTTCCTTTCCTCCTCACTCGCCAGTTCGTACACTAGGGCCAGGGCTTGCAGTGTGTTTAACACGTCACAGATGAAGTCAGCAAAGCAGCAGTGATGAGCTGTGTGAGGTGAGGTAGGACTTTTCACAATTATTACATCATTGCCTAACTGTAATTATTTGAGTTGAACTCAGTTAACCTTGAAACTTCTACATTCACGTTTCCATCTAAGCACAATGTATTCTGTCAAGGTTAATTCTCAATTAGTTCCCGGAATTCAATAACTGGGGTATGCTTTGAATAATTTGATCATTTGGCCATTCCTCATAAAGAGTGAACACATTATGCCAATACTATAAAGCTTATATTATAAGCCTAGCATGAAATCAGCCATGGTTGTTTGGGTTGTTTGGGTTGGTTTGGTTTGGTTTGGTTATGGGCACAGCGGTTACACTCAAGCAGTTTTCACTCTTGAGTAGATTAGGCTACAAAGATCTGGAAATCTTTCACATGAATACTAATAAAGGTGTGTATTCGAGCAGATTATGTGCTTTTTATCTTGGTAAAGGCTGAAATGAGGATCTCCACACTAGAGCTGTGCATGTGCAGACGTTAGCATTTTGAGCATCTCCCAACTGGAACCTTTGATAGGCTCAGTTTCATAAAGCGAACACAGAATGTAAAAGAAAACACTTCAGAAAGAACTAGAAGTGCTTTTCAGATAGCATTTATTCATTTGGCAGACATTTTTATCCATAAACGTACATGTGAGCCACAATCACTGAACTGAGCAATGTTAAATGTTGCTCAGCCATGGCTCTCAGCTCAGCTCGCAACTTTTCGATTACTAGCCACCTTAAATGCTAAACCAGCACTGCTCGGGATGTGGAAATCATTTACGTTCAAGCTGGGCTGCACTTTATACCATGCAAGCTCAGGTTGAAACATCATGATGTAAATAAGGAATAAACTATGTGGTGTTACAGGAAAATAAGAAACGGTATGATGACGCGAAGGGAGTTACCGTCAGCACCTCAAAGTTTATTATTCTCCAATAACAGCATAGTCCAAAGTGTAACATTCCCCTTATATCACTTATAGCAGCTATAAACAGTCATTCCTTCACCAGCTTCTCTTTTATCTCTCTCTTGAACTTAATGAATTAAAAAAAACACACAATTTGCCATGCTACTAAGAAACCAAGTCTCTAGAAGTCCTCTATCCTGAAGGTTTCTCTGAAACCACTGACACTGGAGACTCCTTCCCATACATGTTAAATAAACATATATATATATATATATATATATATATATATATATATATATATATATATATATATATATATATATATATACATACACACACACACACACAGTAGATGTACACACGTTAAGAAATGCTGTAAAGCATGCTGTAAAGATGCATCCAAAAATAATTAAATGAATCATGAATCATTTCTACATAAAAAAATACTATAAAGTACTAAACAGTAATAAACTACACAAAGTGTAACAAACCTTTGCTTTTTAAAAAGTAGTCTCAGGTAGAATTTGTGCAGTTTTATAAGGACTAAGTTTTACTGAGCATGTTGGAGAATCTGCTACAGTTCTTCTAGAGACTCTGACGTAACATTTGCACAGTAGTGTATACGTGAGTTATAGCCAGCATTTCTGTTATAGAAAATTCAGCAACGCAGTCTGATTCAAAAACTCAGCAGCACCAATGGTTAATATGTTGAGTAGCCGTAGTCCTCATCATTTCCACTGCACATAGACTCATTGTCTGTGTGGATAACCTCAGCAGAGGACACAGAAATGTGTATAATGTTTCTTACTATTCGGTTTGCAGGCATGACTGACAGATTTGTCTAAATACAATCAAATACGCTAAATACACCACATCTACACGAGGGGGTCCGCGTGCTTAATTGGCAGCTGGTTATTCTGAACAATTAGCAGTGATTAATATCAATAAATAACAGTGGTTATTGCTATAAAAACAGCTATTAGAACACAAGCATTTACACACTTTTCATGAACA
The DNA here is from genome assembly GCA_022985145.1 of Pangasius djambal. Lineage (NCBI taxonomy): Eukaryota > Metazoa > Chordata > Actinopteri > Siluriformes > Pangasiidae > Pangasius > Pangasius djambal. Next base: position 6,025,949 of record CM040987.1, read on the forward strand.
CGTTAAGATGAATTAATTTATTTGAGAGATGCTTTTATCCCAGGTGACAAGCTGAGCAGATCTGGATGTCGCTCAGAGTACCTAAAAATCTAAAGAGCTAAACATCTGTGTTTGCGTGTTTAAGACTCCTTAACTTTCTAAACTTTTTCGCTATTCTAAATGTTTTGCATAATGACTCTGTGCCACTTGATGCAGGAAAAGAAAATAATTCCTTGCCATGGTATAATATCTTGTACCGAATATCTAATTTAATATAAATAATGACCTATGTATGTATCCTAATGTACTATTCCATGAAAGCAGTTAACATTTTCCAGTATGCACTTATGGCTGAATCTCAAATGGCAGTTTATTGGGAATATACTGCACTACCTCCTATGTAGTGAGCCTATATCGTGAATAGAAAGCTAATTGAGATTTCAGTGTGTTGAAGGCTGAAATTGAAAAAAAAAAAAAACCTGCTAAATATCAGTTATAAAAAAAATTATGTTGGTAAATAAATAATAAAAAATAAGGGACAAATTAAAAATTGTTCATGATCAACTTGTGCTTTTCTTTTCTTAAAAAAGAGACTTTAGTGATTTTAGTGTAGTGCTACTGTTAATGTTCATTCTGTCTGTGGTGGTAAAAATTATAGACTCATTATTATTTAAATACTAAATCTTTTACATGATTAAAATTCCCATGCAACTTTTAAAGAGATTTAAGGACATTCATCCATTTTTTTTTTTTAAATCTCTCTTACTTTGTGGCTTTAACTTTGTATGACTTTGGTGCTAACTGAATATGTACAATCAAGTGACAGATGCACATATTGTTGTCACCTGAAATGCATCAGCTGACAGTCAGATCAGGATTAACAGGTAGCAGGGACAAGAGGGACATCTCTCTGAGACTTGAGAACATTTTGCTCATTTGCCTGACGCTTGTATTTAAAGCAGCTTCCAGTTGAGACAGGATACAAGTGAGCAGTTGTGGGTTAAATGTCATGCTCAAGGACCCAGCCATGGTCCGCTCAATCAGTAGCCCAAAGCCTTAACCACTTAGCCACCACTTCCCAGAAAGGGGTCGTGTTTAGCGCTGTTCAATTTCATGCCTTAACAATCCACTGAGTTCAACACTTTTACTACTCAGCTAAAGGCAAGCCATACTTAAAGGCTCTACTTAAAATCTATTCATTTCACTATTTATGAATTAATAAATTCACCTTCTGATACATTTGACTAACCCGAAATGGTGTTTATGTGATGAGTAGCTCCAGATCCACCCGGCTGGCAGTCTAAATAGAAGGCATTAATTCTACTCTTTCGTTATTAACTGATTGCGCAGACCGAAATTGATAATTCGATGAATGCAAGATGAATGGCGTAGTCCGAGACCCGGCGTGAACCATGCTGGCTCTCAGCAGTGCGCGAGGGAAGTGAGATGGAGTGGCTCATCTCGCTCAGGGAAAAATGTTAAAGGGAGAGCATGCTCTCATCCACCTCTTCACTCTCTCAGCCATAGCCGCAGGCTCATGTGTGAGTGAGGATCTGTCTGAGCAAGCCTGAGTGACAGAAAGGAGCTTCAGCAGAGGCCATGAAAACACACAGCTCACATGCCTGATGTTAAACTGAGCGGTTAAATGAAAAAAATGAATAGTAGTGATTGTGCGATTCTCAGTCCTGGGCACTGAGAAACAGGAGCACAACATCTTTTCCAAAGAGTAATACTGCTCCGTTTTACTACTCCAGGCCTCACAGCATTTAGACAACTTATCTTGCCTACATTCTTAGCATACTTTCTCCTAGCAGATTTTCTAAAAACCGATAGCGTTTACTGGACGACCGGTGGGATGCAGTAGGATGCATCATTGGTAAAATATTAGACTTTTTTTTTTTTATCCACGTTTATTTTTCAATGCCACACACATTACGTCAGCTTTGAATACAAAACCCAGCATCCTTTTCAACCCTCACAATCCTTTCCCCTGTTATTAAGTCCTCTGTGCAACAATAACCTGTTTCTTGGATGTTCCACGACGATAAATGTAACAATAAACAGATAAAAATTTCAATGTGTCGTTCTTTAATGAATAAGAAATATAACCTGGTAAATTGCTGCGGTATAAGAGGAATAAAAGTCTTCATGATGTACTGTTATAGGAACGTAATCAACTTTGTGGTGTCAACCACATCACTGATTATTTTCCTAAAACAGCACATCCCAAAGTTTTTTTTTTTTATTCCTTCCTTGTTCTACTTTTAATCACTCACTGCCATTTTTTATTGCCAGAATATTTTATAATGAATTTCTATACAGGATGAACAAAATCTGCATCCTATCATGTTATTTAGATGTAAGCAGTTATTTTCCAACATGCATTACAGACTGAATCTTAAATGCCATTTTATTGGACATTAAGGCTAATGCACTAACACCCCACCACCACCACCACCACCACCAATCTAGTGCGAGTACATAGTGAATAAAAAGCCATTTGGGATTCAATCTGTGTGTTGAAAGCTTAAATTGCTACCTATAAGTGATAAGGAAACATTACCATGGGTAAACATAAAAACAAACAAAAATCAATCAAAAAGAAGGATGTGCATTGTAAGTAAAATATTAGTTTTTTTTTTTTTTTATCCATGATTAGTTTTCAGTGCCACACACACACACATCACATCGGTTTTGAACACAAAACCCAGCAGCCTTTTCAACACTCACAATCCTTTTCCCTGTCACTCGCTCCCTTGCGCCAGTGCCAAAACACCCACACAGCCAAGAGCGGAATTCAATAAAGCCTGCGAGGGACAGAATAAGACGCTGCTTCGTCTCGGTTGCTAAGCAAACTGGAATGGATCAGCCCGATGGACAAAGTCTCTCTTCCAAAACAACAATTTCCCACCCGGGATCAGGGGACGGGATTTGGGGACGCTGCAGGGCCTTAAAAAAAACACAGGACTTCCCAAAGTTGTGACATTTAATTATAGGTCTGTGTAAATCGCTGGGAGTGAGTGTGAGAGTGTAAGATAACGTGAAAGATATTTTATCCTGCAGGATAATGCAAGTGTGTGTGTGTGTGTGTGTGTGTGTGTGTCCTCTGTTTGTTCCAAATAGTTACATCTTTGTCCTTGCAATCCTGGCAAAACTCAATTAGCCCAACAAAGCTCCTCAAGCCTCGGGTCAGCTGATCAATGGAGCTGATTGATCCACTGATGGATTGGATTTTGTTCTCCTCACAAAGCCATGTCATTTTGCACACAGGATGACGCAAATCAATTATCCAATAGCTACTCTTTTGTTACTCACATTATGTCAGTCAACCAAGTTAATCTGTAGTTCTGGAGGAAAAAAAATCCATTGCAATTATCAATCAGCCTTATGTCTAACATTAAACGTTAAAATCTCACGTTTAAAATGCAACATGCTGCGTGATATGAGCACAGTATCAGTCTGTGATTAAATAGCTGGACATGTATTTGCTGATTCTTAAAACTCTATTTTTGTCCTCAAAGTTATCAAGAGGCTACTGTAGAAATTGCAAAACTGGTCAGAGTCGTGGTGAATCTGGAGTCTATCCCGGGACACTGGGCTCAAGGTCAGAGAATTCACCAAGGATGGGACGCCTGTACATCACAAACAAACACACACACACTTTCACTCCTAGGGGCAATTTAGCCTAGTCAGTCCACCTACCTGCATGTTTTTGCGAGTTGGGAGGAAACCGTAGAACCCAGAGGACACCCATGTAAGCATGGATAGAACCTGCAAAACTCCACAGTGACAGTGTGAGCTCAGGAACCAGGGAGTGATTTCATTTGCTGGATCACGTGAAGGCAGTGATTTATAATAATCACATCATAACACTGCTTTAAAGCTGTCTTCATGGTGCAGCCTTCTGCAGTATCAGTAATATCGCGATAACGATCAGTACTGCTGCTAACAAAACTTCATGCTGCACTAAAGCCTGGAGTGCGTGCTGGAGCGCGAGACGGTTATACATCCTGAACTTGAGCTAGATTATAGAAGAGATCACAGCAGAGGCACGCGCTCGTGCTCGCAAACCGGAAACGGGCAATGTGACCCACAGGGGTTGTCAGTTGTTGCCAGTGTGAATGGCATTAGGAGCCGCTGATTGTCAACACAGACTAAAGCAAATGACTTAACAGGAGTCCAGAGCGTGGCAAAGTCCGTTTCCGCAACTAAAACAGCACAAAAATTAAGCCGACAGCGAGTCACTAACCTTCATGATGCCGCAAGGTGCGTTCCCGGCTCCTTGGCTCCTCTCCGCCGAGCTGTCGCGGCTCCGGTGTCCGCCGTTACTGTGCACCGCCTCGGCTCCGCGCGCTCCGGGTCCTCCGGTGAGGACAGCAGCAGTGGCCGGGTTGAGGAACGCGCGCGTGCCCGCAGAAGCAGCAGCAGCATCGCTCTCACGCGGCGCAGCGGAGGGAAAGTCTCGCGCGGGTCTCGCCGTGTCCGTAGCCTCCGGCTCGGCCATGGTGGTCCGCCCTCAGCTACACACACCAACACCGACACACACACCGCGCATTGTGCACAAGGTGGTGGTGGTGGTGATGGATGGGGGGGCGAGCTTTCGCGTGCAGCCTTTCGGGAAGCCTGTGCGGAAAAACAAACTCCCTCTGGAACCGAAAACCGCCTCCGCGCGTGACGGAGATCTTATACATCCATGAAGGCGATGTGTGTAAACTGCCTGAAACTCTTCTGCTGCTGCTGCTCTCTCTCTCTCTCTCTCTCTCTCTCTCTCCCTCTATCTCTCTGCCCCTCTCTCTCTCTCGTGAACAGATGAACACACACACACAAACACACACAAATACACACGCAGATGGCGCTCGCGCCGCGATTAGGCGTCTCTGTGGCAGCACGCGCCCATACAGCAGTTTATTACAGCCGCAGTTTCCGTGTTTCCGGTAGATCAGAGCTGCTACACGGAATCATCCATCTCCAACTAAAGGAACATTCTGTTCCTACTTATCCTACATATTATCAACATTATAGCCTATTGCATTGTGTTTTGTTTAATTTACAATAAGTTTACAACAAATTATATATATAAATATATTTTTCCCCTCCGAAAATACTTACGGTAATACTGTGGCATGGTGGTTTAGTGGTTATCACTGTTGCATCGCACCTCCAGAGTTGGGGGTTCGAATCTCTCCTCCCCATGCCTTGGGGGTTCCCTCTGGGTGCTCTAGTTTCCTCCCCCGGTCCAAAGACATGTGTTGTAAGCTGATTGGCTCTTCCACATTGTCTGTAGTGTGTGTGAATGTGTGTTTGTGCTCTGTGATGGGTTGGCACCTTGTCCAGGATGTCCCCCACCATGTGCCCTGAGTCTCCTAGGATAGGCTCCAGGCTGTGTGGGATAAGCAGTACAGAGAATGGATGGAATTAGAGTAATACACTTTTAAACACTGAAATAAATGTTATTTACGTGCCACTGTACCAATGTTCAGGAAGCTTCTTTGCAGTTGTAACATGGCAAGCTTTGTAGCTAGCTAAGTACACTGAAACAGTGATGTTTTCAATTAACAGAGCAGCTACTTACACAAACTAAACATGTACATGCTTTTTACAGGGCATCCCATAACAGAGATTTTCTTTCACAAAGCAGCCTTAGTAAGATTCAGTTAACATTACTTAACTGTAAAAAACAAAAACAAAAAAAACATACAGAGAGTGCTCGCTCCACTACTATTGATTCCGATGGCTTCTGGAAATATCTAATAACAGTGATGGACATATGTTAATCCATATAACACTGAATTAAATCGCTGTGTTTAGGTTTTTTGCTGCAATATGAATGATAAAGCTGGTCCTCATTGCTTTTCATCTCATATTGACTGATGCTAGCTTGCTAGCATCTCTGAGGCGTGCTGTCATGTCTTATAAAGTTTCATATTTGGCATCCACATCAGATCTGTTAACAAATGTCTTAAGGTGGATTATTCTGGACGTACTGTGGAATCAGGTGTAACAGGACCATCAGCAGTCGAAAAATGCACAGAATGGTATGAAGTAGTGAGGCTGGGGCTGAATTCTTCTAGCCCAGACTGTAGATTCGTGCAGTTTGTCAGTGACAGCCGTGTCAGGTGATTCCACAGACTGTAATGCCTCCTAAATTTGATCTCCATCTGGGCTGATATTTTTCAGCCCACTTCACTGACACATCCATAACAATCAGCAGTGATTGAGAAGATACATGTGAAATGCCATCATGTGTGTCATGAACGTGAATTACGCACATGATGAGGTGGATCATTTACTCTATCATCCTTTTTTTCCTCTTTGGAGGAGAAAATAAAAGAAGATTGATTGAGCACACATTGTCCAATCAAAGTACAAACTACACAAAAGGGCAAATGATAGAAGTTGTTTTGTACAAAAGGGCCACAACTTTTCTCTTTACCATGTTTGGTATACAGAGGAAACACGGCATGAACCCAGTAGAGCACTTGAAACATTTTTTTTTAAAAAAAGAAAGAAAGAAATCATGAATGCGGTTACCAACCTGTCTTTACACTTTTAGTTAGACTCAGAATTAGAAGCAGGGCCTGATTTGGCAATAGATATAAAGGAAAAAACACAAATCGATGACCGGCTAATGAATAGTGAGAGAAGGAGCTTACTGTTTGAAGGTTATGAAGTATTTAATGGCTTGATAACAGCCAGAGGTAATAAAGCAAATGGTGCTGCAATGTGAAGAGAATGATGGTAAGAAAGTAACTGATAAATTAAATGGGTTTTTATTTGATTTCCACTGTGCCATTGGTAGCAGCAGTACATCAATACATGCCGAGTTGTAGCCTGGAATTGTAAGTACTGCATACGTCCTTTATTTTTATGATGTCTTTTTTCAGCAGTATTCAAGCCAACAGATGGAACTGCAGATCATGTACGTGGGCTCCATGACTCTAAACAGAAAAGCACACGCAACAGTTTTATTCCAGTCACGGAAGTATGTGCTGAAATGCTAAAATCTCACTTAACTGAAAGGGCAACAACAAAAATAATGATGACAACAAATTTCAAGACAAGCCTTCCTTAAAAATTATGTTACATCATATTTTATATGACCTTTTATGCAGTTAGATTTTGTTTTTTGTTTTTTTTTTTTTTGGGGGGGGGGGGGGGGATGAAAAAGTTAAAGAATTTGTAATAAATAAATAAATAAATAAATAAATAAACAAACAAAAAATAATTAATCAATTAGATAATTATATAGAAAAATTTAAATAAAAAACATATATATATATATATATATATATGTGTGTGTGTGTGTGTATTTCTTATATAGATAGACAGACAGACAGACAGACAGATAGATAGATAGATAGATAGATAGAATAGTAAAAACTATATGATCTGAACTATATGATATATGAAAGATGTTCTATACTAATATGTCAGGAGAGAGTGGAGTAACTGGACGAGAATGTTTATAAAGCTGTAATCTAATCGAAATCTAATCACACACTCACCTAGAATAATATTATAGAATAGTAATATATTAGTGCTATTTTCATAAACGAGCACAATTAGATTAGGTTTGTGCATAAAAAAATAGCCTACACTATTATATATTATTATCATCAAAATCACTTCTACCACACAGTCTTCAAAACCTTCAGAAAGATGGACTTTTTTTTAAATCTATATAACATATCACCTTTTAGTCCATTCTCGTAGATCAGACAGTATCGGAAACCACTGAACAATTCAACAAAATGGTTTGCAACGTGTGTGTGTGTGTGTGTGTGTGTGTGTGTGTGTGTGTGTGTGTGTGTGTGTGAGATGATTTTAGCAAGCAGTTTGCCCAGTATTTAGCTTTAGTCTTCACTCAATGCTTAACAATATTAGCCTTGTAGCTCCAGTACAAAAGTAAAGGAACAAACCTCAGACAACTAACAGCTCTTTGCTGATTAAATACATTAATTCATAAATCCCAACACTATTTGGGTATACAATTAAAAAATAAATTAGTGATTTTAAACATTTTATTGTGTTTTCCAGCTCTAATATAAACTCATTATGATCTCACAGGGGATTTGGTAATAAGCTGAATCAGGTGTATCTGGAGCTGGTTAAATATTAAAATGTGGTGTTGATGTGAACACCAGGACCAGCACCAGAACCATGGAGCAGTGATGTGCTGCATCGTGACCATGTGGCAGTGGAGTTAAAGTAGTGGAAAATGTCCAATGATTAGAAGAATACACTGCAACAATGTATAATTAATATGTCATGAGATTATTCAAAAATAAATATAAGATTATTTAAGATTACACAAAAATACTATTGTACAAATTTGAAAAGCTTGAAAATGTCTTATTCTTTTGTATTTGCATATATTTTGCTTAATATATTTTGCTTAAGGCTCTGGGTTACTCGTCAGAAAGTCAAGCTGCCACTGTTGGGCCCTTGAGCAAGGCCCTTAACCCTCTCTGCTCCAGGGGTGCTGTATCATGGCTGAGCCTGTGCCCTGAGCCCAGTTTCCTAAAAAGCGGAGATATGTGAAGAAAAGAATTTCACTGTGATGTAATGTACATGTGACAAAGGCTTTTTCTTAACACAAAGATTTATTTCTGGAAAAGCAAAACTAGATAGATAGATAGATAGATAGATAGATAGATAGATAGATAGATAGATAGATAGATCAATCGATCGACACCAAACTCCAAGCATGAAATTAGTAAAATGACTAGAAATAGGCTTAAATAATCTTTGTTCCTAAACATTTGTTCTCATATCTCATAATGAGAATAATTTTTCCCTTTATTCATTTTTATAAGATGTGCTGGATTTGAGTTAAGTCTAAGAGACGACATTTCCCCAGACAGTTAATGTGGTGTTTTGAAAAGAGAAGAAATAAGCGCCATCTTGTGTCCAAAATCAAAATCTCTTCTTTAAAGAAACTGCTGAATCAAAGTGATCACCTTTATTTATACATCACTTTTAAGCACAGCAAAATTTCTGCATAGTGAAAAGTGATAATTAAAAAGACTCAAATAAGAAATAAGAAATGACAAGAATCAGACAAGAAAAAGAAAAGGAAATACTAATGATCTTAAAGTTCTATTTGTATTATACATTTGGGTTAAGACCCCCCCCCAGACACACACACACACACACACAGACACACACACACACACACAGTTATACATTCACATTCTGAATAAAATCGACATGCAGACAGAAATCCAGATACACAACGCACACACACGCAGCCAGTTAAAGGAGAGAGATAGAACAAGTGAAACCTTATCCAGTCCATTTCTATCCTGCAGAGCAGCCAAATCACATTAGGCCGTGTTGGTATGAGAGGAGTCATGTGTCCTCCTGCATGAGTAACCATTACTGCATGAATCATCATGGCCAGGCTGCTCTGAATAAGAGTCAATCTGACCAGACAAGAGCAACAGAACTCAGACCAGGCTCATTAACAACAGCACAGAGCAATCATACAGAGTCTAACAGCAGACAGGACTAATCAATCTAACAAAGCAATTTCAGTGCAGGGAAATCAACCACTGAGTAGAGTCATTAGTGGCGATTAGTCATTAGTCACTGAGATCAAACTGGTCGTGCAGGTCGTGCGTGTGAAGGTGAATTAGGACATGTGTTAGTAACAACATGTATTAGGGCATGTATGTGTATCCAGGAGGAGCTGTCCCGATGATTTAAAATGAAGAATAGCTCAAGGTCACCAAAATGTGTTTGCACGGTGGTGAGGTGATTCCACAAAAATGGACCATAGGTGTGGATTTGGTGTTGGGCAAGGGGACATTTTTGAAGGACGCTGCATTCACAGTAGTCGCACATGTCACTTGTCTCTTGTGGGTGTGTAGCGTCCATCCCGGGTTTGTAGCCCTGAGGAGAAAGAGTTGTGTCCAAAATGTAGCCTACAGCACATGATTTACTGCAGTAGATGATTTATTTTCCTCTAAAATGTAATTATTAATTCTAACTTTAAAAGTGAAAAAAGTGTGAAAACTGGTTGTTTGGTGTAAGTTACACTCCAGGCCTTATATTAGCCTTGTAAGCGATTACCAGCGCAAGCTGAAGGTACACAGGGACTTGTATGGTAGACGCACCACATTTATAGCTGCTGTAACATAAGCGATAACAGGATCTGATTTGTTTCACAGCTGTTCCACAACATTAAATGTAGCTATAAACATATAACACGTATGACATTGTTTTTAATCAAAGAAGATTGGAATTCGTGCCAAATTGATGTGGTATAAAGGGAATAAAATACTTCACACCACCTCATCATTTCCTGTAACACCAAAGCACAGGTGTTTTATTTCTTACTGAATCATATGAGAGTTGGGTGCCATGAGCAGTGCTTCCCCCTGAAGTTGAAAGGAAACCTACACAACTCTTAAACAACAGAAACACTTACTCTTTTACCCTCATCAATACATCCAGATACAATAAATTGACATGCAAACTTCCCCAAACCTACACACACACACCCACACACACACACACAGACATACACACCTTCTTCAATTGCATGCATGTTATATTCTATGATGCAATAACACACAGTCCTTGCCTTTTTATCATGAAAAAAGAAACTGAGTTTCTGATATTTTTCAATTTGATTTGAATTTTCCAGACTTTCTTTGTTTTTTCTCTAAAGGCCATTAACTGTATCATGAAAGTGATGTTCATGGAAGCTTAATCCAGAGACTTACAGAATATCCATACCTTTTCCCATTTAGAACATTTTTTTTAAAAGCTTGTTTTAAAAATGTTTTAAAGCTTTAGTGGGCACAGATATAAAGCAGGTGTGTGCTCAACACAGATGAAAAGCCACACGTGCCTCCTTACAGCAGCTAATGAAACCTGCAAACTGAATCTGCTGCTACTGAAACTGCACCAGTGGGTGGATTTCCAGTAATTACCCTGGGTATTGTGATGTGAACTGCACAAATCTTTGTTTATATAATTTACACAGAACAGCCTCCAGACTCCAGATCATGATTCTGCATATATATATACAGCACATAAATATACTGTACTATCATTTCTCTTTATCATATGACCTTTCAGCAGGGTAAATAGGTTTCAGTAACAGTCTTGCACATACATCATGGGTTATGTTTCAAGTATGGTATTATTATCACTAAGGATGACTCGATACCATCTTTTCTGAGTACGAGTACATGTTTACTGATACTGATTTGAAAATGATTAACTTACTTAGTATTAAGCAATCAGGGTTGTCATGGAACATTTTGCACCATTCTTTGCAAACGTTAGAGACTGTTGTGTGTGAAAATCCCAGCAGTTTCTGAAATATTCAAACCAGCCAATCTGGCACCAATATGCCATGCCACGAAGTCACAGAGATCGCAATTTTTCTTCATTCTGATGTTTGATGTGAACATTAACTGAAGCGCTTGGCTTGTATCCTAATGATTTCTTGCATTGTGCTGCTGCCACATGATTGGCTGATTAGATAATTGCATGAATGTACAGGTGTTCCTAATAAAGTGGAGAGAGAGAGAGAGAGAGAGAGAGAGAGAGAGGTTGAACAGTTCTGGGTGTTTATTCTCTTACTGTAAGTCACATGTTCACATTTCAGTTGATATCCTGTATATGGTGGTTTGGATCTCTTCTGATTATGACCTGCACAATATTGTAGTTTTTTTTTTTTTAACAGTTTCAAACAAACATTATTTTTTCTCATCCTCTCTCTTAGCATTATCGTTTTCAGGGGTTTGTTTGCAGTTTGTAGTATTTGTCACTAAGATAACGCAACTCATTTGGCAATGGGTGTGAGAATACAGAATTTTATTTATTTTTTTATTAGTGGAAAAGTAGTGATAATTTAGCACATTGTGTGGACTGTGTGAGAGAGTTTTGAAGACGTGAGCTCAGAACTGAAAAACCGAAAAAACAATTGTGTAGTTTTTATTTAGTAACTACTGAGATCTTAGACTAACACTGAATCTTCATAATGAGACATTTTTATTATTACAGCATGCAAAAATTATAGTACCAAAAAAAAACAGAAAATGTTAGAGAGCTTTAGTGGGAAAGGGTGTGATTTCCTGTAACTGTCATATGATTATAATGAAATGAGGAATCGAAAGCAAAGCAAGTTCAAAGCAACTTAACTGCTGAAGTAGGCAGTGTGTGTGTGTGTGTGTGTGTGTGTGTGTGTCTGTGTGTGAGTGTGTGGCATATCCCTCTGAATAGAAGTATGCTGCAATTTTGAGATTGTAAGAAAAGGAATTAGTGTTTTCCCCCACAAAAAAATTTTATAGAAGAATGAAAAGAGGGATATATATATATCCATCCCTTGGACCAGAAAGGACCAAATGTCCTTAAAATCACCTGGTCATCATAAAATACAGTGCTTTACAGCTTTTATTTTAAAAGCTAAAAGAGACAAAAGAAGACACTGAATTAATTAGCTGCAGTAATCATTATGCCAGTGGAAGTCCCCCACCAAAAAAAAAAAAAAAGTGTGTGTGAGGTCGAGGTACCAGTAGACCTTCTAGTATCCAAGCAATTTAGGGAAATATCTGTTTCAGTGTTTCAGTGACCTCTACTGCTTTACTGGTGAAAAGCAAATTATTATTTTTCAAACATCAGCACATGGGGATATGTTGTTCTTAATGATACTTGAGTATTTTTTTTGTTGTTTTTTTACTACTAGTAGTAGTTAACTGCACACATTTCTGCCTGCATCATTTTGTTTGTAAGTATTCCTACACTGTATATGCCATACAGTTGGCCATTGGAGACTAGTACAAACCTAAATTTTGACAAATCAAATTTAAAAAAAAAATCATATTTGGTGAAATATTGTTATCATCTGGTGGCTCTGTCTTCATTTCAGACTTCTGTTTATACATTTTTTCCCCTTAAAAGCCATACATCATTTCATCAGAAGGAGTAACAGTAGGTTTCCTTTCTTCATTTTACTGATATAAGACTGCTCTCTATTAAAGGATCTGTTTTATCTTATGAGGTGAGTTTAGGCTTTTTATCCAATCATTAAAGCCATTCAGCAGGTGATTCAGTGTTCAAAGAACACACCCAGTGATCCAGCTCTAATTTCTGCTCAGATGAGATCATGCAATGAATTATGTATAAACAGATTTGGCCTACTGACTTACACGAGTGAACATTTGATGTAGATGTGGATAAGACTACTTCCCAGGCTACTGTCACAGATCTGATGAGGTGAGAGAAGTTAAAGAGAGAGAGAGCGTGTGCGTGTGTGTGCGTGTGAGAGAGAGAGAGAGAGAGAGAGAGAAACACACAGTGTCAGCATATATGTGTGTAACAGTAGTTGTGTAGTTGTGGATAATCCTCAAAGAAGCCTGGACATGGGAGGACGATGGTGGGTCAATGGTTGATTTAGTAAACGTACATGAAAGGTCTTGGGTAAAATACCCTATATTGTTGAAGTCAGATGTCCCAAACATGTTTACCAAAAAATCCATAACTTCATACAAACTTTTTACAAAAATGTCTTTTTTTTTAATGAAGAAACTTTCCAGTTGCCACAACATTGCAAATGTATGTATATTTGCCTGATTTAAAGCAGAGGTGTTTGATTCACTCCTTGGGCCCCTGTACATCACCAGTGTAAATCCTGACTGAGTTGTGCTTGCACTAGCCTAACAACCAATCACTGATTACTATTGTTCCTAAAGACCAATCACTGAATCTCTGATCACCATTGTTCCTTAACACTAATTACTGATCACCATTGTTCCTTAAGACTAATCTCTGATCACCATTGTTCCTTAACACTAATCACTGATCACCATTGTTCCTTAAGACTAATCTCTGATCACCATTGTTCCTTAAGACTAATCACTGATCACCATTGTTCCTTAAGACTAATCACTGATCACCATTGTTCCTTAAGACTAATCACTGATCGCCATTGTTCCTTAAGACTAATCACTGATCACCATTGTTCCTAAAGACTAATCACTGATCACCATTGTTCCTAAAGACCAATCACTGATCACCATTGTTCCTAAAGACCAATCACTGATCACCATTGTTCCTTAAGACTAATCATTGATCACCATTGTTCCTAAAGACTAATCACTGATCACCATTGTTCCTAAAGACCAGTTGTTCTCAATGACCATTTACTGATAACCATTTTTGCCAATGACCAGTCACCAATCGCCATTGTTCCTAAAGACCAATTGCCATTGTTCCCAACAACCAATCAGTGCTCATCATTGTTCCCAATGGCTAATCACTTCATTGCTATATTTAATAATAATAAAAGTGAGGTATTCTATCAATAAATCTCCTTCATAGTCTACTCACTATTGCTGCTTCATTTCGTCTGTGTTCTTGATATAAATTATAATAATTTATAAACACACAAATATCTAATGGTGCCATGACCAAAGACGACTTCTTTCTATAAGAACTATTTTATAAAACTATACACAGTGCTGGGGAATTCTTGATTCTGTCTTGTTTGAAGGTGTTGATTCATTTTCTATAACAGCAGATCTGACAATAGTGCTGGCTGTAATTAAAATCACAAGTTTATGTTAATGCACTCGTTATAATACAATATCATTTCTATGGTAACAACTTACACAGGGAATTTGTACGGCAGGTGATCCACATAATCGAAGGCTCTAAGAATAAAAAACATGCTGTTAACAAAGCAAATGGTTTAATTGAGTCATTCATTGACATGAAGCTTTCTGTAAAGAATTTCTTATTTAATATTTATGGAAGGAGTCTCCAGTGTTAGTGGTTTGTAAAGGTCAGGAAGTCTTCCAACATGGGAAAGTGTTCAGGACAGAGGACTTTCTGGGTTCTTGTTAACATGACAAGCTGCATTTTTTGTCTTATTTGCTTCAAAAGAGATAAAAAACAAAGGAGTCCAGTGAATAAATGACTGTTTATAGCTGTTAGAGATAAAACAGGAACTAACTTGCCTTGTGGACTTTCCACAACATTAAATGTAACCATAAAGAGTGAAAAAATCTGACATTGTAATATGTTAATAAATAAAAGGTTGTAATTGTTGCAGTAAAAGAGGAATAAACACTTTGGGATGCGATTGTTTTAGGCAAATAATTAACTCCTATGGTTATTGGTTCTAGCTTTTTAAAGTGGATTCTACTTGAGGACAGAGAACCTTTAAGCGTTTCTTCAGAGGGAAAAACCAAATAACCCTTTGAGGTACTAGATGGATCCTTTTTTCTCCCTCTCAAAATCGTATATATAGTTTTGCAGGTTAACAATTGAAACTTTCATGATTGTTACCTGGTCGTGTGCTGCTTTTAATCCTGTAGCTCATTCATGAACAAGACTACAGAAGGCCTTGCTTTGAAAAATCTATAGATATGTGAGAAGAATTGTACCAGGAATTGAGTTCCTGGTGGCTGAAATGAATCTGAATCCAGATTACTGTCACAGATCTGATGAGGTGAGAGAAATTAAAGAGAGAGAGAGCACACCCTTATTCAGCTAGAGAAACAGAGCGAGAGGGAGAGACACGGCACTGTGTGTGTGTGTGTGTGTGTGTGTGTGTGTGTGTTTCTCAGGGTCATCCAATTCCCTGACTTCTCAGACACTTCTTTCACATCTGTGTATGTGTATGATGTGAATGTGTGTGTGTGTGTGAGAGAGAGAGAGAGAGAGAGAGAGAGAAACACACAGTGTCAACATTAATGTGTGGATGAATAACAGTTTTCCAGAAATACTGATGATGGCATAAATCACCTGATTCATTAGCGGTTATATTTGAACAGAAATATTCATTTCTCTTCTAACATAATTGCATGCTAGGCGTATTTGTTTGTGCAGTGAGCATGGTCATGGTGCTTACACACACTGCTCAGCAGAGGGCAGAGCCACACTGCCATGGAGTAATGACTCCGCACAAAGCTGGCACAAAAAAAGACACCACTGGAAAATCCCTAGCATTTGAACTGTATGCTTGAGGATTATTGGTAATACGTGTTACCTCTGCTATCCTTATTAAAAAGTCAGATAGAATTAATACTTTCAGTGAGATTCACACAGACTGGGTGGGTGTCAGTATGAGTGATACATTAACAGACTACTGGGTGATATCAGATGCATCATAAATGATATCAGTGTACTACTAGTCATTATATGAAAATCCGCAGTACACTGATATCATTTATGATAAACAGCACTGTGAAATAATGTCACAACTTGCCCTTTAACACCGTGTGTAATGCAGAGATAAATATCTTTATCCAGAGGTGCTAACAAGGAAATCCAAGCAGGCAGAGAGAAAAAAATAGAACTTTGTCACAAATCCAACTCCATGCTAACAGCAAAAACTAATAACTACAGCACTATTATTATTATTATTATTATTAATAATAATAATAATAATAATAATACTATGTAAGTGCAGTTTGCAAAAGTTATTGGATTTATAAGCAACCAGCTAAGTTTATAAGCTTAATTTATACATTTTATTTGAACAAAAATGAACATGTCTGCTCTGCAGTCCAGAGCATATCAGATGTTGTACATAATAATAAAATATTTTTTTAGCTTATTTGTAGCTCAGTGGTTCCCAAACCTTTTTGAGCAAACAACCCCAAATGGACATTAATACATTTTTTGTGACCTCACGTCCTAATCACCCTACATTTTGTATTCCAGATTTATACTAAAGCACTACTGTAACACTGACACATTTTATTGCCTGTAACATACATATGTGTGACGTACTGTAAGTGACTAAAAACCAAAGGAACATTCTGTGCACTGACTTACTGGTGTAGTGGGAAATGTATTGTTATAGGAAAATAATCCGCAGCAGGAGAGGCCTGGTTTGTACTCAGCGCATGACTTGGCATACTCATGCAGAAGTAGCGGCCGTGCATGAGGCACTGTTCACACACTCGTCTGTATATCGTATGTACGTCCAAATGGCATGTCAGGGCCAAAACAGCCCAGTCCTTCAGGTGTCAAACTGTACAATGTTCGGTGATTTTACACACCGATGAGCTCTGCATATCTTTAAAACGTTCTGCCGTCATCGTGATTGTTGTCATGGGCTGCGTCAAATCGAAAACGCCGATCTTACATTCAGACATACTTACTAATCTAGAAAATCCAGAAGGCTGGTACGCAAAACAGATGCTAAATGAGTGGTTTTTAAAATTCAAACAATAATAGTAATAGAAAACCCGGTCAGTGATTGTACTCAATAACTGTCTGAATATTACATGCAGAGATGGACCAGCTCCAGCCGGTTTCTGCCTCGTGAGGATTTGAGCATTTAAAGCAACGCTGCCAGCCCTATGTGGACTTTGAGGAAGATAACAACCTACAAATCAATATACACATAAAACACTACATGACTATACATAAATGCAGAAAGGACATTGTTCTATCACACTCTCCAGCATCACCCAAATGAGGATGGGTTCCCTTTTGATTCTGGTTCCTCTCAAGGTTTCTTCCTCATATCATCTCAGGGAGTTTTTCCTTGCCACAGTCGCCTCAGGCTTGCTCACTAGGGATCATTTTGTCTAACATCTAGGACTGTTGCATGTTTTGTTTGTTTGCATGTTTTTCTGTTTCTTATGTTCTGTAAAGCTGCTTTGCAACAAAGTCCATTGTTAAAAGCGCTACACAAATAAAATTGAATTGAATTGAATTAAGACACCCTAAAAATCCACAATGTACACTTTTCCTAAACAGATCTGTCAGAAAAATAACACAGGCTTAAACTTACGGTACGGTTTAAATTATTTATAAAACTTTATTTTCAATTGTTCTTCTTTTAAAACACATATCCAAGCACTACAACCGAACAAAAAACATGGGAACACTCACAAGACGAGGGTTAAACATAAACACACATCCACACACAACACACACACACACCCACACAGAGACGCACCCACACCCACACACATGTCCATTGCCACCACGAGTGTGACAGACTGACGACTGAGTGACGAGATTGACCAGTCTCACCAAAAGAATAATAAAAAAAAAAAAGAGGATGAAGGAGAAAAATCACACAACTTCCCACATAAGCAGGAAAAAGTTCGAAAGGTACACCGAGATGAATCAAACTGTGTTAATTAGGAACATCTGCAGGAAACACATGAAGCACAGTGGCTAAGTGCGCTTTCGCTGTATGGCTTTTTTTAGTCATCCAACAGCTCGGCTGAGGAGTAAAAGCGACATCGCAGTGTTGGTAGAAAAAAATCACTCTGATGCTGACTTCGCTCTTTTCCTCACTTAAAGGTGCAGTTTGTAATTTTTAAAATGTTTCTAGACCTTTAGAAAGCGAATCATTTAAGCAAAGATAAATCAGCATGCAATCAGGTCTTCCTTTTTTCTCTTCTTTAATTCAGGTTGTTTACGTTTTCTGGCCTGGAAATGATCTCAGACGAAACAGAGCTGCATGCATAGTTTCAACAGAGCGTGTGTGTTTGTAAATTTTTTTTTTTTTTTTTTTTTTTTTTTTTTAGAAGAAGAAAAAGACGTTTGTTACTGGTGTCACTGGAGTTGCATTTCACCTCGCAGGCAGTAGAGGGCTCTAAAAATGACAAACCGCTCCTTTAATGGCTGGTTTCAGTCAGCACCAAGAGGCTTCTACTACCAAGTGTTCAGGTTGCAGGTTGCATTCACAGTACACAGAGCATAGAGAGAGCTTCCACAGTAATAAAATAGAATTATGTTAAGGAAAAATAAATTCGTATATATATATATATATATATATATATATATATATATATATATATAATATAGATCTTCATTTTTGTTACTTCCTTTAGCTTGAACAAAACATCCACTGCACTTCTTTGTCCTGAGTGTATAAGTGTGTGTGTGTGTGCGTGTGTGCGTGTGGTGTGTGTGCGAGTGCAAAAAGTGAACATACAGGCAGAAAAAAAGAAAAAGTGAGAGAGTAAGGGTGGGCAGGTTCAAGTCTTGCACTTTGATAGATATAGGGTGTTAAGTAGACACAGGATCGGAGCAGCATACGTCACCATGACAACAAGTGCAGTGGTTCACCTGCGGCTCTGGGTGAAGAGAGTACAGCATGCCTTATAACAGCGTTTGTCCGACGCACAAATACATCACCACACCCTTATTCAGCTGGAGTAACAGAGCGAGAGGGAGAAACACGGTACTGTGTGTGTGTGTGTGTGTGTGTGTGTGTGTGTTTTTCTCAGGGTCATCAAATACCCTGACTTCTCAGATACTACTTTCTCATCTGTGTGTGTATGATGTGAATGGTGTGTGTGTGTGTGTGTATTTGATATATTCAGGCATTGAGAATGCATGTCCAGTCTGCTCAGGAACGTTTGTACACACGCCGACTATGAATGGCTCTACCACAATTGAATTAAGCTTTTAGTGTATCGGATATACATTACAACAGTGATCTCACGTTGCCACGGTAACAGTGATCTCATTTTTTTCTTCCCCCACAAAAAAAAAAAAGAAAAAAAAAAGAGATGCGTTTGTTCCAGAGTGCAATGGGTTGTACACGTGAACTTTCGGGGAGGAAAAAAAGAAAAAACCTAAAATAAAAATCTGGACACAGTATAAAATAAAAGACAAAAATAATAACAATGGGAAAATAAAACACCTTTTTACAGTAGTACAGTTCTATTTTGGGCTTTCTGATGTTGACAGAAAATTTCACTTCAAATAAAACAATAAAACTAAAAGAACTAAAAAAAAAAAAGAGAGAGAGAAAAAAAAAGAACACGTGTGTAACAACATTTTTTTCCACAATACTGTTCGGTAGTATTGAGCTGAAGAGAAAGCTAGTAGTATTTTTTTTTCCATTTCTCTTTCACACATGTGCGTTCAGCTCACATGCGGAGAAAAAACCAACAACAATGAAAGAGAGGAAACAGGAGAAATAATAAAAAAAAAAGAGACCAAAATAAAATTAGAAGCAACCACATCCACTGAGCTTTTCACATTAGGGATGAAATGAATGGAAGGGAAAGGGAAGGAGAGATGAATGGAATAAGCCTTCATTAAGGGAGAGGGGTCAGAGGTCGCGAGGTCACGACTGCTGACCGCTCCACTGGCCCTCCATTGGTCGGCGGAGCAGCTCCTCCACGTGCCTTGCTACATCCATGGTGTCGTCCAGATCAAAGTCGCCATCGCCGTCCAGCATGCTGTCGCTCCTGACAGAGAGAGAGAGAGAGAGAGAGAGAGAGAGAGAGGCACAAAGAGAGCGAGAAAGTATGTACTTTAAAAGCTACTCTGTCCTAAAAGTACAAAAGGTGTATTCTTTAGGTTACCATCCCAAGGAAAAGTACAGTTTAGTACCTTTTTTCTGACTTAACATTATTAATGGGGCATGAATGTTGATGTTCATGGTTCAAATGTTGCAAATGTTACAAATGTGCCTCCCAAACACTCCCATACACACAACGGAGCTAGCATGGTACATGTTGTGGCTCACATTGGTGGGTAGATGCCATAGTTTTGCGGGTGACTGACAGCTGGTGATGCTGCGTGATCCATGTAGGTTGGATTTGCTGCTGGGTCTGGATTAGGCGTCGTAAACCTGAACACACACACACACACACACATCAACAGCAACATCCATCAACACTCCTCTGCACATGAATGGTGTTTCTGTAATTGACCTGTGCTTATCTTTCACCCTAGCAGGCTGTCACTGTCCTGCCTCCATCAGGAGCTGGCGTTCAACAGCTAATGAAGCTAACCGTGCTAACTGTTTTCACGTATGCTGCTGAGAATGTCCATCTCCTGCTGAGACTCGACACCAGTGGATGTGTTTTCTACATGCTAACAACCTGCTGAAGCACTAGCTTGCTAAATGGACTAATGCCGCTAACGTGGCTTAGTGTATTCTGATGGTAACGATACGATTATGGAGTATGAGGTCTCCACGGAAACCGCTAACTTCCCTCTCAGTTGGAGTGGAGAACCGGCGCCAATATGCCAGCGTGCAATTAGCCTATCTGATGGATTAGCACTTGGGACATTAATAAAGGCACGGTGACTTTTACTGAACAATCAGCATTCACAAGTTGCATTCATGAGAAAGGCAAAAAAAGAGGGAAAATGTGCGGATACTCACTCTGGTACCACTTGTTTGATCTGCGGTTTGACGTAGCCGTCCACTGCTTTCGCTGTACAGGTTGAAGAGAAAGAAGGAATAATAAAGCAGCTTATTGGGGAGTCTTTGAGTTGAGTCTTTGAGTCAATTGTCACTGAGTTCACCTAGAACTCGGAAAACAACAATGGAAAAGAGCACACTTCACACACAGCTCAAAGGAACAATGCACCACCAAACTTTAGATGGCCTTTTTCTATAAAAAAAAAACATCAGTAGGTCCCTCAGCAGGGAAATTATTGTAATGCAACGTTTTTTACTACCACTAAGACCACTCAGAGACATCTGTAACAGTCGGAGCGCTTATTTCCCATTTACAGCTATACAAGTACAACATTTAGAAAGCACTGTAAGTGAAAACTCCGGAAACATGAAGCATTTTGAGATGCCTTTGGCACTGGTCTTGCTACATATGGCCTTGGTGTCGACCAAGAGTTTGCAAAAACGTATTTATTTTTTCGCATTCTCAAATTTTGACATTCCGTCTTCTAAAAAAATCATAGCCTAATCATTTGCGCATTGCACAAATGAAACAAACTAGTTGAAGTAAAGGCTTGGGCTTGAAAGGATTAGATCTTGAGTCGATCTCTTTTTCATTTAGACTCGATTTTCGATCTCGACTTGGCCTCGACCCCCTAAGACTAGTCATGGTCATGGACTTGACAGCAGTGGTCTAGACTACAGCCCATACACACATTAGGTCCAAGTTGACATTATTTATAGGCTACTTCTTTTTTTGTTTTGTTTAGAGTTACTGAAGTTTGGATTAAACCCCTTCAACTCAAGTGACAAGACGGGCAGGGTAATAACTGTAATAATGCAATAATAAATATAATACATTTTATGTTGTGTGATTTGAACCAGCATTTAAAACATTTGACTCCATGGCTATGCTTCATGGATCCCCGAGGGTCCCTGAACTCTGCTTTGAAAACCTAGGGCCTAGGGCAGCAGCTGTCTTCAGCTAAAAACAGCATGCAGGTCAGTTAGGGCCTAGTCTTACAAATCCGTATCACAGAAACAGAGACACAGTACTTCATGGCTCTGTCAGAAAGAGACGCTGCTTTACTTTTTCTTTCTTTTACGCTATTTCTGCACTATTCTATACTGCCTATTCTAACTGTAAGTGAATGGATGTCTGAGTTGTAGTCTTTTGAATGAGAAGAATAAAAACAGAAAGTTCAATGTTTTGACGGAGCTAAGACATTCACATGCAGTCACATTTCTCTTTAACAACTCTTTATGTCAGTCTCTCTCTCTCTCTCTCACACACACACACACATACGCAGTTAGATAAGATTAGAATGACGTACACAGTGGAGGGGTGTAGTACTTGGAGAAGACCTCGTCTTTGGGTCGGTCGGGGTACAGGAAAAGCAGGTGGTTCAGATCACTTATGCGGTCAGCCAGAGAGCGAATAGAGAAGTCTTTGGTTGTGTAAGGCATGAGGTTCCACACCATTCTCTCACCTGCCGAAACACACACACACACACACACACACACATACACACATACTTATGAGCACACACAGGGAAGCTTTTGTGAGCTTAAAACAAAAAAATACAAAACCTATTTTGAAAGGCAGCTAGTTTCTTTTAGTGAGAAAAGTGGTTATGCGACACAGTGTGTCACTGATTAAATAACATGGCTGACGTGACTAAAAGTTCTTATTGAATATGAATTATTTTTACTGACGTCGCCTGAGCAAGCTGTGCAGTGGTGACTGAAAAAAAAAAAACAGCTTGAGTGTACCTGTGATCTGCCAAAGAATTACCGCAGTATATGTTAGAGTTATTTACCTGCTCGTTTAGGCTACTATGCCTTTTTCATTAATCAGTGGTGCAATCAATTTGGTGCAACAGCTTTCGCAATCGATGAGTTTTTTTTGATTGCCTAACAACATCGGTTTTGTATAGCAACCCTAAAACAATACTAAAACACACCATATGCAGGTTTTCCATGTTTTTAGTAAATTAAAATTAAGGGATGTGATGGCTACAGCACAGATTATCAGGTCTGAATAATGCCAGTGGTACTGAATATGGTCAGAGAACTTTTAAAGATTTGTAAGAGCAGCACCAAGAGATATGTTAGCTTTCATTTGGTTCTTGATTCACTTTCAACAGTCTTCCGACACTTGAATAATAGATACAGAGACTATTTTTATTGGCCTGTGATATATGGACAAGTGACGATAGTCTTAGTAAGGTGATGGTCCACCACAAGCTGTCAGATTTCTACAAATCTCTGCCTGGAGAGATGAACGCCCATAGTCTTCCAACAGATATTCCTTTGGTTGTTGTTTTTATGATATTGGTGGAGCGCGATGTCTAACACGCCACTCCAAAAGCTCCCATGGGATGAGATCTGGTGACTGTGAAATTCATAGCATGTGAGTTTCATCCTCAACAAACCATTCAGTCAGCCCTCGTGCCCTGTGGATGGGGGCGGAGACATCTATTATCTTACTATTCACTATGAAAGCTCTATGAAGTAAAGATTGGTGATTGGTCCTGTGATATTCAGCAGTCTTTAAATGTAAAGCTGACACATGGTTCGGTGATTACGGTTCTGCTTTAGTGACTGGAAGGTTAAGAGTTCAAATCCTCGCACTGCCGATGACCCTAAACCATCAGCTGCTCAGATTCGGCTCGTGTAAGTACACATTAAGCAGTGAGACAAGCAGGACCTGCTTTGTTGGGATTCTCTGCCACCCATGCGATGGTGATGCCTCCTATCTCAGAGTCACTGAAGCGCAACAGGAACGTTCCATTAGGTTTGGACATCAGCATGTCCTGAGCCTGCTGCTTATTCACGAAGCCCAAGATTGCCCTTAGACACACAAAGAGCACATTATTAATGAAGAAGTTCAGATATTTTTGAAGGATAACAAATGTAATAAAAATGATTTCCAGGCAAGGCAAACAAACGTGGTATGTAGTGGTATTACGCAACATACCAGTATACCGTATTGCTAATTTGGTTTGGTGTGTAAGCGAATTATTTTCCATTTTTGTCCAGGTGCTTTTCTTGATAGCTAAAAATTAATCTGCCTGAACTCGTGTGAGTGGAGCATTCAACATTGGGTGCAGCAATCGAAACCTGCTAGGACAGGGGGATTTTCAAACCCATTTTGGTCCAAAGGTTAAAAAGGTACTTTCCACAGATGTAATGTGATTTATTGGCATACATCCTTAATGCTACCCCTTCAATGTAAATAAGCTTCTAGTCATTCTGTGCCTTAAAAAGACCAATGATTATTTTTCGATCACAAAATACGGACCCAAATCACTCAACTATTATATCAGGCAACAAATTTCGTAAATGGTTAAAAAGGTAATCGGATTAATACTGTTACTAGTAGCTTACAGGTATTAGAATCAGGCTACAGGAAAGAAAAATGAAACATGAAAACAAAAATTTTTCATTGAGAACTATTTCATCAATTTTTCATTTAATCAAAATCACTCTAAATTGGTTCAGAGTGAAAACGTTATTTTAAAAACAGCTTAACTGGTTAATAACGTTTTTCTTTTCTAGGTGATTTTAAGAAAGTACAGGCTAAACCTTAAAAATTTCCCAGTTGCCTAAATCCCTGTCCTGATTTCATCACTTCCTGTACACTACAGGAAGACAGCCGCTGTAGTGGGGTTTTCGAAGATGGCAGGAAAATCCATGTAGAAGGTATTTTTCCTACGATTTTGGAACTAATGAAGGGACGTGAATGAATGTTGGTTCTCAAAGTGGGGTCTGGGGAGTCCATGATTAAACAGTATATCCAGGGAGTCCCTGGCTGTATTGCTTTTTTTTTTTTTTTTTTTGGTGAAGATTAATATAAACTAGTATGATGGTTGTCATGGTTGACTGGTCACTTGGAATGAAAGGGGTTAATCTAAAACTCACCAAAAAAAAAAGGCATGAATAATGTTAACTTTAATCCAGCTGCAATCTGAATAAAATCAGGAAGCTGTAAATACATCTGGATGGAACTTAATCTAAGACTAACAAGAAACAGAATTTTTTTAAAAATATATTTGTTTAACAAAGAAAAACATTTAATCGTTGATGTGGTGAAGTTCTTTTGGTTTCTCGGTAAAATGACAAGCTGTGTTTTTTTTTTTTTTTTTGAGAGAAAGAGAGAAAAGGAGATGCTGGTGAGAGAACAACTGTTTATAATTGCTGTAACATAACAGGCACTAACTTGTCTTGCAGATATTCCACAACATTAAATCTACCTATAAACCAATAAAATGCGCAATGCGTCGTTCATTAATAAATGATACTTTGCAATAACTCACTTCAGAGTGGTGTGGTACAACCTGACATGAAGCGTGGATTATTTTCGTATAACCGGGTGGTCTGGAGTGTGTTATTCCTCACATGAATAAGCTACATAGTTGCCCTATTGTTCCTAAAATTAAATGTCTTGTGATTCTAAGTCAGTCCTTGGAAATTCTTTTACTCTGGAAGGTGTAAAAAGTTTGAGAAGCCATGGCTTAAATGCAGTTCATCTTGACTACATCAGTCAGTAATTGTGTGTTATTAGCAGTGTAAACTGATTCCACGTGGAGTCCAGCCTGGCTAGAACAACAGTGCAGTCCATGAAGGCTAGGTTAGAGAGCAAGTTGCTCAATGAGGAGTTAATGTACACTGACTGTGTGCCATCTCTTGTGTAAGTCCCAAGCCAATTATTTTTGCTGGATAAACAGAATTCTCAGTAACTCAGATTCTCACTAGTCCAAAGCACTGTCAGCTAAGGCAAACAGGAAAAGCACCAACATATTCCATTGTACTTTTATATTATAAATCTTTATAGTACAGAATTTATTCCTGAAATCTGTATTAACCCTAGTTCACTACCCCATGGAAACCTCTCCAGCCAGCTCCAGGCTTTATTTGGAGAATGTAACACTGCTGCAGGTGGAGTTTACCCTGTCGGATTATGTAACCCAGCTCTTTGACATATCTTACAAAGTGCAGATGTCGAGTCTTACCCGTCATTCCAGTGAGGCTTCAGGTGTTTTTTCGTGAGCTCCATGACACCGTCAAACCACTGCCAGAATGTGAAGTTTCTACCTGGAAGGCTTTCCTGGATGCACAGAAACAAAATGATCAGAAAATGGTTTAGTAATGTTGCAATTCACTGTTAGCATGAACTTAAATGTAGTTTGCATGTGTCACAGCTGTGTTTGTGTGTGTGTGTGTGTGTGTGTGTGTGTGTGTGTGTGTGTGTGCGCGTTTGTGTATTTGGAACAGAAAGTGAATTTTGAAGCTTATGAAATACACACATGACTACCAGCTACCCGAGGACATGTTCATCTTACTGATGTTCACTTGCTTATAATCAGTAATCTAGGTGAAAAGTCATGGAGCACGAGTAAGGACATTAAGTTTTCTATCTTGCATTTCTGAGAAGACAGTGTGCAAATCAAGACACACACACACACACACACACACACACATTTGTCTCACCTTTTGAGGGCCTTGTATTGACATAATTATTAATGCAGCTAATTAATGCACGTGCACCTAAATCTAACCCTAACCTTAGTAACGACGAGGAAAGCGTTTGGCTCTTTTATTTATTTTTTTTAACCCTTGTGTGGTCTTAACATTTTGTCTACTCCCTTTGTCCTAAGGGTCAAAAATGACCCGCCTTCACTAACTCCTTAAAATAAAGCAGCTTTACTGAATTTTAAACCCCAAATCTATTTTTCATGAAGAAACAATCTGTCATTCATCAGAAACTTTGTGAATATCTGGGTTTTCCCTCTTCACAGTGCAGAAAGACTGCATTTAAGCAGTGGACACGACTCTTTTTCTCAGCTGGTAAACATAGTGGCGGGTCATTTTTGACCCCTAAGACAACACAAGGGTTAAATAATGGCTGCAGTTTTTGTGGGGAAAAGAAGAAGAAGAAGAAGAAGAAGAAGAAGAAGAAAGCAGATTTCCTCATACGGACCAACCGAAGATCAAAACTGTGAAATATTTAATCCCCACAAATATAAAAAAACATCCCCTCCCCTGAGTTATATATAAAACTGTGAAGTGCATGTCAGGTGTTTTTGTATAAAGGATAACTGACACTATAGGTTATAAATATTTCATCATGCACCCTGTGAGAAACAGTGAAAAGTGTGATATTAAATGCATAAAGCAGTTCTTCCAGCAAGCATTTTTTGGACCTTGACTTCCAAATGTGTCAACAGAAAAAAAAAGTCTGTCCTGAAAGCAGCACGAGGCCGTTTCAAAGGCAAGCACCGCCTAAGGTCTGCATATCTAAAACCAGCAGCATCAAGGCTCCCTCACTTGGTAATCATAAACCACTTTAATGGAAAGCAGACCACGTCTCGGCCGGGGAAACACGCTCTGCGTGCTTACTGAGGCGTAAAAATAACGACTGATATGCGAATGTTAATATAAGGAGTTTCAAATGGGTGAGCGTAGTTTAGGATTAAATCATTTCTGAAATGGCCATTTAGAAATTGCATTGCTGTTGGGTTCACAATCAGGGGTGAACACATGGAACGGTCACTCTTGCCTTTTTGACCGGAGATGACTTGATGCACTTTCCAGGTTTTTACATGAGAAATTTGTTAATCTTTTGTTAAATGGCTTTGTATGTGGCCCATAAGCATACTTTATTGGTATAACACTCTATTACTAGGGTGTTTGGATGTAAATAAATTTATCAAACCCAATCTGCTATTACAATTACCTCACTCTTTGCCACTCCGAAAATACTGAGAATATTTCTGTCACACCCACGTGTGCCAGCGTGCTTCACAATCCCAATCTTGAAAATAGGAGCCTAATATCATAGATCACCTTAAATCTAAATCAGTGTGTTATAAATTACTTACCATGTAAATCAGGTTAAAAGGGACACCTTTAACTGTAAAAAGAAACTCCATGGACTCTCAGTTTGGATTTAGTTTTGAACATAATCCCACAACCTAAATATTAGGTTCCTTATTTAAATGCGTGCAATAATCTTTGCCTATTTATTAGAGCCTTTTTATTTCTGAACTTTCATCCCACAGAACACATTAGGTCCAAGATGACACTGAGTTGTCTTTTTGTGACTCGTTGAGGTTTGGATTAAAGCCATTCAATTCAAGTGGCCACTTAAATAGGATAACAACTATATAAACTCAATAAATAATCCTAATTCATAAAAAAAACGACACTGTAAAAAAAAAAAAATAGAAACCCACTGACACCCTGCCTATGCTTCACAGACCCCGTGAAGGCTCCCTGGTTCCCACTTTGAGAATCACTGCATTAAATCATTTAAATTAACCTGATGAACCAGACATTGATTCCTATTACACTAAAGTAGCTTTCCATTAATGCATATAATTCGCTAAGGTCATTATTATGTTGCACAGTGAGACTTAATTATGATCAGGTTTACATTTTTCCTTTCTGAAGTGTATGCAGTGTAGTGAGGTAGTCTCGTACTCTGTTAAACTGGGACCAGGTCATGGTCATGCCCCGGTAATCCTCAGGGTTGGAGCTGGAGCTGCTGAAGGCCTTCTGAGCGAGGAAGACCAGGTTCTCCTCAGACAGCCCTCGGTTCGACTGCACCTCTGCCTTGTACTTCATATTGAGAGCCTCACACAGCTGTGGCCACATCACTTTATCAGGAACGAGGAAAGGAACTCGGCCCTAAATGAGGGAATAAATGATCAGAAAAATGATCAGAATGAGGAGCTTTACTAAAACAACGAGAAGTTCTCTTTTAAATCACTTAGTAAGATACACAATATGGGCAAAAGTATGAGGAAACCTGACCATCACACCCATATGTGGGCCTTCCCCGAGCTGTTGCCACAAAGTTGAAAGCACACAATTGATCTCCATTCACTGAAACTAAGAGGCCCAAACCTGTTCCAGCGTGACACCGCCTCAAAGCGAGCTCCATGAAGACATGGTTTGCAAAGGCTGGAGTGGAAGAACTCGAGTGTCCTGCACAGAGCCCCGACCTCAACCCTACTGAACACCTTTGGGATGAACTGGAACACTGACTGCACTTCAGGCCTCCTCACCTGACATCCTCACTAATGCTCTTGTGGCTGAATGGGCAGAATTCCTACAGCCACACTCCAAAATCTACTGGAAAGCTTTCCCAGAAGAGTGGAGGCTGTTACAAAGGGAGTGGGGGTGGGGGGGTCAGCTCCGGAATGGGAATATACTATATCAGGTGCCCAGATACTTTTGGCCATATAGTGCATTTCATCGCAATCTAGTTCTCAACACTTACACCATATGACCAAAAGTAAGTGGACACCTGACCATCACACCAATCTGTGCTTGTTGGATATCCTGTTCCAGAATCAAACTTCCCTTTGCTGTTATAAAAGCCTCCACTCTTCTGGGAAGGCTTTCCACTAGATTTTGTAACACGGCCGTGGAGATTTGTGCTCCTTCAGCCACAAGAGCGTTAGTGAGATCAGGCACTGATGTTGAGCAGTCTGCATCCCAGGTCATCCCAGTGCAGGCCATTTGAGTTCTTCCACTCATTGCATTTACATTTATGGCATTTGGCAGACGCTCTTATCCAGAGCGAGGATTCCACTCCCGCCGTGGCACACCATGTCTTCATGGAGCTCGCTTTGTGCACAGGGGCACTGTCATGCTGGAACATGTTTGGGCCTCTTAGTTCCAGTGAAGGGAAATCTTAAAACTAATATATACAAAGACAGTCTAGGCAAGTGTGTGCTTCTAACTTCTTGGCAACAGTTTTCAAAAGGCCAACATATGGGTGTGATGGTCAGGAGCCCACATATTTTTGGCCATATAGTGTAAGAGGATGGCAAGCAGATAGATGAACTTTCATACTTTCATTTTTGGAGGACATTTCTTTATTACTATTATTTTATTAGCTTTCTGATTCTTAAAAAATCCTTAAATGCTTTTATATGGTTTTCCCCTCTTTGTTTTTACTTCCCCTTCCTCTTCTCTCTCCATTCGTTTCTTCTCCTCCCTCAATCTTAACATGTGTTCATCTGTATGCTGGTTATTACGCTCTATGTACTATATTCCTCTAGGAGAGAGAATAAATAAAACGGAAAAAAGATCAAGTAAAGAAGATAAATATATTAGGACAGTGTGCTTACTTAATGTAGGCTATAAATGGGTTCTACATTAATTATTTGATTTTTTTTGTTGTTGCTTTAACACTGGATCCTGGATCCTTGATGGCCAGAGTACACATCATATTATGGTAAGGCATATCAGGCATAATATTATGCTTTCAGTTTGGCAGAATTACTTTTGACTATTGTTGGAAGGCACTGGACATAGTAGATTTGTTAAGTTTAGATTATTGAAGATACAAAAAGTGTGACAGCACTCTGCAGACAGTTCTCCAAGGAGTTCACAGCAATGAACAGAGCTCAAATGCATGATGTGTTTAAACCTGGAGAGTCAATTTGCATTCTGAAAGATTTTTATCTCATGGCTCATATGGAGGATGACATCAGGATCTTCGAAACTCACGATAATCTTCTACAGTTATTAATTTGTTATGCATTTATGAAACTAAGCTACTTGAAAAAATGCATATAAGCTCCATTAAACAAGGTTTTTGATAGCTGACAACATTATTGTTATTATTATTATTATTATATAATTAATAACTGCTGTAGTTATAATAATAAAAATTGCTTGAAAAATAAGCATTTTTTGAATGCAGTGTTCAACGAGCTTTAATCAAGACCTTGAAGGTTACATTCAAAAGACCACGAATATTAAATAAAATCAATTCACGCTGGGGATTTAACTACCTAATCATGCCCTTAGACTGAAACGCTGAACCTGAAATTTGATATTTAGGTCAAACTCTTCTTTAACCAAAATTCAATTTTCTGTGTTGTAACTGAAATTTAATCCAGATTTTTTGTTCTTCCAATGCAATTTACTCAAAGTTAGATTAATCATATCAACATGCCTGGCCCATGTACACTGTGTACTGTACATAAAAAAATCTGGATTCGATTCTCAGGTGTAATTTTTTATAACACCAATAAGCAGTGCAAGCGGAAGCAAGCGGTGAAGATTGTCCATGAAGATATGCTAGTTCCAATCCCCTCATCTGCAGTGTTTAGGCACATGGATAGGTTTATTCATGTGACTCTGTCTATTGTCCATAAGCAAATGTATGTAATACTCCATATTACTGAAACTATGACTGAGCTCCTGTTATTCCTCAGTACTGGGTTCGTGTTTATTTGTAACCACTTAACGATGACTCACCACGTGCAGTCATTTTGACCCAGAACATTTCTGCCATTTCTCTGAGTCAAACACAATAAGGCTTAAGTGCTCTTGTGCTTGCAAAGGTAATAATTTCGAGAGTGACTGAGCATGAAAGTATTGACGTTCTCCAGAACTCACCGGTTCAGCAAAAGCGTTGTCCCATAGAACGGTGGCTGTGGCATTGTTATCCTGACTTCCATGGACAATCACCACGACAGGCAAAGACAGGGTCTGAGAATGAGAGTGCAGACAGAACAAGGAGAGATAAATGCAGCTCAATTGCTCACATCATACTGGGTAATCAACTGGTCAGCTGAATGGCCAGATCGACAAAGTGCTAAGTGGGCCTGTGCGGTAAATGAACCATATTATTTGGCTAACTGGGTGAATGGAAGGGGTGATGTTTGACGCAAACGTTTGACACATTTTTTTTTCTACTCTGCTTTACTTTATTTTGATTTTACGTTTTTTTAGACTCACAAAATGTTTACACACATAGCAATAATGATAACAATAATAATCGGAAACGGCTATCAAAGAAGGCGGGAAAAAAAACTCATAAAACACATTTTCAATATTACTTGTTTTACTTTCAATTTAAATCGGAATAATGATGAAAATAAAGATTTCTTTAGGCCATGGCTCTTCTACATTAATTTTAAAAAAAGGAAGCGCACAGTCTCAGTGCTCAGTGCTCACAGAATTGAAGTGCTCTTATGTGCAACTTTTTCTCTGCATGCTTGCTTCACTCTTCCATGCTATTTACGTGCAATTCACAGCAGTTTACACTCAGTTTTAAAGGTCACTCGCACTTAGACTGGTCCACGCACTCAGATTAGCCACCCTCAAGCTCTATATTAAATGCCATAACCTGAGCTTTGTAAACTGGCAAAGGTGCGCACAGTCAGTTTTATTTTTTTTTTAATTATATGATTCTTTATTATAGACTAGTAATAATATCTGCCTGGTACACAGTGCCCCGCCCACCCCAAGCGCTTTCAGCCAGCGCAGCTGAACAGCCGTGTTTCTAGAACAACTCGTCTATACTAGGTACAATAAATGTGGCATTAATGGTCAATGCAGGATTGTGTTTATATGTGGGAATACTAGTGTCCTGGTATGATTTGCATGAAATAAATCAATACGAATACTTTTTTTTTTTTTTTTTAAATCGGAAATAAACTAGTTTTTACCATCATTGAGGGTTGTTATCATGGTAACCTGGCTAACCGTCACCAACCACAGGCCTAGAGTGAAGACTGTTTAGATCTGTTATATGCTCTGAAGTAAATCTGAACGTGCAGTACATTTGTGTGTGTGTCTGTGTGTGTCTGTGTGTGTGTGTATGGGGGCTCCTATTTTCTACTGTTTGTATTAATCACATCATTTGCCTGTTTAATCTCACCTTGACCTGAAAAACCAGCTCGTTGCCCCCGACGCTAAACTGTGACTCGAACAAGATGGTGAACTTCTCCTCGGTTACGGACTCTGCCCCACGGCGGTCTGAACGCTTGATCCTCTTCAAAGACTGAGGAACAAATAGAGTCATAGTGAAGGATTGAGTATTTTAGTAATGAACTACATCACACCAGCTGATCTCAAGGATGTTATCTGAGCTGGCCTGCGGAAGAGCTCGTGTTATTCTGCGGCTTGTGTGAAAAAAAAAAAAAGAAATTGGAAATGCAAATAGGAGTCTTTGCTTTCAAATTAGTCATAAGTCATCTAACTCGAGTGGCCTTATTTCATTTTCTGGTCTTTGTATGAGGTGTCTATATATAAAACACAGATGCAGGAAATGATAAACAGGCAGCAAAGCCCACTATGGCCCATCTCAATGTCCTTGCTGGAAATAACTGCTAATAGAATCGGGCTAGAGTTTGTTTCACTCACCATGTTCCTGAAGTGTGCAATCAGGGTGCCTGTGGTCTGGTGATACTCCATCACA
This sequence comes from Pangasius djambal, assembly GCA_022985145.1. Classification (NCBI taxonomy): domain Eukaryota; kingdom Metazoa; phylum Chordata; class Actinopteri; order Siluriformes; family Pangasiidae; genus Pangasius; species Pangasius djambal. The sequence goes on from CM040987.1 coordinate 6,059,290, forward strand.
CAGTTATTATTCAGGATCTCTCCACTGCTGTCACTAAAGGGCAGAGAGACAGAGAGAGAGAGTTATATGTACTGAGAGACTGAGGACATTTTTACACTTGGCCTGAAGGCTCACGTCAGCACCTAGGATAGATTTTGGACTTGTCTGGGTAATCTTCATCACAGGTTTTCACACAGACACACATTTCTTGTGAACCATGGATTGATTGTGCCTACTGTATGTCAGTTCTGCTGTGTGTTTCTTTGTAAAAAAAAAAATATATATATATATATATATATATATATATATATATATATATATATATATATACACACACATACATCACTTTATAGGTCTTAATAATGTTTATTTAATTAATCTATTATTTGGTTAATTTGTGCCTCCCCATTTTCTCCCCAGGTTGGTCACCTGAAAATTCCCACCCACCAGCCAGCTCTCCTCTTTCATAAGACAGCCATGCAGGATCACAGGGCAGTGTAACACACTCTGAACCAAGTGGTATCTACCCTCTTCTGCATATATGAGCTCACAGATGCCCATGATTGGCCGGTGCCACTGTTATTGACAGGGGAGAGGAAATATGCCACCCCTTGCACCCAGATAGCAGGGCCAATTTTGCTCCCTTGGCTCCTGGCCAAGGAAATGGGTGAACACTTTTCTGTTGCACCACTTGGGAGCCCTTTGCTTATTTACTTTTGCTCAATACTGATCAACGGTTTAGGTGAAGTCTTTCAGTCAAAGCTGCGTGTTTCCATAGAAAAATTATTCAATGTTTGCATGCCAAGCCATTACTCCATATATGTAGAAGACACTCTGTCTCCACTTTGGACCACATGTCTTTCCCTGCCATTGTTAAACTTGAAACAGGAAGTTCAACTAATTGTGTTACTCAACATGGTTCTGTAGGTGGATCACATCCACGCAGATCGCATTCAAGTGCGTGGTCCACGTGTGGGTTCTCGTAAAGCAAAGTAAAGTAAACTTTTTCAGGTGGACCAAACAGATTTCACACAGAAACCAAGTGGAATTGGGTCTGCAAAACATGCATGGGTTAATACGTGCTTAATGAGTTCATTATCTTCTCTTTTCGTAATAATTTCTATCTGAAATGCAGAGAAACTGTTTAATGATTAATTTCTGAATGCGTAGCTGAACGTGCTGAGGCAATAACAGACAAAAAGGTGATTAAGACAGAGTTTAAGCTTTGGTAAAATGGTGGACAGCAAACTCAGCAGACATTTAAAGATTCTTGAGGACATCAGTGCCCTTAATCTTGAACTCCAGCTGACTGCTACAGTCTAGAGGATGAGTTGTCTGATCCAAAAGGGGACATAACTACGCTTCAGCTGTGCTAACGAAACAAATGAGAACTGGCATACTGGAGAGAAGAGTGATCTGCCACTCCTTTGTTATGTGATGACTGCGTGAGCTAAATTCCGTCCCAATTCCTAGACCCTGACTGGACTGCAGTGTTAGTCTGCATATGGGCTACTTTAAAGACTGGATGATTAGAGGACAAGAGAGAGCAACCTTCTATTAGTCTTTTTTTATCTTTAGTCTTTTATTTAGTCTTGATAAACAGAAAATTATTAAAACACCAGATTCAAAGTGTTTGTAGCCTAAAATCTCAAAGTGTCACTTTGAATTCTGACAATTAAAAACTTGATAAGGTTTTATAATTAGGCTTTTTACGGAGATCCTGCATCTAGTGCTACAAAAGCTTTGTGCTTGTGTATGCGTGTGTGTGTGTGTGTGTGTGTAATACAAGTGTATAAATTGGCGTGGTGTCCATCTCATGAACTGCATGTATGCAGAACTCACTTCCGGGTGTTTTCGTTTTTGAGCAGCGCCTTGGCCTGCTGCTCGCTGATGATGGTGGCTTTCACTTGAGGAGGGTTCATGTGGACGTTGAGTTTTCCACCCACTAGCAAACGCACCGTAGCCGCAAACTTCGTCTGAGTCTTCAGCACCTGAGGCGGCTGCTTCTCTATGATGAAGGTGCTGAGGGGAAAAAAAACACACACACACACACACACACCCAGGATAAACACTTGATATAACACTAACACACACCCAAACCAAAACACACATTCTTGAATTGAATGGAGCAGGACATGACACTCAGTGTGAAACATTCTTACCTTAAGGCTAGGCAGTGTGTCAGTCTTTTCATGCTATACTCTGTCATAATTGGCTTTTTTACAGAAGAATCATTGGAGAAAATCGCTTAGGGTCGAGCTGAATTGCGTGTGTGTGAATGTGAGGATTTAATACTGAACACATGGACACATTCATACTCAGACCTCAAATGTAATTACAGTTTTACGCACCACTCAGACAGAGGAGCGTTTCAGTTTCATGCATTTCTGTCTTTGAACGTAAGTAGATTTTTCTAGAATGATATCAATGCAGAAAGAAACAGGGTTAACGCTGCCTTCGGCTTAACTCAGAATTATGTCATTTTCGATCTCTGTGCATTCGAGCGACAAAGTGGCCTACAAAGTTTCGTTAGCAACGATCTTACCTCCTCAAAACAGCAAACTGTATAATCACTAAGATTTAACAAGTGAATATGTCTGTATGTTGACTGATCTAAAGCAAATGCTCCTATATAGAGTATAAATCATTTCAAACTAAAGAAGTGCTGTTTTGTTTGCTGTTGACGCTATGAGCAGCCATGCTGATATGATGGCATGTCCTGAACTCTAGGTTAAGGAGATCCTGACATTCTGAGTAGGATTTCTGAGTAGAGGAGGTGTTTTCTTTGGAAATTCTGAGTTCTACATGAGCGCAGCAGAAGTCCTTAATGCCATGCTGAAATTCAGATTTTGAGCTGATAATGATTGTACATGATGATAGCTCAGAAATGTAAAATTGGTCCAGACCATTAAAAGTTTAAAAACAAATAAGAACTTGAACTCTACTGAACTCTAAAATCAACTGGGAGCCAGTGATGTTTAGCTTTCATATAGTCCTGTCATGGGAAAATTTGTACTGCAAACACACACATACACATACACACACATACACACACATACCTGGTGACGAGCGCTGAGATGATATCAGTGATGGTGCTGTTGAGATCATTGAGAAGTTCCTCAATGGGGCCGGGGATTGGCAGCTGCTGTCTTAAATGCTCCGCCCTCCTGATCTGCTGCCGATTTTGCCAAATGGTCTCTGCGAGCTTCTCACACCTGCATGTACACAAATACACACACAGACATTAACGATCCCATTAAATGGCTTGACAGCTGTGATATGATTCTGTGTGTTGATTGCAGGCGGGGAGCATGTTGAAAGGCTTGACTGAGTTCAGTCGATAGTGCTCAAAATATGCTAAAATCTAAAAACAGTGGCTTAGCACAGAGTCTAAAGATAGACTGTGTAGGATTCCTGTTTAGTTTTTCCACTGAGACTTTGTCATGTTTGGTATCCTAGAGCAGGGCTCTCGATTCGAATCAGTCTGTCGGAATATGCAGTTAAAGAGTCAAGGGGGTATGAGGGAAAGAGATGATAGAAAGAAACAGATTGCTTATGTGTGTGTGTTTGTGTGTCATGACGGCAGGATGTCCAGTCCTGCCTTAGGCAATCCTATTCTGTGTATGTGTGTGTGTGTGTATATATGTATATATATGTACCAGTCCTTCCTCAGGCAGTCCTCTGTTGTTTTAGTGTGTATGTGTCTGTGTATCATGACTGCAGGATGTCCATATGGAATAAGGTGGGAACAGCTGATGTTTACGATATGAAAACAATGACCAGTGCTCCAGTGTTCTTCCCTGTCGTGCTCAGATATTTACAGCTACAGCAAAACTAAACATGCGCTGAGCATCCCATTGGCAAGTGCCGTGGTGCATTTTCCACAATTAATGTCAAAGCTGCTTTGCCATGGAAATAGCCCATTCTCCAAAACACACCCACACACACACACATACACACACACACCCACACACACACAAATATTTCTTTACCTTTATTCCATGTGTCCTGCACTCCTTTAGGCTGTTTACTGTTTTGTGTGTCCCATAACTGTATAAAGTTTAATCCTCCTTCTGGTAGTCTTGTGATTTATATGTGTGTGTGTGTTAGGGTGTGTACCATGACTGCAGGATATCCAGTCCTCCCTCATGCGGCCCTCCGTTGCCGGCGAGCTGCTGACGTCTCTTCCACTGGATCAGCTCATCGTCGAGTATCAGTGTCTGTTGTTTCCGCAACAATGCCAGTGTTTTCTGGTGCTTTTCTGCCAGGCCCTGAAAGTACACACACACACACACACACACACACACACACACACACACACATTTGGTCCATTAATACCAAGAAATCATGACATTTTTAAACTGGGTTGTCCTACTTTGAAATTTTCAAACAGTAGCATCCCTATTCCTGACTGCATAGGCTGCTAGTTTCCTAAAGCAAAACAGAAGTTTTGAAAGAAGAGAGAGAAAAAAAATCATGTTCAATATGCAGTGTTTTATATGCAGTTCTTCAAGAGATAAGCTGTAAGGAAGTGATAATGTAGCTGGTTTTTAAAAAGGACCGGAGTGAAGTTCTTTCATTCTTTCACTCATCTAACTTCAGTAAATGCTTTATCCTGGTCGCTGTGATTCTAGAGTCTATCCCGGGAACACTGCACGTGAGATGGGAAAACACCCTGTACAGATACTGGATTTGGATACTGAATCTGGATGCTGGATCTAGATCCTTGATCTGGATACTGGATTTGGATTTAGGTACTTCATCTGGATACTGAATCTGGATACTGGATCTGTATTCTGGATCTGGATACTGGATCTGTATTCTGGATCTGGATACTTGATCTGGATGCTGGATCTTTATTTGGATGCTGAATCTGGTCACTCTATCTGTATTCTGGATCTGGATACTGGATCTGGATTTGGATACTGGATTTGGATACTGAATACGAATACTGGATCTGTATTTGGATGCCGGATCTGGACACTGAATCAGGGTACTGGATCTCTATTCTGGATCCAGATACTTGATCTATATACTGAATCTGGATTTTTTTTTTTTTTTTTACTGGTTCTAGATACTGGATCTGGACACATGATCTGTCAAGTCTATCCACCTTGTGTGTGTGTGTGTGTGTGTGTGTGTGTGCTTGTATATAGGTACAATGCAATACTGGCTTTAATGCCAAACAGTAGCAAAGCGTTATCAGCCAAAACAAACCCTTTGACTGCTCATAAAACACTGTCCTCTAGCCGTTGCTCTCATTGCAGTTCCTCATCTGTAGAAATTATCGCTATGCATCATCTCATAAAACAGTCTTGACCTAAAAATAAACTCTATGAATCACTAAACGGGAACATTTGTGCAAACGTCGTGTGTGTGTGTGTGCGTTTGTGTTTACCAGTCTGTATTTCTGCAGGGTGTTGGCTTCTCTGGTGAGCCAGGCTTCAACCGTGGCTCTCTTGCTGAGGAGGCTCGGCTCTCGCAGCTGTCTGTCAGCGGGGGGCAGAGTGGCCAGGCTCGATAGCTGAGCTATGAGACACACGTGCATACACCCAGAGGTCAATAACACACACTTACATGCTTACATGCTTACATGCTTAAGAAATTACACTGAGTCCTAGCTATGTTTTTTTGTGTTTGCGTCAAAAACAAGAGACAACTTTTTTTTTTATCTACTGAACATGAAAAAATCATTTTAAACAATCGTGTAATACCAGTGCTGTTGAATTCTCAAATCTGATTTGTCAGAAGGTGGTGATTAATTTTCTATAACAGCAGCTCTGACAACAGTGCTGGATGCAACTCACTAATGCTGTCAATGTCCAAATATTTATGGACCTGACTGTATATTACTAATTTGCATTTCAATATTCTTTATATCATAAATAACTGATATTAAGATATATTTTGTGTGTATTTATTTATTTTTTTATCGTATACACCTCATTCAATGGGACAGCTATGGCCAAGTAATGAAAAACATGACAATTTTAAGTGTGTTCGTGTGTTTAAGTGTACGTGTGTGTGTGTGTGTGTGTGTGTGTGTGTGTGTGTGTGTGTGTGTGTGTGTGTGTGTGTGTGTGTACCCTGTATTCGGAGACTCTCCTGATACTGTATAATGAAGTACTCCTGGTTGTGTTGAAGCTTGCGCAAGTCGTTCTCTGTGTCCTGCGTCAGAACCCTCAGCTCCTCAAACGCCTGGTTTATCTGCTGGTACTTCTGAGACATGCTGTCCATCATTCCGCTCAACGGAGAGCTCGACTGTCAATCACCGTACACACACACACGTCTGTTTTTGACTATAATGTTAAAGTGTATGCTGACTCTTGTCAGCATACAACGTAAATGGAAACATATGCATTTTTTTCTAGAATTATATCTAAATGCATTATTTACGATACTTACAGAACTCAAATAAGTTTTAAATATAAAAAAACGAGATATTGCCCGAATTTACACTAAGAGTGTTACACAACTGTAAAACCCAGAAGCTTCCTCTTTCTTAATCAGAATTTCATAAAGAATATTTATGTGTGTGTGTGTGTTACTCACATTAGTAGCTTCCCTGACGAGTCTCTGCTCTGTGTAGAGAATATGTTTGATGCATCTCACCAGCTCCAGCGGACATCGGTCGTATGTGCTCTGAAATACAACACGTTCTCTCTGTTTCATCTTGACTGTCGTCATTATGTGTGCCTCCTCACATATCCATTACAGATTCTCATCATCCTCATCGCTCTTATGCTGCACCTCCGTCTAGTTCATGTGCAGGAAGACAGCCTGCCTACATACTGCTTGTGTATGTGTTTATGCTTAGTGTGCTTTCGCTCTGAGGCATACAGCAAATAAGGGCTGTGTGTGTGTGTGTGTATGTGTTTACCTTTAACTGTGAAGCGTAGTGGCCTAGTTTGATCTTGAGCAGAAAGCCATCCTCTCCCATTTGATGTTCTGCTTTTTTCTGTAGTTCTTGAATTAGACTGTCCAGCAAGCGCTTAGCTTTAAATTCCTCCTGTGGGTTCTCCAGGTCGATAGCGTCCCTGAGAGATAATCAAGAAAGAGGTAAAAGTTTCATGATTAAAACCCCTTAAATACATGGGGATTGCTGTTATTGGAACATCTGTGAGACAAGTTATTTCCTGTTATCATTTACATTACAGCAGCTATAAACAGTCTGTCTCTTTCCAGCCTCAATTTCCTCTCTTGAAGTTTATAAGACAAAAAAAAAACCCCACAATCTTTCATGGTACTGAGAAAGCAGAAATTATTCAACGGTGGAAAACTTGCCGACACTGGAGACTCCTTCCATAGATGTTAAATAAATTTCTCCTTACAGAAAACTTCACCATATCAATGATTATATGCATTTCATTGCTAAACATGTTTCATGTATTATTAGGCTTAGACTATGTGGATCATCCACCATACACACCATCCACTCACACACAAGTCCATGTGTATGAGCCGTTATTATAGAAAAGATAACGTATTAGAATAAGCGCATTAATAAAAACCTGTGATTTGAATTACAGCCGGCACTACTGTCAGAGCTGCTGTTACAGAAAATGAATCAACACCTTCTGACCAGTCAGATTCGAGAATTCAACAGCGCTGTGTTACAGACACTTATTTGGTCATCACATAGAGACACGTACCAGAGTTGGCCCTCTATCCACTGGGACAGGTAGTGTCGCACCTCTATGGGGAAATGCTGGCCGTAGAGAGACTGCATCTGGTGCAGGGCGTCACCCTGCAGCTGCTGGGCCTGAATCCACACCGCCATCTGAGAGAGCAGAGACAGTTGCACAATTTTATTATGACAGACTTCATTTTAAAGCTTTCAGTATCTTTGCTCTTTGATACGACCATTACGATCAAGCAAGTTTCACTTATATAAATGTACCTTCACTTTTTATGACCCTGCAACTTACGGAGAAAGTAAAACAGCCAGATTGCAGTCCTTTGGTCGGACTTTCCAGAAGTTGTTCATGTCACCATAGCGACCATTGCAAAACAGTGTAACTTCAGGCTTGACCAAGCTGTTTGAGCAAACAGTCTTTTTTTCCACTTTCTAATTATTATTACCATTAAAAAATGATTTCTAAACGTTACATTTGACACTATTAATGTGACCCAAAAAAGTTTTCTTTTTTTTTTCTCTCCTTGACAGAAAGCGAGGCTGCATCTTTCGGCTGGCATTTACATGTTCATTCCAGTCAAGACAAGAGCACTGGCTAAAACATTACTAACATGAGATTTGGGAAGGGGGCGGGGCTTCCAGTGGGGTGTCGGTTAATATCAGAGAGTTCAAAACACCTGCATAAATGTCAATCATCCCAGATCCATGTCAACTGGCTAATCTGCCGTTTTATTTAGGAGAAAAAAGAAGACTGCTCTTTTGAGGTATTTTTGGTATGTGGTATGTGAGTGGTAAATAAATGCAGCATACTCTGATGTTACAACCCGGAGCTATTACACACACACACACACACACACACACACACACACACACACACACAAAAAAAAGTTGACATGTCTGCTTTACAACAAATTTGTTTTTCATTTGTGATCTACTGTTTACTGTTTACTGAAAGATTAACGAGCCAGTCCTAGCTCAGGAGGAGGAATGCAGTAGAAACTTGCACCTCTTCTTCTCTGACATCAATCCCCCATAATACACCCACCCACACACACACACACACACACACACACACCCATTGCTTGATGTCGCAAGCGAATCCCACACATGTCCGTTTTAACAATGGCGGATTAATCACTCAGCGAGCGAAAATGCATCCTTGATTTATCTGCATGATTGCTGGTCTTAAAATGCTAATTCATGCAAATGCTTCATGCTCCCAGCCCACACTACTGCACAGCTTCAGTGTTCCCCTGCATCAACACACCTGTTGTATGACTCTTGTCCCTCACAAGCATGCACGATTTTGGGCTAAACTGCAGTAAAGGAGAAGAGGCAGTATCAAATTCATCTCGGCTTTCCACAACCGCTTCATGCATGCTCTCTCCCTGCTGCTTCCAGATCTCAGTGTTGTACTTCTGCTTTTTTTTTTCTTTCTCTTACATGGAAACGTGCTTTCCTTTGACAAACAAAGAGCTGGCCTGCAACATGCAAAGGGGATTCGTTTACTTCTATTCTTAAGATCAGTGGTAGAATGGTAGAAGAACAGGAAGTTGTGAGTGTGAATATAATTTCCATTTGTATTCTGTGAAATCAAATTAGTAATCCTTAAAGCCTCAAGCAGCAATCGCTGAAAGAGCACAATGGCACACCATGTGACCTGTGACTATAGGCTTCAGAGTGGCGTTGACTGCAAAAGTTTTAAAAACACAAAAATAAAACTTAATTTATGCCCAATCTACTTACTGCTACACCACTATGGGCATTCTGACGGCAGTGTGAATGAATCAATAAAGGAGATACGAGGTAGAGAGATGATGTAAATTAAAAGTGCTTAATTCCTCCCTTCAAAATCTTGTGGGATCATTCAAGTATGGCATCACACACACACACACACACGTGCTCACATGTTCCTGACCCAAGCAGCTGAAATACACAATCTGGATAAAAACAACAGATGGGCAAAGCAGATTAAAAAATTAAGATGTGGTGCCAGAATTATGAGAGTGTCCAGTGTAGCTTCTTATAGTAATATCAGCTTATGCTGCATGTGTATGTGTGTGTGTGTGTGTATGTGTGTATGTGTGTGTGTGTGTGTGTGTGTGTGTGTGTGTGTGTGTGTGTGCACGCGAGGCCTTCTGTTAATTGTATTTGTTTGCATCCTGATCGCTATCACTGATAGATGCTCTGAGATAAAAACAGTCTCTGTAACTGTCCTGGGGTCTGTCATCAGCCGCAAAAAACAAACAAACAAATAAATAATTAATTGAAAAAATTGAAAATAAATGTACAATCAGAGAATTGCTCTTTTTAGCTGCAGTAACTGGAGAAAGTTGATGTTCCCCTCAGCAACAAGACATTTATGAAATGAAATACAGCCTAAAAAGTGTTCAAACAGGAATTGGACTGCGAAAGAAGGAACACAAATGAACGCCATCATTCCTTTTAATTTTCTTTCTTTCCAGCCCAGTCTCAAGCAAGCTGCCTCATCTTTGCTTATTTTAATGAATAATATCTTCTACTCAGTTACTTGTGTCATCTAGGCAGTGGTGTTGTTATGGTTACAGCGTGGATGCCACGTGAGCCACTTTTTAAAATTTAAATATTAGCGTGAAAAAAAAACAAACAAAAAAAAAAACGCTCCAGCCAACGACTAGTGTGAAAGAGAAAGTATTTGAATACTATGAAATGTTTGCTTTGATGATTGACATGTAATCACTTAGCTTGAGCATTTACAGCAATGTGTTATCCTTCCAAATATTTAGAGCCGTCTCATAGGTTACATCATTGTTTATAACTAATAAAGAAGTATTATGTCAAAGTCAATATCTAGAAGGGGGTTTTCTTTCTCTGGCTGCTCAAAGAGGGAGGGAAGAAAAAAAAAAAAGCCACCGGTGACTGCTAGCTCACTGAGCTGCCAACAGCCCACATACATAATCCGCTTGTCCCAGGCACCTGTGCTACTGATTTTCTCCCCCCTTGCACATCCTCTGTATCACTGCATGTGAGGCTTTGCCTCCCACAACCTTTCACAAATTCTGCCCCCATTTAATCACTACACTCTCAATCCAGCTGTGCATAACGACTTATCCTCAGCATGTGTAATGGCCAAATGAGTCAAAGCATTTCAGAAAACTCAAAAAGGAAGTGCTCGGTTGCTCAGTTGAATTTCCTTTATCTGGTGTTAAGCTGTAATACCTAGACCCGCCAGAGTCCCCACTTGATCATAATGTACAACCTTTTAAACCAGTGTACCACATGATGATCTCTTCTCTCTATCGTTTTCTGTCGAGCGATACGTATACTCCTGGTGCCTGATGTGATGTCAGTGCCTGATCCTGACACACTTTTACTGCTGTGGTAAAAGACTCACGCTCTGCTGCTGCGGATGGCCTCGCATGCACATCTTAAAGATCGTTGGTTGTGGATAACTCCATGGAGATACACTTAAGATTATTTTGGACGAACCCACATGGATACTGTAAAGATTATTGTGGATGATTCCATACGGATACACTTAAGATTCTTGGAGATCATTTCATAAGGATACCCTAAAGACTGTTGAAATATAGCTGTGCATGATCTACCACAGTGATACTCTAAAGATTGCACTTCCGCCAAAACAGTGTATGCCCAAGTCTCGCCTTTTCTTCTCGCCTGGATACTGTAGATTTTTACCTGAGCGCTGCTGCTGTAATCATAAAGAATTTGCTCATAGCAAACATCGCTTCAACACACTCAGTACTGGCTGACTCAACAGTACACCACTACGGGAGGGTAATGAGTCTGGTTCCTGTCAAGGTTTCTTCCTCATGTCGTCTCAGGGAGATTTTTCTTGAGGCGTCTAAATCCAGCTACAGATAACGAGCAGCCAATCCGCTTTGCATCAGCGAAGCCATTGTTTCAGTGTGGAGCAAGACGATTGGATTTGATGCCTTGGTGCTGCGCTCAAAGCTCACTCAAATTCAGCTTTGACCTTTTCATAGCGCAGCCAATAGAATGAGCCCTCACATGTGCCATATCAAAGACGCGTGTTTTCTCCTATCTTCTCCAAAGAACGACTAAAGCCAGAATGTTTTTTTAAATTTGAAATTTACATAGATGCTGGATTTAGAAACATATAGAATGGGCTAGCTCTGTGAACAATCTTTCGACTAAAGCTGGCAACTCTGATTTTCCAAACTCTGACTATACAAGCCAAAGAAAATGCCCCTTCAATTCAGAATTCCTACTCGATGGTCTCCTCAACCCCCAGTTCATCACATGACATCACATCAACGTGGCTGTTCACAGCATCAAGAGTAAACAAAGTAGCAGTTCTTCATTTTTAAATGAGTTATACTGTATGTACAAATAGTTGCATTCCATCAACATACAGACATATTAGCTTGTTAAAATATATAACAATGACTATACAGTTCGCTGTTTTTTGGAGTAAAATATACAGCACTCATCCCAGTTACCTGGCTAGCTTGTTGCTAACAAAAGAGCAACATGGAGTCATTCATTTTTTTCCATGATGTAATTCTGACTCATTTAAGCCGAAAGTCGAAAGCAGCATACATTTTTTAAACGCGTATGCGTGATAACGTAGCACTGCATAAATCACACTTAATGATCCTTTGTGGGATTTTAGATTCTTTTAGCTGAAATCAAATCATTAGGCTGTGCTGCCCCGTCTAATCTTCAGCGAGAGCGCTAATCACTGTTTTCCTGACGTTTAGCAAAAGCCATAAAAATTGGCCTTTGAGTGAGTAGGAAGTGGTTATTAAAGCAAATGCTGGTCTAACAAAGAGGCTTTAAGATACAATTGAGAGACTAATAAGAAGGAAAAAAAACAGAATAAATGGGTCTTAATGTGCACTCACTGATGTTTTGTACAGTGAATTTATTGGCCCTAATCTTGTCTCATATCTGTGACACAGAAATTTTTTCATGACAGTATGGACTGCAAAACTTGCATAGAATCTGACATTTCCCATTCTATTTTCGGTCACTTCCACATGTGGCGATGTAACATCGGTCTGAGCAGTGAGATCGGAAGTTAGTTACAGAAGTTCGTTAGCTAGCATTATATATAGTCGATGAAGCATTGCTTTATCTCAGCAATAAAGTTTGAGACTTCCCCTGAACATGACCGCTGATGCAAACAGCTTACCACTTCGTACACATCGCACATCTGTCCAACGCACACAGCTACCTTGGTGATCACCTTCATCCCCTAGCCACAGGGGTTTCTTTTTAGGGAATTGATTCTTCCACGTTTAGCTTTCTGAAGATTATGGTGGACGTGAAGTAAAGGGGCCAGTATTGAAAGACTGACTGGAGGGAATACGCTAAATAAAATCAGTGTGTGATCTGTACAATGCTAAGTATGATAAGTGTGATGCGCTCGTGCATTTTGGGTGAATGCCAGAGAGTAGTAGAAGGACTAATTACCATCAGCCAGCGTTACCATATTAATAACGTAGAAAATGTATGACAGTTCCACTGAAAATGGTTCAAATAACATGCTACTAATACAGCAGTAATACATCTTACCTTATTAATTCAGATCTACAGGGCGGAACGCGTGATTCTGATTGGTTAATCCTGTTTCTCACCATAGTGGGTGGTAAAACGTCATTAAATAAAACAAGGGAAATGTTCATTTGATGTTAAATCTTTATGTTATTTGACATCAGCTGTGCTGATTTTTGTTGTTTTATTATTCTCACAGCAGAGCACTTTAAACATTTTACACTTGTTTACCTCCTGACCAATCCGGTCGCAAGCTGTAAGGCAAGCGAGAAAAACGAACGCGGAGGACAAAGTGACAGTTAAACACAACTCTTCTCCTGATTTTCCTTCTCCAAAGCTACAGCGAAGGCTATACAACGTCCTCATCACCAGAGTTCATAGTTATTACTGATAATAATAAAACTAATCTCCATTCTAAGTTAGGCTAGTAGGTTATCCGATATTAGCTAGGCTTGTGCGATATAACGATATTATTGTCCCTTTAACAACTTTTACGCATTTGTTGTAGTTCCTGTTAGGGGTCGCCACAGTGGATCATTGGTCCACTTATTTGATTTGGCACAGTTTTACGCTGGATGCCCTTCCTGACGCAACCCTCGCCAATTTTATCCGGACTTGGGACCGGCACTGAGAGCGCACTGTTGCATGCAACCCCAGTGGCTGAGGTTGGTTCCCTGGCTGGGAATTGAACCTGGGCTGGAGCGGTGAAAGCGCTGTGGGCTAGCCACTAGTCCTCCAGGGACTTCATTTATGCATTTGTAAAGGTGCAAAAAAAATAAAAAATAAAAAAAAATTCAGTGTAACATTTAACATAGTGACGATAATTCGAAAGTGATTACAACTCTTTTTTTGTTGTTGTTGTTTTGTTTTGTTTTTTATTTTACAGCCACTTTCCTGCTCTCTCATGCTCTGGTTACTGCAGATGCTCCAAAACAGTCAAAATGTCAGCCATGTGGACTTCAGACTTTAGACTCCTAGTTATCACAGGATTACACTGAAAATTTACTGTCATGTCTTTTTTTTTTTTTCCTCGTAGTGCACACTACTTCAGAAACACCCTAAAATTGCCCCAGTTCCCAACTGCACAGCTAATATTATCACACCCTCTCCTACACTCTTTACATTGAAATGATGGAAATGTTCATTTTCCTGTCTTTTTCAGACCGACGGTCTGAACGATTACATTGTTTATACACTGCGATATCTTAAAATGTAAAAACTCACAATCAGGGAAAAATCTATATTAAAACCTACTAAAGCCTACTAGCTAGGATTTGTGTTGTTATGGTTACTTTTTTTTCACATCAGCCAAAAAGTTGCCCCAGTTAGCAATTTTTCTGAAGAAGAACAAACCAAAAGTGTGAAATCACCCCACGGTTTCAGGTCGTAGACAATTTACTGGAGTGATATTTCTCTTGAGACGTGGATGAAAGTCATTTCAGCATATGAAGCACAGCAAAACCCAAATTAACTCGAATGTGACACATCACACTGAAACCGTGATGTGAACGTTAACTGGAAGTGGAATACTTTAGCTTTATGACTGTTCTGTTCAAAAATACAAAAAAAATATTTAACTTTTTTTTTTTGCAACTAGTGCTTTTATTCTCAAAGTCAATGCGCTGATCAATCAAAAAAAAAAAAAAAAAATCCACCGACTCAGCCACATGGCTTTCATTCAAAAAGGAAACTAGCAAATATGGCAGTGTAAAGCAGGAACTTAACCACATGCATAGCTCCGCCTCTTCCTGTCCCGTATTACCACTGTCAGTGTGATACACAATACACACACATACATATACACACACACAATTTCCTAGCAATACTACCACTTCTACACATAAAACACAAACCACCGATTTCCAGTAACCACACAGACGCACACACACACACACACACACACACACACACACACACGTATGTACACTCGCAGGTATGTGCGTGTTATTTGTATGAAAACACAGACATGTGAACTGTGAATTTCCAGTTAACTAACCACACAGGCAAGCAGCCGTTTCCAGTCGATGCTATGTTGTGGCCTGCAGTGGTCTGCTAGCCGAACCGGCTCTCTTCTTGCAGAAAACCCGAGCTCAGGGGTGCCCGGCTATTTCACTATCTTACTATCACTTTCTATTTCACTCAAACGCTTCTGTTTCCTCTTATATATTTTCGGTTGTTCCATACGCAACTAAAAGACACACATACACACTTGACTGCTGACTTACCGCTTGTCTTCAGTCCTGTGTTACCATGTACGAGGAGCGACTGAAGAGAAGCACAGTGAAACCTGGACGAAAGAGAGAGAGAGAGAGAGAGAGAGAGAGAGAGAGAGAGAAAAGACATCAGTTGGGTCCGAGGTAACTGCAGATTCTCTAGCGTCTAGACACACACATATTTAAAACAGACACACACACACACACACATATATATATATACAACAACACACAACTCAGACCCACAGATTTGAGGATGAGAATCTGTGCTCACATCAGGGTCACACCAGACAGTTACTTCCTGTCTCTTCTCTTCCTCTCTCTCTCTCTCTTTCTCTGTCAGTCGTTTACTCATTCTCACTTCAGACCATTATAAATATTGTGCAACACTGACACAAAGAGTGATTAAGATGCATAGAGAAAGAAAGATAAATAGAAATAAAGATTGAATACAGTAGTCTCTTTTCAGTACATGGTATAAAAAGTTTAACGAGTCGGTATGTACTAAAGCAGGACTTTATACACACCGGCTAAACATGCAGCTTAGCAAATTCTGTGTAAAGGGTAATAAAATATGAAACAAGCACTCTAAGAAAGCCTTGTCTTGTTTAAACAAGGTGTACGTTTAAAACGTAGCCTTTGGGCTTTAGTGAAAAGTGCAAAAGAAAAAAAAAAAGTTAGTGAAGGAATTTCGCTAACTGACTTTTCATATTATTTTTGTGTTATATATTTATGTTTTTAAAAAAAAAAAACAGACAGGTAGCGCTGTCGCCTCACGGCTCCAGGTTCTCCGGTTCGATCCTGAGCTCAGGTTACTCGCTGTTTGGAGTTTCACACGTTCTCCCCGTGTCTGGGTGGGTTTCCTCCAGGTTCTCTGGGTTCCTCCGACCTCCCAAAAACTTGCCAGTAAGTGTACTGCTATGATAATTGCCCCTAGGTGTGCATGAGTGTGTGACTGAGTGTGTGAATGTGCGTGTTGTGCAGGATGCCCTACGATCAACTTGTGTTCCATCCAGTCGATATTCCCTCCTCACACCCAGTGTTCCTAAACAGTGGAAATTATTTTACCGTTAAAGGGGTCCTTGAAAAGTTTGAGAACCCCTGGCTTAAAGTATGCAATTTACATATAAGTCACTCTTTTCGTGGTTGACTCTATGGCTCTATGTTCACATGAACTCAATTTATTTATTTGTATAGCAGTGTATGAGGAAGAAACCTTGAGAGGAACCAGACTCAAAAGGGAACCCATCCTCATCTGGGTGACACCGGATGTATACTAAATAGTCAAAAAGTGCAATTGTGCAAACAGGAAACAAACATGAGCATCAGAGTCACTTCTGAATTGATTCGAGTTTTAACTTAAAGTCTATTGTGTTGACGTTATCAACTGTTCAGTGATGAAGACTTGAGTGCAAAACTGTTCTTAGCATTGCAAGCTTCATTTGCTCAGATTGGATCTGTCTATCTGAATGGTTCTTGAATGCTCACATGGAATCCACATGGATTTGCTTGAATCGATTCTCCATACAGTATATGAAGTAAATCACCAATTTCCGCATCCTTCCACTGAACGTGTGGAGTCACTGCTCTTGCTGTCCTGCAGTGCTGTTTTGAAATGCCGTCAACACTAGATGATGGTGTTCACATGAATTCCGAGTCACATGGACACTTATCGGATATGAATCTGATCTAGGACCATAAGAAAGTGGCTCAGGTCTTATTTGAAAAGATCCAATTTCTGTGTCCTCATAGTCCTGAAAACATCGGACCTGTGCCACATAAAGGCATTAATACAAACTTCAAATCAGCAATGTGAATATAGCCTATAACAGGCTTTTATTGGGCATACGGTGCAATGTCTAAGTTATGCAACAGCGGCTCCCGAATGGTGCAACAGAAGAGCATTCACTCTATTGCCAAGAGATCGCAGGTTTCATCTCTGATCATCTCTGGCTGGGATGAATGGCATTATCTCTGTCCCCTGTCAGTCAGAGCAACACTAGCCAATCATGGATGCCTGTGAGTTCATGTATGTGGAAGAGGGCAGATAGTGCTTTCCTCGGAGTGTTACACTGACCTGCGAAGCAGCATGAGCAGCATTTCAAAACGATGTGGTTGACTTCATGCATCTTGGATGAAGAATACATAGCCAGAACATTATTGTAGGAAGCACATGATAGTCTTCACCCTCCCTTGCTGTTAGCTGTTATGTGATAGGGAAAAACTGGCTGACTGGTGGGAATTGGCAGGTAATAACGAGGCTTCATTATCAAACCATACCATCCGGCTGTACTACGTACAACCTGAGCAACAACACGATCGGGTAGTGGTGATGATGATGCCTGATCCGTACCATGCACGAGATAACAGTTTATGGCTCAAATTAATCTGCAGCACATGCGCAAATAGGTCGCAATTAGGAAACCCTGCAATCCGAACTTTTATCAAAACATAAAACGTATAATGTTAAAAAGTCTGTTAGTGTGAATAGTTTAGAGCATGATGCTCTAAATGTCCTCCATTTTGCTTCCTTGAAAAATATATTTAAGATGAACTGAATAACAGAATTTTCATCTCGCACTTAAGCTAGCCCTTAAGCTATCGAACTTCCATAAACAAATGTTAAAGAGAAAATGCTGTCGTAACGAAAGCTGTTGTGAGTCTGGCATTTCTGTATAAGCTTTGTGGTCGATGGTGATAGTTGACAAAGCTGAATGAGAAAACACTCACACACTCTGATTATGACCTCACTGATGCTAGGATTAAGACTAAAGGCCAGCCTTATGTAATCAGAGTGAGACTGCAGTGTGTGAGAGAGCTAAGCCAAGAGATCTGTGTATGTGTGTGTGTGTGTGTGTGTGTGTGTGTGTGTGTGGGTGGGTGGGTGGTTGGTTGTGTGTGTTAAGATGTAGAAAGGCAAGAGCTCATGTGACAACCCGCACATAAATGTGAGATGCAAGAGGAAGTGAGACAGATGTACTGTATGTCTGAGGACAAACTTCTGAAACGAATCGCCAGACACACACGCACGCACACACACACACACACACACACACACACACACACACACACACACACACACACACACAGAAGAATATATATCCAATAAGCCACAAAATCATTTTCTAACACACACATACACAGATGAATATGCAGCCTATAAGCCACAAAATCATTTTCTAACACACACATACACAGTCCATCCATACCTCCATCAGCACTGATAGCAGCAGAGATAGCAGCAGAGTTCTGTCTCTCCGTTTCTCTCTCTCTCTCTCTCTAGATAAAAGGATATTTATGAGCAGTGAATATATGAAGGTCACTGCTGTCAACTAACCTTACACAACTGAAACATGTGTGGATGGACACACACACACACACACACACACACACACACACACACACACACACACACACACACACACACACAATCCATTACAGATTAACAAAGTTTTGGGGTTAATGTTTAGTGATCCTGTGAGAGAGAGAGAGAGAGAGAGAGAGAGAGAGAGAGAGAAAGAGAACAGGGAAGAGAGAGCATTCGAGGCAGAGTGAGAGAAAGAGGAGAGAGACGCAGGGACAGAGAACAGGGAAGAGAGAGCATTCAAGACAGAGTGACTGACAAAGACAGAAAAAGATAGAGACAGTGTAAGAGAGAGACAGGACAAACAGACAGATGGAGTATGACAGTGAGACAGAAAGACAACAACAGAGACAGACAGACAGAGAAAGAGACAGAGAAGCAGTGAAAGAGAGAGAGAGATGGAGAGAACAGTGATAGAGACAGAGTCAGAATAATAGAGAGCCACACACAGAAAGAAAGACAGAGAGAGAGAGAGAGAGAGACAGAGAGACACATAGAGACAGACAGAATGAGACACAGAGGGAGAGACATACAGAGAAATACAGACAGAGAGAGAGAGAGAGAGAGAGAGAGAGAGAGACAGAATGAGACACGCAGAGACAGACAGAATGAGACACAGAGGGAGAGACATACAGAGAAATACAGACAGAGAGAGAGAGAGAGAGAGAGAGAGAGACAGAATGAGACACGCAGAGACAGACAGAATGAGACACAGAGGGAGAGATATACAGAGAAAGACAGAGTGAGACAGAGAGAGACTAATGCTTTGGCAATACTGCAAATGTACCTACATGGTCATGCCTATAAAGCTTATAGAATTGAAGTGAAAGAGATGGAGTGAGAGAAAGACAGAGACAGAATGACACACAGTAAGACACACAAACACAGAGAAACAAAGAGAGGGAAAGAGGGAAAAGGCAGAAGAACAGGACAATCGATACAAGGCCACTTGTTTTCTCTCTCTGATAGATCAATGTGTTGTTTTCCTGCATCAGAAACAAAAAAAAAAACTTTCCCTTTTTTCCTACAGTTGGGAAGCCCAAGTGCTGCATAGCAGTCCCGATGAATTATTAACCCTCACATTAATTACTGAAACACAAAGACGTGAATCAGTGGATTAAAGACTTTGACTAAATGGGCGTCACAAGGCACTTTACTTAAATTCAAAGGGAAATGGGAAATGAGCTGATAATGTGTACTAATCCGATACAAATACAGATACGATGGTGTGCATCAGGACTGGGATCCTGCAGGATGCAACTGTTTTTCCTGTAAGAATTCCCCCTTTCTGCATGTGGCGTGCTCTCCAGTACAGCGAGAGCTGTTTCCTTTGCTTTGTTTACATGTACACGTGTAGTTGTTTTGATTCAAGTCTTGTCTTGGCCTCTGTCCTGTTATTGGTGGTTTCCTGAGGGTGCCCAGGTGTTCTCAGTTCATTCTCTTGATTACTTTGTCTGTTTATACCATCTTGTGAATGGGGTCCGATGTATCTCGGAGGCGTATTGTGATCCGATCACTGAAACCACATTCGGAGATGGTTTGGGAGGCATATAACTGCCCTTGTAGAGTGAACGCAAAAGCGCCTTGATGCATCCCGAATGGCGACAGAGGACCGCCTAGTCAACTGCGTCACTGCCCTAGCCGGAAAATACGTAATCATTGCGAGACGGAGTTCTCCATTGCTATGTTAAAACAGCAGATACGAAAGCAGCTGCTTTTATAACTTCTTTCATCTCATCTCTCAATCATTTATAACTTTGGTATCAGACCACATGGTCGAAACAGCCCGTACAGGTACGAGTTAGGATTCGCAGGACATTTCGTCCTGAAAACAAATGCAGTGGAAGACTGTAATAATAAACATGCATGACACCCTTCCTCCAGAGGAAGCAATGTATTAAATCCAGGCACAGGTGGTCAGTGGAGATGCATTCAAAATGCGCCTGTCCACTTGAGATCGGATCATTCTAGACGGATGTTAATACCAGGTGTGAACAGGACCTATGTGTCTTTGCGTAGTCTGACGTATTTGCATCATTAACTCTAAGCCTGTCTTCTATGTTCTATGCTCTATATTTCCTGCTGTTCACCCTCACTCCTGTCCCCTTGGTTTTTCAAGTATGGATTATCCTTGTTTGTTTTTGCCTGCTTGTGTTATGACCCCAGCCATGGACTATGACTTCAATTATTGGATTGCCTGTAATAACAGAACAACAACACTAGCGTCCTGCTTCATCAGCCCGTACGTTACCATTTACTTTCGGTAGTTACAGGTGTGCTCGAGCGGTCAGATATACAAAGCTCTCAGGATAAAGAAAGACTACATTCATTAATATGCATTAATGGCGTTCGTTTACTCATCCTTAGTAACTGTCTGGTCACGGTCATGGTGGTTTACATTAGACTAGTTTGCCATTAGTTTGTTTAAATGATTGTAGGCAGGTACAAACAAAAATAATGGCTGCACAAGCGGGACTAAAATGACAGTCTCTAGTTGAGACCTGTTATGAACTGGAGTGATGTAGCTGAGGTTGAGGAACTGTCAGAGGCAGAATACACACATCACTGCTGCTATATCTACTGTACCTCTGGGTATTTTCCAGTGTTTTCCAGGTTCCGGCAGCATAGTGGTAGGGCTCGTATTTAATAATAATAATAACAATAATAAAATCTTCTTGTTTAGGTCATGCCTGCTTTGTGTTTAAAGCAAAATACAGAAACAGACACAAAGTTTTCCCTTAAAACAGCGAAGCAGTGCAGTCTTCTCTGATTCTTCTTCATCGTTTTAATCTTGAATCGCACCTTGAGACACATTTTGTGATCTCATTACATACAGTGTATCCTGTGCATAACATTAACACGTAACTGCTTCACATTTTACAGCCTTACTGATTTACGCATAGGTTTGGGTGTTGCTGTCGGTGTGTGTCTGTGTGTGTTGTGTTTAATTAGTCTTCATTAAAGGTCACATTAGCTGAACTGTCTGATGCTGTAGCCAGAGGCTAGGTGTGTGTGCGTGTGTGTGTGTGTGTGTGTGTGTGTCTATTTGTGATCCATTTGCATCAGGCCAATAAATAGTTTCATGTCTAAGCATTAGGTATTCACTGAAAACAATGAATATAAATGAGTATAATTAAAATGAAAGGCATAAAGTCAAACGACTCGCTCCACTTGTATGAATAAATATACAGTATAATAAATTAAATACGTTGTGTAATGCAGGGCTTCGTAATTATCCTACTTGAATCTTAATCACAGCTATTTGCTGATTTTACCGCATTACCCCGCAAGTTCTCCTCTCTGTGGTATAATATATGTTTTGTACAGGTGTAACGATACTGTATACGTATTGTATTGTTCGAGGCGAGACGGAGACGTAGAGTAGTATTAGTGTATTAGCTCGAGAAAAACAGCAAGCAGAAAGCAGCAACTGGAAAATTCCCCCAGGATTCAAAACACTTCAAATGCTAGAGAGAGCTGTGTGACTCTGACAGCACAGCTAGCTAACAGGAGAATGGGAAATATAAAGCCCTGTGCTTCAGACACGCCACCCTGAGAGTCACACCAGTGAAAGCTTGGCCAGAGCACTAATGGTTCATTAGCCATGTTTGATTTGGTTACATCCTAATGCACAGCTTTTGTCCCGTTTGCGCCAATCTAATACCCAGGATCGGTACTGGACCGGCACCAGCAAAAACGGTGGATCAAATATCGGAGGAAAAAAAAAAAAAAGAATGAATTTGATCCAATCGTGTAACTGTCATGTCAATAATAGAATCTGCGACAAACTCTATTTCCCAGAATACACCGTGCCATTCAAACATGGCCACCACGGACTACACTTCCCAAGTCACGCAGCGTTGTTACATTCACACTCATCCGATTTCTGCTCATTCACGCCTGTACTCAATCACCCTCTACACTATGTAAAGGACTCGCACACACAACCACAACGTGAGTATCACTCAGTGTTTATTGCCTCATGTACCAAGCTTTTGTTTACTACTTATGATTCTCTGGTTTATGATCTTGTTCTGGTTTCCCGCTTTTTGCCCAGTTCACTCTGTTTCTGGATTGCCTGATCATTTAACTGTTTTTTTTTTTTTTTTGACTCTGCTTTGCCTCACAATTTGGATTGCTTTCTTGTCTTTTAATAAAGTTGCAACTGCAGCCGTCTCAACCACCTGGCAGTAACAAATGGATTGATTTAATTATATTTATACTTTCGGCTTGGTTATATTTGAGTACCAATATTTTCAAGATGCTCAAGTATCTTGAAAATCAATATAGGAAGAGAAAAAAATGGTATCGTGCCATCTCTATTTTATATGCAGAGTGTATGATAGATACCATGTACGATATGATACACGTGTAGACACCATATGACACCATAAACACTACGTAGTGAGATATCGAACAGAATTTGTAATTTTATGTATTGTTTACTGTTAATAATATTGTGGTCTAGCTGAGTTTATATAAATTGTTTATGTGAATAAAGTGCAGATTTCTTTTGATCCAGATATTTAGACATGTCATCTTACAATGAACAATGTCACAGAACGTCACTCTTAGAAACTGTCTATGGTTCAGTATGGCTGTGGATGAATCTCTGCCACTGCTGAGGTGTTAAATAAAAAGCTACTTTTAGAGAATTTCTCTTAGAGTATTGCTCAGACGCTTAGCTTATAAAGTTTGAAGAAAAATAAGAAATTAAAGAAGCCTGTCTTATACAGAAAGCCACTAAAGTATGAGCTGAATGTAAATGAAGCAAACAAAACCCATCAATCTGTCTCTACACTGAAAACAGACTAATTATTGGTACAATTATGAGGTAACCATGGCAACCAGCACGCTTCTTACCAAAACTGCCATGGGTAACTCTAACTTCAATTGCCATGGAGACCAGGAGCATGCTGAAGGTGCATTAGGCTCTAGAATGAATGTCCAACAAGAAGGAAAAGACATACATACATGCGCGCACACACACACACACACACACAGACTCACACAAACACGAGATGCCACTCCTGATTCTATTACAAGGTCATCTTTTAGCATTGCCCTGAGGATGTAACAATAATTAAATAAAGCTGCAGCTCACTAAGGATACTCTGTGTGTGTGTGTGTGTGTGTGTGTGTGTGTGTGTGTGTGTGTGTGTGTGTGCTCATTCCCTTTCTATTCAAGCTTGCTTTATAAATAACACTCACCTAACAGCTGAGTGTAAAATTAACAGCTTTAATATATCCACTGTTCTTTCTAGCACCGTCTCACACACACACACACACACACACACACACACACACACAGAGCGGTGAGGTGAGGTGTGCCAGACAGGAATTTAGAAGTCCAAAGGCCAAATGCCTGGACTCAAACAACTGAGGTCCACAAAGGTGCATCACACAGGACGGCTGGCTCAAGCCCAGAATATTTGCCTGCGCTTCAGACATCCTTTATTTAAAGAGGAAATTCACATTAACATGTTCTCCATGTTTGCATTAGTGTGTGTGTGTGTGTGTGTGTGTGTGTGTGTGTGTGTGTGTGTGTGAAGAGCTCAGCATGCCAACAACTTCAAACTAGAAAGACCTCTTGGGTCAAAATGGATTACATTATCACAAACATTAATGATATTACGTATTATGTAACAGACAAGTGTGTGTGTGTGTGTGTGTGTGTGTGTGTGTGCGTGTGTGTGTGTGCGTGTGTGCGTGTGTGGGAATAAAGGCCTGTTTGTGAAGAAAGCCCTCAGCTCTGCTTGGCATGGACACAGCACCCTGTCTAAAGTCAGCATGTCTATAAATACGCTGAACCAGAGACATCAGATCATAAAGGCCTGTCTGTGTGTGTATGTGTGTGTATATGTGTGTGTGTGTGTGTATCCCTGTCAGTCAGTGCCTGAACATTTAACAGGCTGCTGTGGGAGGTATTTTAACCCTGCATGTTGCATGACATGACCAAAAGAAGGATGTACTGGCACATCGGCACGTGACTGCAAATCCAGTATCAGTGTCTCCAGGGTATGTCTATGTAAAGTCTGCTCAGTTTGTTTAAAAAACCCTCATAAGCATGTTTTCTGAAAAGAGAAGGCCTAGTATTGACTTTTATTGTGTATGATGTGACAACAAAGCACCTCAGCTCAAACGCTGGCTGAAACGTTGGCCAGTGACTGGCTGACTTTTACTCAGCATGGTCATATAATCATGTTTCACTTAGTCTGTGTTAATGTACTTAACTAGCCAACTAGCTCAGCATTATGTTAGCTGTCACATTTTAGCCAATCAGTAAGGTTTCCAGGCAACCAAAACATGGAACTGGGCATCACACATGGAATTTCAAGATATGCAGACAAGCGACATTGGTAACCTGGTAAAGTTTTAGTTTGTGGTACGAATGTATCAGGAGAAGCAGCGTGGTTGTTGATATTTCTTAGCACTGCTATATGCTTACTGGCCACTTTACAAGACATACCATGCCATGTTGGTCTATGAAGAAATGAAGCCCTATAGCCTACAGTTTGGGCTAGAAAGAAATCAGCCACACACATACGTTTTGTAAAGCGTGCAGAAAAAAAAAAGTGTGCAGTTGTGGTCATAAAAAAAAAAAAAGTGAACTGAGACATGAAATAAGATGAATAACAACGTCTTTTTACGGGCTTACTGATTGAAGTCAGGCCCAATAATAGACACCCAAGGACGTCTCTGTTCAGTCAGTGCTCAGTAGGAAAAAGAAAACCCCTGGGACTTGTTCTCCTAATCTGCTGTATGTGACTTCCCTTGTTCCTGATTGCACATCTCTCTTTGTCCATGTGTTTCTATGTTTAGATAATATGATTGCATGCACTGAAACACATGGACAGAATGTACTTTCACTACAGGGGGGGAGCTGGCTGGATCCTGAAAGGGCCTTGAAAAAAAAAAAAAAAAACACATACATGTCTCTGTTTTTTTTTTTTTTTAATGAATG
Source organism: Pangasius djambal (assembly GCA_022985145.1). NCBI lineage: Eukaryota > Metazoa > Chordata > Actinopteri > Siluriformes > Pangasiidae > Pangasius > Pangasius djambal. The sequence continues at coordinate 6,084,966 of CM040987.1, forward strand.
GCTGGCAATCAGTTTGAAATGGAGGCTAATAAAAGGGATGAGAGCAAGTAAGAGAAAACAGATATTAGGCATTGGCAAACAGAGAAAACAAGCTGTTAGTGTGTCTCAGTGGACCAATCAGCACTAAACTAAATGTCAGTATTGACTGCATACAGCACACCGAATTAAAAAATATTACAGCACAGAAACATTAATATTAGCAAACTGTGTCTGGGTTTTGCTCCAAAATCGAACCATTAGTATAAATGCATGTGGTGCAAGATAATGGCTTTCTTTACTAAGCAGAGCCGAATACAGGAGAGCTAGTTGGTGTCAAATTGTGTGTTTATCTCCTTCAATATATTGCAGGGTGATTTAATTATAAAAAACAAAAAACGTTTTCCTACTTTTGCAACATCACACTTGGTAGACTGTGGAGTCAGCAGATGTTACTTGAGCTCGCAGTTTTGGTTTATTGCTGTGTTAAACTTTGGCATTTTGATAGTCTGGTGAAAGATGTGTACTGGACCGGACCACAACCACGCAGCCAAGATCTGAGCCGGCAATATGTGCATAGCTCTGTCTAACACCGAGCCGAGCCAAGTGTTAGGATCATAAAGACATTTCATTTCTCATCCAAAAGGGTCAGCGTACTAAAAAAAAAATGGCTTTGAAACATTAAATATTACAAAAAGCTCGTGTATTTCTCCTTTGCGTGTTTATTTTAATCATTTCAGATTCATCTTGGGGCTAAAATTAAGGAACAATCTTGAAAGATCCAGAGGATTATCAGAGCTTGCTGGCTAGCTACAACAGAGTATGTTAAATATCACTGTTAGTGCCTGAGGTACTGCTAATATGGATCACTATGTGCTTAAGAATATATAAATCACTCAAAATATTTCTGCAGAATGACAGTTCCATTTTTCAAATCATTTTTATCTTTTAATGAAAACAGAATAAGGATTAAGGTGCCTACTTGTACCGGAAGGTCTTTCACGATGAAATGTACTGCATTTACTGTACTGTACTGTATTTAAAAAAAAAAAAAAAGTTAATCGAGCTAATCGTCTTACTTTAGTGCATTCCAAGAAAAACAGAAACAAAATTAAAAGTTGTTTCCATCTTTTTCGTTTCGAAACAAAATACTACATTTTTTGAAAGACCATCAGGCCATCGATACGTCTCATACAAAATTTGCATCACTATTCACAGAATGAAAATCTGTGAATCACGTAGGTGTGAGTGCTCCACTATGGAGTGACCAGTATTCCCAGAGTGCTATTGTTCATGTACACACCTGCCTGCATACACAAGCCCATTTGTATACACACAGCATGCACAGCAACAGCATGCACCAACTAAAACAGTGAAAACATAAAAAAATATATATATATGCAGGTGCAAAAAATGTATTTTTAAAAATGTATTAAATGATGATAAATAGTATGATGATGCATATTCTTTCTCCCCTTGTCGCTCACAGAGACGTTAGCCAACTGTGGGTGTTTGTGAGCTCATGTATGCGGAAGAGGGCGGACAGCATGTTCCACAGGGTGTGTTACACTGGGATGCAGCATGAGCAGCAGTTTGAAAAGATGCGGAGGCTAACTTCACGTGTTTCAGAGGAAGCGCGTGCTAGCCTTCGCCCCTCCCTGGTTGGTAGCTGTCATGTGATAGGAGAGCGTTAGCTAGTGGGTAGGAACTGGCCAAGAGCAAACTGAATATGGGGGGAAAGAACATGCCAGATGTCAGTCTTATTAATTTTGGGATTATGTTTTCCAGTCTTTGATTCATTCCTTTCTGTGTATCATTTATTTGAATTAAGGATTTGTTTATTTCAGCCAAGTTCTGTTATTCTCCTCTGTGACAAGCATGCAGGACCTTTCTCACGGCTTCACGTTACGTAACACTTTATCCAGCACCACAGAGTCACACCAGCTGCAAGTTCAGAATGGAATCTAGTCCATGTTTTTATATAAATCTTTAAGTAAATCTGACTTCAAATAAATCCCACAAATCATGTTCAAAAACCCAGCTATAAATAGAGTTCACATAAATACCTGCAGGTGAGATTGTTCTGCTTGGCTTTGGCCCTAAAAAAAAAAAAAAAAAAAAAAAAAAAAAAAAAAAAAAAAAAAAAGTAAAATAAGATAAAAAAGGACACTTCATTAAATGCCTATATATACACCTATGTGATATAATTAATTTCAGTAAAAACAAAGGACTGAGAAAGACAAGCCTACTGGAGCGTCCTTTCCGCCAGCAGTGTTAACACAGTTAGCAGTTTTATTTACAGATTTTTTATTCTGTGCATATTTAATCCCATTTTTGAAATATGTTTTTTTCCCTCTGCATTTAGTTCTTTCCTTGGATCTTGGCTGACTAGCCTCATAAAAGTTTCGTTTTGATCGACTCGCTTTTGTGAGATCTAGCGAAATTAGTGCGTGTTTCATGTAAATGGCATGTATATGAGGAGAAAGCAGGGCATGATGCATGTGTATGACGCGCATAAGCCATCTTTTCAAAATCGCAGCCAGTTCGTCAGAATCAGATTTTGTTCTTCGGGGAGCTCAAATCTTTTTTTTTTCTCTCGACTTTCATTGTTTCCAGAAGCCTTTTAAGGCAGAGCTTTTACGGCTGGCTTAATGCAAATCTAGAAAGAAGATTTTTTACACAAGGACATGCCTGATATAGCAGAGATATCTGCTTCCGAGGATTAATGCATTAACTGAATCACATCCTGAGTTGTTAAATTGAATCAGACTGAATGATTCCAAACAGATCGTGATTGCTTTTGAATTGAATTGCCCACCAGTGATTGTATTTAGAATTGAATTAAGCCAAAGGCTATAATGGTCTAAAGGTGTCTAAAGGTGTAATATTAGATCAAATAAATATCTCCGAAAATAAGGAATAGGCTCCCCTGTGTAGCTTACCCCACCCTCCCCACCCCTTTTCTCCTATCAGAAAGCAAGATATCCTGTCCAATCTCTGGACATTAACCACTTATTTCATGTAAGACATAAAAAACATGAAAGAAATATCCCCAGAGAAACTGTAAGTCCTGTTTAAAAGGCTATGACAATGGCAAGAGGCTAACCCAAACAGGTACAATACTGTAATCCGACAAGGTGACAATATATAGAGAGCCCTCAAAATAAAACAAAAACCAAACAAATCAAGAATTTCATTCAAGAAATTAAAAAAATAATTAAATCCATTTTATTTTGAAATAATTCAATAAAATTAAACGTACTACTACATCACAGTAATGAAATTTATACCTACATTTTCGAATGATATTTTATAATAAAATTCTGTTTTCCAAAATAATAGTTTTCATTTTATTATTTATTTAATTATTTGTTTGTTGGTTTGTTTCCACTTTTAAGATTGACGCTTTTCAGATTAGTGTTGGTATTTCACCAAAAGATTATATTTTTTATATTTAGAGTTAATTATTTCAAAATAAAAGCATGAATTGACATTTCTTGATTTATGTTGTTAATTAATAATTATGTTAATAATTAATAATTAGAACCTCTACTTTCATTAACTGCCTTCAGCAACCAAATCAAATCCCTGTGTATGTGAGAGAGAGAGAGAGAGAGAGAGAGAGAGAGAGAGAGTGAAGGAAAGCAACAGCTTTAGAGTAAGTAACACATATAAGCAGTCAAGTCATAAACTGCTTGATGTTACTTGATGTTGCCTAAAACCTAAAGGACTGACATGGAGAATTAAATCAAATAAGACGTGAATTCCGGTTAGTATTTTATGCTTGATAGTTATGACAAGGTTATTATTCATTTTTACATAACCAATATCTAACTGTATAGCAGGTATTTATGAACAAGTGTCTAATTTGAGTAAATAACTGAACTGCTCTGTAATCTGCATCTGTGTTCCTTCACATAATGTATTACCAGGGTTGAATACCTTTAGAATTCCTGCTTTACTTGCATGCGTTCAATTATTTACAATTAAATAAATGCTCTCAGGAAAACGCGTTTCAAGTTGTGCAGTTTTTGCAAGTGTAATCCATGGATAGTTCGTCTAAAGATCCGCCTTACAACACCAAATAGTGAAGGGATTACCTCCAGGCTGCACTTGAGTGAGAGATAATTCCAACTCCTATGTCCAAATTGTCTCGCTTTATACGCAGCTTCCCACGAACACCGTATGATTACATATTGATGAATTGTTTCCTGAGAAAAAAATTGTGCAAATTGTGACAAATTCTGTCACTATGCTAAAATAGGCCGAACTGTTGCACAGCGCAGCGGCAACGCAGCAGCGCCGAGATCAATTTCAACATTTTTTACTCAGAAAAGTGTGCAAGAGGAACAAAGGTCTTTCACAACAGAAGCGCAAGAGGCATGGGCATGTTAATGTGTGGGCATGTTTTTATATCATGGTGCAGAGAAAATGTTCCCACAAGGATAGGAACATCTGGCAGTTTTTACCATGTAGGACAACTGCAGCATTTCTTTAAACTGGACTGCATAGAACAAACTTAAAGTATCACTAAACTCAGTTTAACGTTTTTTTCTTTTTAAGTTTTACGGCAGCACTGCTGTTTTGCCAGCAGTTTGTTAGCTAAATGACATATCATGTAGCATTTTCAGGTATTCTGAGATGTCCCACCCTGTGTTAAACATCATGTTTGCCAATTCCACAAAAATTCACCAAGTTGTTTTGCGAATGTTTTGGCTAAGAGATAGCGAAGTAGAAAATATTACGACTATCGCTTTCATTTTCCTCTCGATAAGTTTAACCCTGAAGTGACATATGGTGCGGGTTGTGCAAGCAGCTAGAAGTTATATAGCTTTATTTTGCTTGGTTTAGGAAGTGTTTCCATAATTCTCTAATTCCATAATTCCTGATTCTAAAAAAGGAACATAACGTACCACAAGCAGCCATCGGCTGATGGGTGTAGTGCAGCAGGTGTTGGGATCACAGGCGATTGCTTTAAGCCTACACGGGTTTCCTGTAAAATTTGAAATGTTTATCAAAGCGTCTATATTATTCATTAATCTTGGTGGAATTCAATATTCAATATTTGAACGAATCAAATGATCAAATACCTCACCGCAATACCGCAGTCTGCGTGAAAATCTCCTCTGAAGTCCCCAACACTGCTCTAACACACAGAGGGAAGCCTGTGCTTCAATTAGTGTGTGTGTTAGGTGTGTGTGTACTCGCTGTTTTAATGGGACGAAAGATTAATGCTCGTTGGACAATAGGCTTTTAACGCGTCATGACGCATGGCTTCACTGGGAGGGAATGGAGTGTGGATGGGTGGGTGGGGTTTGCCCAGAAAATCAGAAAACATCGCAAAGTTAATTGGACAGTGTACAGTGTTCGCTTTTTCCGCCTGAATGCACGGCTTCTCTTTATGATGATTGGTAGACCTCTCAAAGGGGCGGAACCTCGTAATGAACTGCCTATCAGAGAAACAGGAATGAACATGACTGACATCTCAAACTTATTAAACATATCAACGCTGGTCTGAACTGCTTGGAGCTTCGTTGGTGGTGTAATTTGTAAATATTGTAAAGAAACTGTAAATATAAAGTTCTGTTTCATTCAGTTCTTAAATTTGGTGTTTAGCTAGCTGTCACTTCCTTCTTCAGCTAGCAGTTTAGCTGCATTTTGGCACAAAATGGCAGACAACGCTAATTTGACATGATTTTTAAAAATGTTTTTTGATGCTTATGAGGATTAGATTTTAATTCAAAAGTCAGGGAGCCAAAAAGGTTCTTTTAGCTACATTGGTACGGTAAAGTTGATAAGCTGTATTGATTAAACCTCCGCCACACAAATCTCTGTGAATGACCTGATAATATAGAATGATAACACGTTAGAACGAGTGCATTAATATAACCCTAATGTTAAATGTGTAATATATATGTGTTACATGTACATACTGGTTGGGATCCAGAAGCTTGTGCTCTAGTTATAACTATAGGTATATCGCATATTTATACTTATACTATGGTTTGTCTGAATACTCGATTCTGATTGGCTGGAAGGTGTGCGTTCAATCCGATGGATGCACAGGTAGTTCCAGTTAGTTTAATCACCGTTATAAATGAATGCGCTGCCTATAAACAATTGTAACCATAGTAACATGCAGTTATAATTGCATACAGTACACTCATACATGCGCAATCTCTCTCTCTCTCTCTAATAAATATTTATTATAATTCATTCAAATAAATGCAACCTTATCGCACTACCTTATTTCTGTGTATGATTTCGAGTGGACATAATTCTAGATCTAAAGACCCATATATAAAATAACTAATGAAAATTAACCATTACTTTTATCCTTTCAGTCAGATTTTGCACTGCAAAACATCAATGACAGCTTTAACTTTAACAATGCGGGCAAGTGACCATGGGATAAGTGGGATAATCCACGGCTAGGTGTGCATTACACGGTTTTAATGCACTCCGCTTCGCGTCTGGTGGTGGAGACTCAGACAAAATTGACCAACAAAATATCTTCTAAGTTAACTTTAGTGTGTTTGGCTGAGTGTTAAAATAAAGGAACGTCTGCTGCATGCATCATTATTTCCCAGCATTCTCTGATGACGTATGAGCGCATTGCTCCCAGAAATGTTTCAGCAATGCACTTAATGTGTAAAGGTGTGGATTTTACCACATTTCTGCAACAGTTACTTCAGCGATGTTCTGAAATCTCATCTGATTAACCCGGACCATCGCTCTTTCCATTTACGCTCTTATATGACACCGCAGCTCTATACTGTTTCCCATCATTTTATCTCCTGAATGGCTAATAGGGACAGCATGAATCATGTTTGTTCCGGCTTTCCACCAACCCATGAGAGAACCACTTCTAAACACTTACACCACACACTGTGTGCACTGGTAGTAATGAAATCGGCTCTAAAGGTCCACCAGACATCAAATGCTATTTATGGGCTGTGCTTATGGAAAAACATCCCTCATTTCCGCAGTTCTAGGAAATCCATTAGTGTTTGATAACAGTGCAGTCTTGTATAGCTGCATGTATGACATGCTGGTGCCATTTGTACACTGTACCTAAAATGCAGAAATCGCTGCAATACCAGGAAATCAAACCCAAAAGCTCACTTAGAGCTCATCATATCCCAGCCTTACATTACATTTGATCATCTGTCCAGAGACTTCTTTACCTTCCCTCCATTATTGAGATGGGTTGCATTGAAAATACCCAATAAATTGATTCATGGGTCGTCTAATTTATTTTGTCTCTCGAGATGAAATGAGTCATTAACGTAGTCTCATTTCAGTGGGAGATGCTGTGGACTTTGAGAACCTTTCTGAACCTTCACTCTCAGTTTTCTTTGCTAAAATTAGACCAATGGGGTTTGAATTCGTATTTATTTGACACAAAGATTTTTCTGTGCCACTGAAATTATATTACTGTTTTAAACACGTCTGATCGCTGTCTTCCATCTATTAAACACTGAAACTGACGAAAATATTGTAGGAATCGTTTTGAAAGCGGGTTACGTAATGACTTTCTTCACCTGCCTCATTTACAGAATATTGGTCGTGGAAAGGAAATGCATAAATATGTTCATACTGAAATATGTGTGAAAACAAAGGAGATTCTTTTTCCACTCTTAATATTAATAAAAAAATCCAACATGGAGAAGCAAATGCTGGACTCGGTGTCCCAGAATGCACTGCAGCTATATGACGCAGCTGCGATGAATTACAGCAGAGAGTCGGCTCGGCTAGATCTAAGAAATGACAACCCAATAACGTTGAAGCTTTTGGAAGCTGATCTGCTTGAGCAAAGTGTACAGATGAGGAGGTGAGAGAGCTGGACAGACTAAAGGACTAAAGCCCCGCTGCATCACTCTCTTTAAATAGAGATGAAGCAAAGTTCCCAGTGGCACCACTATCAGCAGGTAGTCAAATGGCATTATGGGTAGTGTAGGAAAACATTAACCAAAGTGAAAACAGACCGACATGTCCATGAAAGAGGTTTACGCTAAACAAGTGCACTCAAATTTTCATTACAAAATAAATCTTCGACGCCACTGAAGATTAATGACAAACATTAATATGCAAGTCGCTCAGGGTGGATTTGTCCTTTAAGTCTTAGAAACAAATATGCTTTTTAAAAAAACCCTGCTAGGAGTATTTCTTCATGGATGTTACACACATGAGTGAGTAACGTAAGCCACTCACATGGCTGAGTAAACTCAGAGGAACATGCTTTGGAGAGAACACACAGACAGTGCACTGGGAGCGGTCATGTCTGGTAATTATCACGGTGTGTGTACTACTTCCACGTGAATGAGCGCTGTATAAAGCTCTGGAACACTTCGCTGAGCTGACATGGTTGCCAGATGAAAGGGCAGGCAGGCAGGCCGGAGAGCAAATGTTAATTGAGTTGAACTTCTATGCGAATGTAAAGTAATAAAACATAATAAAATAAATATGTTTGTATATATGATATAAACACACACACACACACACACACACACACACACACACACACTCCTACCGATCAGCCTGCATGCTGGATTGGACAACGTGCTGTACTCTGACCTAACTGAGCCTACATGCCTTTCTAAAACCCCTCCTCTCCTTGCACACACACACACACACACACACACACATACACACACCTCTCCTCTGGGAGCGGGTGCCCTCACACTCCCAGCACCATCTGGCGAGGTTGCCAGAGCACACAAACATGCACTTCTCTAAAGTACACACTCCAACGCCTGGAGAGTGCTGAGAAATATGACACAGAACTTCGTATAACACAGAACTCACAAACGCCATTTCCTGCAGATAAACCAATCCCACAAAGGACGTACCTTTTTTAAACCACGTGCTCATCTACAGAAAACTTGTTACAGTTCGAGCCACTGTGATGGAAAAGCTTCGAGATGTTGTGATATTGGATTCCGTATAAAACCATGACTCATATGGGCATGAAAGTGACGGCGCTGAACATATCCCAGAATCAAAGTGTGAGCAGATGGATGCTCATGAGTGTGTAGATCCTGATAAAGATCTCGGCCCTCATTCAGCCTTCTTCGTTATCCTACGTGCCCTTTTTTTTAACGCTAAATGTCTGCTGTGAATATCTCCTTCTGCTCACTTCGCCGGTGCCTCGCCACTACAGACCGGCTGTGTTTGTCTACAGGGTGCTGGCGTACATAGTCCCTATGTATGGAGACTTTTGGGACACTGTGTACAATGCAGGATGTGCATGAACCTGTCAATCATGAAATTATGGATCTTAAAATAAATTATTTTATTATTCAAGTTGGCTACTCTCATAAACCTTGTTCTAAGATGTTCTATGTTTTTTGTGGAGTATGATAGAAATTGCCATATGATTGTCAAGCTAAAATATTTCCCTTTTTTGGCTGCCTATCTACAGCAGCAACCGAAGACATGCATTCCCACTCATAACAAACAAAAAAAACTACAAAACGCATGAGAGGAAGAAGAGGGTCTTGTTAGTTTTACGTTCGAGTTGTATGCTCGTTGTATCCAACAGTTTTTGCCCTCATTTTTTGCGCTGCTCTCTGTTGGAAATGATTAGGAGCAAAATGTTCACGTGCAGTGAACCACGTAAGGAGTAAAGGTGCTGCAGCTGTGTGTCTGATCTGATAACGCACGCCTCGTTCAAAGGAGGAAGAGCTCCTCATATTTCTCTATTTCATGACCTTAACTGAATTTCAATACGGCCATCTAGACTGTCTGCGTCACAAAATGCCTTGAAGCATCATCAGTCAGTGTGTGTGTCTGACATACACACATACACAAAGGATATGACTGTTATATGAATAGGTACAGAGCTAACTGATGAACGAGAGACATACAAAGAGAGAGAGAGAGAGAGAGAGAGAGAAAGAGTACTTCTATTAGGGCTGGAAGATATAATGTTGATAATATTGTCACAACGTCTATAACACTGACTAAGTAACAACTTCATTGTTACTCACTAATTACTAAGGAATTAAGCATGACAGGGTATGCTACTATAAGAAACTAATCAACGACTATTTTCCTATAACAACATGTCACAAAGTGCTGTAAAGTGTTTTATTTCTCTTACACAACGGCAATTTGCAAAAAAAATTACAATTTGAATTTTTTACAGAACAACACCTCGGAATTTCTAACCATTTATAGCTACACTTAATGTTGGTTCCTGTTGCCACTTGCGTTATAACAGCTATAAACAGTCGTTCCCTCACCATATTCTCTTTTTCTCTCGTTCTTGAATAAGAGGGGGAAAAAAACGCAGCTCGTTATGGTATCAGGAAACTAGAAATCATGAACTTCTCTGTCTTGAATTCTCTTTCATGGCAGAAAACGCCTTACTGTCACAAAGTGCTGACACTGGAGACTCCTTCCAAAAATATCAAATAATCTCCATATAGAAAACTTGACAACTGTTATTAACGTGTTTTAATCTGCTTATTATTAGTCTCAGATTATGTAGAATTCCCTGTGTAATTTGTTACTTTAGAAATGGTCATGTAAACAGTAAACAACAGTAAACCAATCGTATTTAAGAATTCAACAACACTGAGGAATTATAATCTAGATTTATATGAATTGTTACATTTCTTCAAATACTTTTTGTTCCTTTAGACATTAATATAAATTTAAAAAAAAATATCCAAATGTTCATTATAGATTTTCAAACTGTCACTGCTGTTTTGCATCTAAAATCTAAATATCTTTTTACTGCATAAAGGATTGTTACATAATATTTCAGCCATGTAGCCTACCCCATAATTTCAATCAGATTACTCTTGTACGAATGTTTCCTGGCAGAATGAAGCAGATGGGCGATTGATCAGCACCAGCCCACCCAGTGTGACATTTAGCTGAACAAGACATGACCGAGTGCGCTTTCCACTACAGGTTCCTCCTGCCACTGGAATTATGAGCACGATCACACAATTCATTTTTTTCCCATATGATTTGTGTGACAGGTGAAGCAAGAAAACGCAACCATCAAGACACAGAAGCACACTCAGGCTGTCAGTCAGGATTCAGTCTGACTAATGACTAATGTTTTCCAAAACGGTGTTTCAATGGGCAAATCAATCGAGGCCCAGAAGGTTGAGTGCCCTGCAAGACGCTTCAAAAGAGACAGCGTGAGATAAATAAGTGCAGTTTTTGTAAGGACTCTGGAGGTAACTTGAGAACAACAACAACAAAAGAAAAATCAAACAAAAGCATAGTGGGTGTTTGCTAAAGTGCCCTCGCTACATGACATAATGACTCATGCTTAAATAACTGTTAAAGCCACTGGAAATATATTTTTTCTATACTGAATAATAAGTTGCTCCACAAAAAAATGTCATACAGCATTAAAAAGACATAGAAGCCCTTAAACTTTTACCCTTTCAACAAATCTAAATTCTGTCAATTCTACAAATATGAAAACTGAAAATCCAACCCTACATGTCTTACCCTTTCCACTGGTAAACCAGTAAACCATGGTGTGCATTTTCATATTGGAACTTAGGGCGTTTTCACAATACTCGAGACTGGACTCAGGAATGATTCTGGGATTGTTTGGTGGGCGGGGCTCATAATCACAGATTTGCATTCTGTGATTCTGTGATTCAAGTTTGGTTTTATATCAGTAACTATAACAACCCTTTCCCAGACATCACAAAAGGAAAAATAAGAAGTAATGTGACAACCATGTTGAACCAACCACGTTGCCCGGGACCGGATCGTGGTTTGGTTAAAGACAACCCCAGACCACCATTTTCTAGAGGTCCAGGGATCTGATCTTTTCAGAATTTCAGAAGTGAATGCAGCAGAGCTAAGGTAGCCTATACCATGCTCTGTCTCTGTGGACCAAGGAACCTTGGAATAACTGCCCTCATTTAGCAGCGGATGGTGATGAAAAATATAGGTGTGTTGGTGAAACACAAAAAGGATGAATTATTTATGAGGTGTGATTGGTCCATTGAACAATACCAGGATGCGAGGGTGAATCACTCAGACAGCTGGACTCTGAATAACACACTAACCCTACACTTTCACAGGAACACTAACATATTGGGCTCTATTCATGCCTGCCAGGAACCAAAACTGGACAGTTCAATTTTGAGAAAAGACCAGGCAATGTCTTTACAATCTTCAATTGTTCAGTTTTCGTGTCCACTCTAGCCTCAGACTCCTGTTCTTGGCTGACAGAACTGGAACCCGATGTAGCTTTTCGCTGTTGTAGCCCATCCATCTCAAAGTTCGACATGTTGTGCGTTCCTTGGTTCTTTTCTGCTCGTCATGGTTGTAAAGAGTGGTTATTTGAGTTACCGTAGACTTCCTGTCAGCTTGAACCAGTCTCTGACCTCTGTTATCAACAAGCCGTTTCTGCCCGCAGAACTGCCGCTCGCTGGTTGTTGTTTTTTTCTGCACCATTCTTTGTAAAGTCTAGAGACTGTTGTTTGCGAAAATCTCAGGAGGTCAGCAGTTTCTGAAATACTCAATCCAACCTGTCTGGCACTAATAAGTCACTGAGATCACCTTTTCCCCCCATTGTGATGTTTGATGTGATCATTAACTGAAGCTCTTGACCTGTATTTGTCTAATTTTATGTTTTGTGCCACTGCCACTTGATTGGTTGATTGGATAATTGAGGTACAGTTGGATAGTACATCTCTTATTCATATCTTATTTTGTATCTGTTCAGAGCATATTATCAGTTCAATCCAAATAATGTATTCGTATTCAGTAATAATAATAATAATAATAATAATAACAAATATATGCAATATATATATATATATATATTATTTCTTTAATGTTTATGTTGAATTGTAACTGTAATTTTTGCTGTAAACATCTTCATGGGACAAAAGAGAGGTAAAACTGCAGCGGTATCATATTATATTTTTGCGTATTAATTATCTTCTATGAAATGAAAATGATTGAATTCTGTGTATTTGACACATACATTGTAATGACTCATTCAAGCCCTACTCTTCATACATCTGTTTCTATAGGAAGTTGGCAGATTGTGGCTAATAATTACAGCTATTTTCCATAAACCTGGTAAAAATGAAACTATACAGCTATTTGAGAAAACATGGTGTGAAATCCAAGTGATTAGTATCAATGTGTTTAATTAAAATGACTCATACCTTGATCTTTCTGTCATCCACCTGAGAAAATGAAAGTGTTTTTAGCCCACGCGGGAGGCAGGCGCACTGAAAATAAATGGTGTGAATCCGCTTGCAACCTCGCACCATTATTCCTGTGTGGCGGTGTTTACATATCAACAGTAAACTGGTGGCTTTACCTGGAAACACCAGAACTACACGCCTGCACTCTACACACACACACACACCACACAATACACACATTGCCTAAGGTCATGAACTTTTGCTAAATTTTGGGGGTTGGAAGTGCACAAAAAGGCCTCGCAAACACACACATACACACAGCACCACTCATGCATAGTCTAACAAGACTAACAAGACTGTTTCGCTCGCTAACACACACCGGTGTGTTAATGAGGGCCTCAGAGGCCGTGGCACAGAGGGAGAGCAGCCCTGATGGAGTAAAAGCCTGATTAACACTAATGAAGGATGCAGTCCTAATGTCTGTCCTAATGTCTGAAGATACAGAAGCAGACGAAGCACACTTACTGTCACACACACTTTACCAATGGCAGCAGCCTACGATGGAAAAACATAATCTCATAATTGTGACAGTGTTGTCTCTGCCAAATAATGAGAAATTCATTTATACTTAATATATTATTTAAAGTAAAAAAATGATAAAGTAACATTTTATTGAAACTAGGGCTGGTCAGTATGATGATGTGATATGAATATAAACAACATCACAGTACAATAAAATGTCGTCATTACGCTATAACTCCAAATCCATTGTTACTCACAGTACCCGATGTTAAGATATATTCTCTGGGTTTTTTTTTTGTGTGTAAACGTTAAGTGACAGCAGAAATGTAACTATTGTTTTGTTGGCAAAATTATATACAATAATGCACTTATAAAGATGAACAAAAAGGCATGTTTTCATAACTATAAACAAAGATATGTTCTTGTGCAAATTGCACCTAGTGTCATTACAAAAGATGTTGCCATTGGTTGGGAAGATTTCTCACAACAAGTAGTGACCATGGTGAAGGTATAGAGCCTTCCTAAAGTTCTCAAGGACAACATTATTAAACAACACTCAAATGGAAAAAGCTACAGAGAAGTCACCGCAAAGACCTTAAACGTTTCACAATGAGTTCTCAGGCTAATGATAAGGAAGGTAAGAGAGAAGCCAGTAGTCACTCGAGAAGACTTGCAGGACGACCTGAAAGCAGCAACAGTTAGACAGTGAATAATAAGCAACGATGTAAAAAGTAAAACGTCTAAATGCATTCAGACAAATCAGTACTCTTCGTGGAACAGAAAACAAAACAGAAACAGACCTCTTTGGTAATAATTCAGCTTGTCATGTTTGCAGAAAGACACGTTACTTGTATGATCTCAAGCACACCGTAACTACAGTGAAGCACGGTGGTGGAAGCATCATGAGATGGGGCTGGTTCTCTGGGGCATTCCAGGTCATCCAAAGAAACATGAATGGAGCAATTTTCATATTTTCATTTCCATACCACCCACACCTAACCGGGGTTAAATCATTGTAGCTGTGTATGCATAAGCACTGATATAAATAGAAACTGAATGTAATTAAGTAACAAGTAACAGCTACTGATCTTACTGTGAAAGTTCGTTCTGAGAGTGAGTTAATTATTGAACACATAGTTGATTATTTATCTATATAGCTGTAATAATAAAGCCTGGTGGGATGGAAGAAGAGCGAGCTAAAATATGTATAAATATATTTAAAAATGCCTAATACCAAAGGCGAGTCATATTTGTCAAACACAGCTACTTTTTTTTTTTTTTTTACCAACAGTAAAAATGATTATTGATGTACTTAATGAGTAGCTTTGACTGGAGAAGTTAAAGATGCATTCTTCCCTTTTTAACATACTAAGACTTAATTATTTTTTCTGTAATCTTCCACCGAAATGTTGTAACTTTCTCTTGCCTCTGCACAGCCTCTGAAACAGCTTACCATCCAGTTAACAGTTAATTAGCTGAATTAAACTTCTCGCTGCATGTGAAGTAACAGTAGAATAAGAGAATGCTTGCCAACACGCAGACATGAAGCTGATGGTGCTGGTTCTTCTCACACCATAACACGCTAATGGTTGATGTGCCAACAGTTCCACTCAGCCACACACACTTACTAAGCCACTACAAATCATCTTAACATAAACGCAAAGCAGAACGCAAAACTCAATTAAATTCAAACTCAAATATTAAAAAGAGAAGTTGATTGTAAATATCATTTTTCATTGTATGACTCTGAACTCCTCAGCTAGCTAAAAGGTACAATTCTCCCAATCCGATAAGATTCAGCCTTGAGCGCAACCGTCTGAAAGCCTTGTAAAGATTTGTATTAAGGAGCCATGTTGGTAGTGTGACTGATAACTTGTGCTGCTACAATAACATCGTGTATCTTTGAACGCAGTGGAGGTGTCAAGGCCTCGAGTGTTTAAGTGAACACGCGCTGATAATAACAGCACATCTGATGAAAATAAAAGGGAAAACATAATGTTCTTCTGGCGAAAGCTAGGGCAAAGGTTAGCCCGTTTTCAGGTTTATTTGTTGCTTACATATAATATAATCCACACAGAATGCAACGTGACAGCAAAAAACTGAACACTGCAAAAAAAAAAAAACAGAGCGAGCGTAACTTTGGACGTGACAATGAGCATAACTGATCGTCATGTGGTTCTCAAAAAATAGTTCAGGGACTTTTCACTCATTTACTCTGCCTCCAAAGTTCGCTTAAAAATCGCTTTTAATAATGCTTAGCTACAGTTATTAGAAAATACTTACGTGTATATACACAAAATAACAGGTAAGTATCTAAACCTACTGGCCACTTTAATAGGAACACCTGTACACCAGCTTATTCATAGAATTATCATGAAAAATCAGCTAATCAATAAATAATGTCAAGAGCAAGTTAAAGTTTGCATCAAACATCAGAATGAAAAATTTGATCTTATTGACTTTGACAGTGGCATGGCTGTTGGTGCCAGTTTCAGTATTTCAGAAACTGCTGATCTCCTGGGATCTGGGATTTTCACATACAGCAGTCTCTAGAGTTTACATAGAACGGTGCAACAAACAGAACACATCCAATAAGCATCAGTTGTGAGCAGAGACGCTTTAGTGATGAGAGAGATCAGAGGAGAATAACCAGACTGGTTTGAGCTGACAAGAAGGTTATAGTAACTCAAATGACCACTCCTTACAACGGGGGTGAGCAGAAAAGCATCTCAGAGTGCACAACATGTCAAACCTTGAATCTGAGGCTGTGCACAGTGTGCACAGGTTCACCGAAACTGGAGAGCTGAAGATTGGAAAAAGACCAGGTGACGTTTTTCCAATCTTCAACTTCACAAAATCTAGTCAGCAAGTTGATGGAGTTTTTCACCACTCACACCCTCCCTCCTCCTCTCTCTCTCTCCCTCCTCCTCTCTCTCTCTCCCTCCCCCTCTCTCTCTCCCTCTCACTCTCGCATGGCATGCAGTTATAATACGGCCTCATACTGCCTTGCAGCTTTCCACAGCCATGAACTTTGGCCTTTAGTGGTGTTGGTGTTTGGTGGTGATGTGCCAGGGGTTATGTAGCTGCTGATTCTATGTTACCATTCCTCATTCAGTCCAACACCATTAGCTCACATATCATACACATATCACATGCACAGAAAGAGCATTACATGCAATGCACAAACCCAAACATACAAAATATATATGAAAATGTATATACGGTCAAAAGCCAGGTTCTCTACGGTAATCTCTCAAAGTAACTGCGCCTTGTGACAACCTGTGAATTAATGGAGATGTCTCGACCACACAGGGAATTCTGCAGTTATTATGTGGATTTTTCCCATTACCAGTTGTAAATATTAGGGCTATTTAAATTTTCATACTGGGCAGTATGGTGGCACAGCAGGCAGCGGTGCAGCCTCACAGATCCAGGGTCTTCGTTTCAGTCCTGAGCTCAGTTTACTGTCTGTCTGGATATACAGTGGGTCCGGAAAGTATTCAGAGCCCTCCAATTGTGGACTTTAGTGTGTAGGTTTAATTTAAAAAGGATTAAAGTGACTTTCCTGCACATTAATCTACACACAATAATAAGTATTCAGACCCTAGGCTAAGGCACTCCAAAGTGAGCTCAGGTGCATCCTGTTTGTTCTGATTATCTTGAAATATATCTAGGCCTAGTCTGGAGTTCACCTGTGGCACATTCAATTGGATTCAATTGCTTGTGTATAATTTAAAAAGGCATACATCACAGTGCATGTCAGACCGAAAACCATGCCATGGAGTCCAGGGAACTCTGTGTGGAGACATAGATCTGGCCAAGGGTATAAAACCATTTCTAAAATGATTTTATATTCTGAATGTTCCCAGGAGCAGAGGGCTCCAACATCGTGGAATGGAAAAAGACATTTATGGTAGAGTGGCTGGACAAAGCTACTCCTGAGCAGACGGCATGTGGTTGGCACTTAAAAGACAAAATTCTCTGATCTGCTGAGACAGAAATGTAACTTTTTGGCCTGAACTCCATGCACTACATCTGGCAAACACAAGGTACTGCCCATCAACTGGCTAATACCATCCCTACAGTGAAGCATGGTGGTGGCAGTATCATGCAGTGGGGGTGCTTCTCAGCTGCAGGAACAGGGAGACTGGTCAGAATTGAGGGAAGAAGAATGCAGCTATATACAGAGGGGTCCTGAAGGTGTCTGAATAGTTTGAGTACCAAACCCACTGTATTCCCATCTCGTGCCCCAGTGTTCCCAGGATAGGCTCAGGGTCCACTGACTCTGATCAAGAGAAAGCGGTTACTGAAGATGAATAAATAGATGAATGAATATTTTCATCCTATTTACATATTCAAAGGCAAAAAGTAGACATCTGAATGAGTAATATCCTACGACGCTTGATGTGGGAAAATTTACCTGCCAAAAATAGTTTATACCAAAGACTCACCTTCCTGCTGATCTTTGATTTTTGCTATCAAAGATGCCATGCTATGCACTCTGCTATAAACTGATTCATCATGCTGCAAGCTCGGATAAATCAATTCTTTAGACAGTGTTATTATTGGAATTTGTTTTCACGATTTGGGTTGTGATGTGCTGTGGTGGTCTGAGAGCCTACGACAGAACCCTAATAAGTAAAACTCAAGTCAATGCTGTATTAACACTTCGTTTACATATGGAATGACAACAAATGTATCCATTCCAAAGTGATGAAGTTCCTCCTTGCTCACTACTCTGTTTCACTGTTATGAATGGCCATCTTTTGGGTGCAAGATAAAACACAGGCTGCCTAAAAATGGAAAGGTCCTTGCCCTGTGAGTGTGCACACACAACTAGACTATTTCTTCCATCGCCTGTCCTCCATTCATTGACCTAATGCACTAAAAAGCCTCTACTGGCCACAGACACATGCGGTGGGCTCACTGAAATAAAAACGCAACATAAATAAGCTTCTTTTAATCATTTGTGCATCAACAGACGAGTCGTAGCTACTGATAGTGAAATACTTATGCACACTTAGAGGTGACTGAGTGAAAGAGTTAAATATTATGACTATATAATTGCAGGGTGAAAGAAACAGAGAGTGAGAGTGAAAGAAAGAGAGTGAGAGTGGTGGCGGGGGGGCTCTTAGAAGCTTAAGGACTAAAAGCTTCCCTCCTATGTGACCTCAGTGCTTGCACCAAGTTATTGTTCAAAGAAAAGGTAGGAAGGTCATTGTAATTGTATAAACCAGGACTGATGCACTGAGTATCTGCCACTCAAGTTAAAGGAACACTGCAGCATTTTTTTCAAAATAATCCCTATCTAATCTAAAATCCATTTACTCGAAACTCCAGAATTATTAGTATTTCATAAAACAAGCACAATCGACTGTATCAAATAAACATTACACAAACATTTCCACTCAAACAACAGAAGAAACTATTTATCTTTGTTCAAAAAAAAAAAGTCTCAAGGCTCCTAAGTGGCACAACAGAACAGCCTCATCATTGTGAGATTGCGAGTTTGCTATCACAACCACACCTCTCTCACCTGTCAATCACAGAAACACTAGCCAATCGTGGGCATCTGTGAGCTCATGTATGCAGAAGAGGGCAGCTAGCTTTTGTGAGATGGAGGAAGGGGGCGGGGCTTCTAAGCGGTGTCATGATATTAATATTGGACAGTTTAAAACACCGGCACACAATCATTCCAGATTCATATGTTGATTGACTCATCTCCCGGGTATTTTTGAGTGATAACTCGTACTAGTCTACTCTGATGTTAACTTACGGAGAGCCTATGCAAAATGGTTGGCAGGTTCGGTAATGCAGTATGATCACAGGATATGGTGGCAGTATAATATCAGGCAGCGACGATTGATTCTTTATATCACACAAGACTAATCACTTTTAATCACTTTTTAGTCACTATTTCTTTTATATATAAATTTTTCATGAAGGCTGCCAAGCACAAGACTGCAGTACAGACTGTAGCGTCCTTCTCTCTTCTCTCACAGGGTAAAGCTCATTGACCTCTGGATCTGATCGCTCCACTTCTGAACTTCACACAACCCTCTGACTCATACAGTTTAAGGTTCTAGACAGAGGGGTATACATTTTTAATAGCAACATATCTTATGCACACACAGGTTCACTCACAGATGTATGCAAACATGCACACAGTAGCCGTCTGCAATCACCAGTGGTCTGTACTATTTTGCAGCAATGACAAAATGCTCGAGGTGAGAAAGAGAGAGAGCACTCTGGTCGTCACGTGTTTTCCAGCTTGATGCTGGCATGAGATCCCTCACTGTTTAAATCATTCATGTTTTCTACTGCATTTCTGTCTCCTCCTTTTCTAATGCCTTAACGCCACAACATAGCCTAACACTTGCAGATGTATAAATCAAACTTTAGGAAAAATCAGTAAAGTAAAAGTAAAAGCTAGGGATCGAGTTAGCAGTTAATTAAATAACACCTCTTCTCATGACTTTATTCATTCCCTGGCTTGTTTTGTTGTTAGATGTTTCTTTAAAGTTGCAGTCAGTGATTTGTAAGTGAGAACACTTTTTGTAAACAAGACAAAAATAAACATTATTTTGACCAATAACATCCAACCAATACAAACAAAAAGGTGACTATACTTGCCTGTCAATCAAAAACCTAAATTTGAAGTGAATAATTAGGCCATTATGCTGTCACACAAACTTGATACACAGAACACAAAAAAAAAAACAAAGCGGGGTCCAGCTTAGGTTCCTGCCCAGGGGCCCAAGTTTGACTAATCCATCCCTGATCAGATTCGGGTGTTCTAGCCTACGCAGAACGTTTGTGCATGTTTTGGGGGTGTGGCTGTGGAGCGAATACTAAATTTGTTTGCTTAATTTGTTTGAATTTTGCGTTTCAAAACTTCCGGCAAAATCGCTGACCGCAACTTTAATCCACATGGGAGATTAAAGTGGATGTTGTGCTTGCAAATTTCTAAAAGAACAGACGTAAACAAAGTCTGACCTGGTGAAAAACAAAATCAATGCTAGACACTTGAAAGGATTTGGCGATCTTGGGAAACCGAAGTGATATAGAGAATCTATGAGGGATTTAAAATCTTTAGTATCAGATATATAGCTTCTATTACAACTCTGATTCTGAAACCATGAGACATTAAAACGATGAAAAGGTCTGAGACGGATCAACCTGACACTTTTTTATAGAGTACTTTGGCAGCTGGAGCATGACGCAGCACTTGCACTGGTGAGTTGTTTACAGCAACCGGAGAGGGCGAGAAAAGAAACGAGAGGGAGAGATAATATGCAATAACATTTCTAGCTCTGTTACTTCAAACAGCCACCAGCTTCTTCAGAAAGCTCTCTGAAACAACCCTGTCTCCTCCCTCATTACAATTCTTGCTTAATTTGCCGTGAGCTAGCGCATATGAGGTTGCTTGGCTGGATATACCATTACTCATATATCAGTCTGACGTTTTCTGTCATTGCTCATAATTCCCTGACTTCAGAGCTAATTTAACACACTCGGTGCCTACGTGTCAGTTTAAAATACACACTGCTTGAACCAAAAGTACCAAAGAGAGAAGAAGAGATGAGAGGAAAGGAGAGCAAAGGCACTCTCAGCTCATAATTCACTCTCGGGTCCGTTTGATTCAAGCGGACCAAAGCCGCCTACTGCTCTGTTTCTGAATTGAGAATGCAGTTTAACTCAGATTTGGCTCATCTGCAAGAAGTGAACCATGCCTGCTGTGTGTAAGGCATTTGTTACGTGTGACCTGCCAAAATGACCAGAATCGGTGGTAGAGGACATATCTGATGTCAGATGCTGTAATGTCTACAATACACAAGTCTGATGTATCCTGGGCATAAAGACACTTCCCATTTTTAATTAATTCATTCGTTGGTGGTGATACAGTGGTGCAGATCTACAGTCTTAGATCTCAGCTCGGGTTACTGTCTGTCTGGAGTTTCGCATTTTCTCCACGTGTCCTCCGGGTTCTCCGGTTTCCTCCCAAAAACAAACCAGTAGGTGGACTGTCCACACTAAATTACCACTAGGTGTGAATGTGTGTGTGCATGATGCCCTGCCCTGCGAAGGTACCCAACCCTGGCCAGGATAAACCAGTTTCTGAAGATAAATAAATGGATAAATTAACAGTTAATTGATTTATTATTTCTTTATCGCAATCTCTGTGTTACCCATTTTGCGTTTCCGTCATTATGCACTCAGCTGGAGGTGGGTACCCTTTATCTTCTGTACCTTTAATATGTATGTATTTGTACATACATACCTTTAAATTTTAAGATAATTTAAGGGTGATTTTAAGGGTTAAGGTTTAAAGCTGAAAAGATACACGCTAAAGGTACCACCCCAGTGGCAAGGAAAGGTACACATTAGCATCTTTTTTATGAGTATTTTCCTATACAACGTTTGCTTTTCCAGCTGTGCCACTTTACAACACATCCCTCAGCATTATTATATTCGATTAGCGCAGTGCAAATCCAAAATCACATCAAAAAATACGCCATTCATTCTGGTTTGTACTCTGCAAATGGACTAATAGGTAAAAAAAAAAAAATCCTCCTTAGACAGCTCACAGTGGTACAGAAGGATCTTTCACATCGGTTCTAATCAGCTTTACTGTTTACTTTTGTTCAGGGATGATCAGGTACATCTACAAGATCACAGAAAACAGTTTGCATCATCAGAAAGCAAGCACACATATTGACATCATCTTAATCTTCACTGCTAGGTTCAATCTAGTCGTGTCAGACAGATCGCAAGCAGACGCAAAGAAGACCCCCCAAAAAACTCCCAGCAGGGATGAGAGGATTATAGCCTAGACAACACTCTAGGGCTGGTGATAAACAATCTGCCTATCTGTGTGTGTGCGTGTGTGTGTGTGTGTGTGTGTGTGTGTGTGTGTGTGTGTGAGCGACTTGGGCTTAGGATTGTCTGAGTCTATCAAGGGATTCCAAAGAGCAAATTTAAACACACAGTACACACTTTAACCTCTTTTCCACTGTTGCGCAAAACAGCTACCGCAGCTTTAATTCGCAGACTGCTACGTTTGCGCTACTGTTACGTTTGTTTTTGTTGTTTTACTAAATCAAGATGTTAAAGGAGGTGACACACTCGATTGGCAGCTGTGTAAATATATATTTGCAGCTGTTGTTCTTTTGAAGGCCTTTTTCTAGCATATCTATTTTTATTTTTTTTATCCACTGACCAAGACATCATCCTGGGCACTTTTTATAAACCGAGCTGACACTAAAAGAAGAAGTAAAAGTCACTGGATCGGCTGTGTCAAATGATTCAATATGCTGTCCTTAAATGTTTAAATTCGTTACTCGAATGACATATATCAATAAATAATCAAGTAAACATTGTACACTTGGTTAAAAAAGACCATACTGCGCTGTGCTCTGTTTTGCTATGTAAGAAATAAAATACTCGAGAGCTGTGCTGTTATAGGAAAATAATCAACACCAGGATGGTGTGATGCAACCTGAGAAGAAGCAGAGCTGTTACCGCCCCAAAGCTGACAATATTTCCGTAACTTAAAAAAACGTCTTATTCCGCTTATACCACAGCAATTTGCCAATTATTAAATTCAAGCGTGACACACTGTACATTTTATCCATTTATAGTTACATTTAACCTTGTGGAACATCCATGAATCAAATTAATCATTTATGTTGTCAAAGCTATAGGCAGTCGTTCTCGCGCCGACCTCTCTCTTGAATTTAAGGTAAAAAAACGTAACTTGTCATGTCACCAAGAAACCGCTAAGCCCTCTGTCGCATGTCGGAAAAATACCTTTCAGTCCGCTGACATATTTTACATGATTGGGAAAGAGGTCAGAGTTCAGAGTTCAGATACATGCCAAATCAATAAGAGGGAAACAGCTCACCCAAGAGGTCAGCATGATGACGCTGGAAAAACCAGTGCAGGCGTTCCTGCTGATTTCAGCTGCTTTACGTCGAATAGAATTATAGCTGTAAGTAGGCGTGTGTGTGTTGCTACTGTTGCAGATCTGTTTTTCACTTCTGTCATGAGATGAATTTGTAAATCTCTCATGGCTGCTTTCTGTCTGTTATGCAGTTTATTTCTCTCTCTCCCTCTCCCTCTCCCTGTCTCTCCTGCAGTATAAATCATTAGGCTGTAAAGCACAAGGAAGAGAAGTGGCTCTGAACTGCTCAAGCTTATTAGTGGCTTACTGAGCAAAGTGAGAGACTGCAGGAGAGAAAGAGAAGGCAAATAGGTTTTTTTACTTATTCGCCTAAAAACACAAGTGCATAAAAAGCTCAAATTCATGAGCACAAATCAAGCTGTGGAAAGTGGTGTGCTGGAAGGAGCACTGCAATTATTTACATGTCCAGAACAGAGTGCGCTGTTGATGAAGAAACTTGCACTACTGGCAGCCACAACTGAGTGCCACATTACATGTATCTTACTGTATATTACAGTGCTGATCAATATAAGAGGCTGGAAATTGAAATTGGAAAACGATTAAAAATGGATTCATGCAAGCATATGTTGAATCATTTAAGGATGACAGGAGAGAGGGAATGGGTATATACAGTATGTGTGGGAGCGGGGGCAAAATAATGCGTGGAAAGTCAAGAACAGTGAGAATGTAAAAAAAAAAAAAAAAAAAAAAAGAGAGAGAGAAAGAAGAGCAATTACCGACTAGGTGGTATGGTATATCCGAATGGTCCAAACATGGAGAGTAACTTTTCCGACTGCATTTTCGCCTGGTGCAGAACTCTTAAAAACTGTGTCCAGTTCAGCACAGCTGTTTAAGTATAATGATTTAATGACATTATGGTGTAAAAGCTGTTAACATCTGGATTATTGGCGTGTACTCCTTGAAGTAGACAATGTTCTCATTCTAATGTTATCGTTTCTATATTGACAGTTCAAAGTAAACTTTAAAGGTGCAATAGTCATTTTTTTTTATTTCTTACTTGTACAAATAACCTGGAAAATATGTAGAACATGATAAAAATAATAGTTTATGTCATAGCATCAGCACAGGTGTATTATGGGTGGAGAAAACCCGTTTGGAAAACTGTAGGTCGTGATGGCCTGTTTGTTTGTGTTTACACTGTCCTCTTTTTACACACACTCTCCTTGGTACTTCACTCCGTCCCCAAATCAGTTTGTTCGGAAACATAGCGGTAAGCGCCCAGTGCAGGCAGATAATGACAAGACACACAGTAAAACCAGAATAAACAGTGGCAGCGCTTTTCCATGACGGAGTAATTTATTACAGGTGAAGGGGATGAATTAGTAAAATTAGCGATATGGATAGGTTATATAAATGCAATATGGATAATATGCAATATGCTTTACATAACAAGTCACATACATTCGTTTTATTTTCATTACAAGGGGAAAAAATCATACAAATCTTATTCAACACCACCTATTTAAATGTTAGAGTCTTAATCTTGACACATGTTGACACATCTTGCCTAATGCACCTTTTAGTTTTGCTTTGTAAATTGTATGCTGGTAGCACAGCTGTCACAGAAAGCCTAATTTTTGTCATTAAATCTTGCCCATGAAAGCAAGAAAACAAGTTTGGCAATTTTTTATTTTTTTTTACTTCTTCGGCCTACCCGCATTCCTGCCCGTGTGCACAAAGCTCAGTTAACCCTACCCTAAACGGGATTAGCATGCTAACCAGAGATAGCATTAGCACAGACTTTCATGAGCACTCTGCCATTCAACTACTTGAAAGCTACATTATAACATTATAAAAACACAAAATTCAGCTCGTACTGATTTATCCTCGTGAATGGTCAACTGCTTTCACTGTTCTGTTTTTCTTGGTAATGGAGAAAAAAAATCTACATTATTCATTATGAAAAGCAGGCCATTCAAACAATCCAAAGCTTTATACCGACTGCGTTAACGTACCTGTCCAAGAGCGACTTTGCTAATTCTTGTGTCCAGCTTCACCCACTTCACCAGTAATAAATAAATCACAGAAAAGCACTGCCAGTGTTGTACTGCATTTCTTGTCTTTAAGTTTTTGTCCTTAAGCACAGCATGTTTTTTTGCTCATGGGAGAATTATCTTTACCCATTACCGACTGAGATGGAGGGTTAGGGAAGAGTGAAGGGCTGTTGGGAAGTGTCTATATAGTTTTCCAAACTGGTTTTCTCAGGCACATAATACAGTGGTGCTGAGGCCATGGCTTAAACAATTATTTATCATGTTCTGCATATTTTGCAGGTTACTTGTACAATTAAAAAATAAAACGACTTTTGCACCTGTAAGATGTGTCATGCACTCCAAGAGTATGGATCCATCCCCTCCAATCAGCGTATATGTGTACTGTTTGGGAACATTAGCAACATATTCAAACTTTCATCTTAGTAAGCAACTTTCATTTTTCACCAACTAAAGCTGTTCCTTTGAAAACTAAATCTAGACTAAAACTAACAATAGGCAAAAGACTAAAATATACCCACACCCATTATGTAAATTATTTTTGTCAAAAGCCAGACTAAATCCAAACTTTAACAGCCAGTTTAGATTAACACTGAAGCATGGTGGTGGAAGCGCTAGGGGGGTGGGGGGAGTTTCTCTCTTCTGGCTCCCGTTCCCATTCCCCCCTTTATACTAAATTACAAAATATGGTTTTGTTAACAAAGTGCCAGTATTACAGTAATACCGCATTACCACAGGTAAAGAGGGAAGAAATACTTTGTGTCCAATCAGCTACTTGTTGCTGTGAGTAGCAATGACATTACTCAGACCTCTAAGGTAACATGTATGTACCAGAGTTTCCACTAATGATTCCGGGAACGATGCAGATTGCTGGACAAATAAGTATAATTCCGGTCATATGTTAATTACTACGGCTGCAAGAAAACACTGAAATTTTGGATTATACAAGAATGATACCATCAGGTAAAACTAATTAATGTTTAATTCACTTTTTTTTTTGCACACACTCAACATTTAAATAAGCGTAAATAAAATAGAAAACAGGCCTATGAACACAACAAAGAAACTCTGTTCTGCGAATGAAAAATTTTACTTTACAACATGGTTGCTAATAACATTTTATTGATCTTTGTTTTAACTAGATTTATTTAAAGAAGCACCCAAACATTAATGTATCTCAAATGTATTACTTTTCTGCTTCTTTGCTCAGGTTCGTGAGGTCTCCATGACCTCACACGATTATGCAGATCAGAATCGCCTGCTTTTAGGAAGAAACCTTTAAGGGCCGATTGTTTTGCCATTGTCTGTTCAATGAACGCATGATTGTACAGTTTCTATTTGCCAGAAGATCTTGGTTTCAGCTGCCTTGAGTTCAGGAATTTTTAATTCTGCAATTGAATAATGTATCTGGATTTTCTGTGCATGTCAGGAGAAAGTTCAGACGAGATCGGGCGCTCTCAGAGTGGTATGGCCATAAGCGTGGTGTTAGCATTATTTAGCTAAGATGTGTACTTCGCTAGCTGTCTGATATTCTCAGATAAAAATGGATATTAAAGAGAACTGGGAGTCTTTTAGCAAACTGCATGAATCCCATTTTAATTCCTGTCTCATTTTTTGAACACGACCACTGTAGCCATGATTTGCTAGAAAACAGCGATTCCACAGCAGTGGCTGTATGAATTAGAGCCTAGCAGCAGGTATTGATACCTGTGGCAGTCACCAGTGGCAGTGTGCTTAACCCTTTCTTGCAGTACATTGGCAGAAATTGACTTATCAGACATTTTCAATGAGTATAAACAAATGAATTATTTTATCGCTGCAAGTCTGTTATAAGATTAGTCAGGACTTTGTTGGGTTTCTGTGTGTAGAGTACCGTGCCACTGTGTTTAGCTGCTGGTGAGCAGGGGGATGGGAAAGTGGAGGGGTGCGTATGTACATGTATATGATGTTTTTGTGTGATGTTCTTGCACTTCAACAGTGTAAGGTATGATCAACACTTCCTCTATAATAACTCCAAATCAGAAAAGAGAGAGGGAAGAGAGAGAAATATCAAATAAAGTGTGATATAGATATTGCGGGACAATAAAGAGTGAGAGAATGAGGTTGAGAAAATGCGTGTATATGATATGAGTGAGTGGATTTTAGTCAAGGTCACTTGCAAAAGAGTTTGACACAAAACAAACATGGCTCATCTGATAAAGTGTAAACCCAGCAACCCAGGATCTCTCTCTCTTTCTCACACCCAAACACACACACAACAACGAGGAAGGATCAGAAGGTGAAAAGAGATAAGTCAGTAAGTCAGTTGAAGAGAGAAAAAGCACCATAGATACTAGCGTGTCACTTCCTCTGGGGAATTTCGGCATTAACTCAGCGTTTTACAACCCTAACCCTAACCCCAACTTTGCTTTTACTTGCCTAAACTTAAAGTATTCATAACAGCCGTGATTTGATTTCCTATTGAAACAGGAAGTCAGAGTGATGCCATGTTGAAATGGTTTACTCACACACCAGCCAATTGTGTTCGAGAAAAACCACACACCCACAGAATCTAAACAAACTTGACAGTAGCTTAGCGATATAGCTAAATGTGGAAAACAGAGAGGAGTTTACAGAGAGCCTTTTTTCACCCACTTCTGTCAACTTTAAAGAGGACGATATCCTAGAACAGGAATTCTCAAACATTTTGTAGCCATGGACCCCTTTAACTGCAAATCCCTCTCAGTACAGATTTATTTAATAAACATTATCCATAAATAGAGCACACTAGATCTGAGTTGGTGCTTGGACCCCTAAATATACTAACTTTAATAATAATGGGTTGTGATTTCCACCATTGTAACAACATTTTAAAAACATGTACCTCCTGGCTATGCTTCACGAACCCCGGACCCCACTTTGAGAACCACTGTCCTAGACAATGAGACGCAGTGTGTTTTTGGAGTTATGGTGTACGTTTGAGTCGAGGTCGACCAACAGCAGCGCTGATGGTAACTGAGAGCTGCAGAGTTGTCACTGGGAAGCATCCTATGCATCTGAGTGGTAGATAAAATGATTACAGACTCTTACTGATGGAGAAGCTGAACAGCCCCGAGTTAGTAACATACTCCTCTGAAAAGTAACCGCAAACTTTCACAAATTCCACCTTCTTCCAAATGAATTAACGGCAACTATTTTTTTCCTTAACCAAGGGATGGTTGGAAAAGGTGGTACTGTGCAGAAAGACACAGTCAAAAACACACCAACAAACCATGTTTACTGCTTACTCTATAGAGCACGACCCGCCCCTGGGGGTGGGAAGTACGTCCTCAAGAAAGCTCTCAAGAAATAGAGAGCATTTAATTGGATGAACACAAAATTACTACAGAATGAATTCCAGGAAGTGACAAAGTATAAAATTAAACCAAGAATACCTCCAAGATTTTTAAATATTTTTTGCAATTTATTCAGATATACTATAGTATTGGTGAAAGTTTTTTTCACTCGTGCCGTGCTAGTGAAGCTTTATAGAAATCCATTGAAATCACAGAATTTAAACTACAATGTTTGAATTGAGCTCTGTTGTATTCAAAACTGACCAGCTTTGCTTGTCACCATGTTTCATTGTCTCTGCTGTACGTATCTCCATTAGTTTTTTTTCTTGAAAATGAAGCAAGCTGTCATCAAGCTGCCAGTATGTGGTGATACATGAGCGAATCAGCAACTTAAGGAGAAATGTAAGAATGACGAATAAACTCGCGTCAGAAATGAATTCCACCATATCCATTGATTAGTTAAGCGTTACATCCGATGTAACAGGACTTTCCTGGGAAATGTCCATGCACACCGTGCAACTATCCATGATAGTGCTATTACTATCTGTTAGCATGAAGGGTATGAAGTAAACCAAGTTCAATGCTCTGCACTTTATTTGCCCAAAAACCTCACAGTATAACAGTGTACAAAGCAATTAATGATTCAAATATGACCGATTCTGGGCTGGTTCAGGGGGCGGGGCTTCTATGTGACCACAGATTTGCTTTCACAGAGAAGATTTCCATCCACACCATGGCTTGCTTGCACAATTCCATACGTCACTTTTGCGCACTCAGGTTTGCAAAATGGTAGGCACTAGGATTACCCCTTTGCTGTTTTATATCATTTACCATTGGTACCAACACTCAACCAGTGAAGAACAGCGCTTTTTGGATGCATGGCATGTTACCGTGCAAGAATACCTACAAAGGTGTACCTGATCTCATATAAAAGACGATTTCAAGCAGTCACACCACAAACGTGAACGAAATACAGTGCTCCAGTCCTATAAATATCTGGTTTTATATCAAGAAACATAACAACTCTTTCCTCGACATCACAAAAGTAGAAACAATAAGTAATCTGAAAAGTTAAACCAATCAGGTTACCTGATGTGGTCGGTTGAAGAGAACCCCAGATCACAGTTTTCAAGAGGACCAGGGTTCGAATCTCTGGACTGCTCTCAAGTTCACCAATCTACTGAACTTGGGGTTAAAACGGCTGGAAAAAACGCAAGTGTGAAAACAACCTTAACTCCAGAGAAGGCCTGATCTACAAAGTGCATTTTCATTAAATAAATATCACATATCATGATATTTAGTTCTGCTAAGACTTTGTGAGCACAACACCGAATGTGGCAGTGGTCACTCGGCAATTAAGGCTGATAAAAGATCATACGTTCGAGTCCGGACATGGCCAGGCTGCCACGTGTCGGGCCCTGGAGTGAAGTTCCTAACCCTCTCTGCTCCAGGGTATCATGGCGCTCTGACCCCAGATTACCAACAAGCTAAGATATGCAAAGAAAAGAATGACACTGTACTTGCACGCAACAATAAAAATGCTATAAATATATTCTAATGAAATGAAAATGAAAAAAAAAATGAAAAATGAATGTAATGAAAACATATTCAAGGACCAGGAGTACTTGTCACAATACAGGGAGTGTATTGTGCAATACGTAAGTGTCCTGCTTGGAACACACTTCTTTTTTTTAAGAGCTAATGTCCATCAATAGAACACGGGGGTACAGTCGGAGCTGAGTCAGCTGTAATAATAACATAGTTCACTACCCCTACGTTCACGTGTACATACCCTACATTTCTATATACATTCACTACAAAGTTGAAAACATGAAAGCAACAGCGCATCAGACAGTATTTGATTTTCTCAATTCTATGCAAATTTGATATGTTGCAGTAAAGCAACAAATCCAAATGACTGTGTTAAATGATTCCTTGGACCAATTCTGTGCTGCGTGTAGTACCAAGTTTTCCCTAACAGTTAGCTTGCTTTGCTAATCGAAGCTAGAATGAAGCTTCACCCATAATCAGTGATCAATGTTACTTAAACTGTGTTTAACTAGTTAGAAGTAGAAACATTTACATTTTAGCTCCTCTCATTTTCATTCGAACACCCAAAAGAGACAACACCATTCGCGGTTGCTACATGCTTACGAGAGACACACCAGGCGACATAAGTGACACGAGGGTAACAGACCTGACGTGAGATAGCAGGAGAGCAAATAAAGCTCATGCTTGGGTTTGTTGTGAGTATTATTATTGTACAAACCCTTTGCACAATCATCACACTATTGTAGCTTATCATTTTAAATAAAGCTTACAGTGTATAGGAGGTGTGATGTGAATGGATCTCTATGGAGTTTACACACCTCTCATGCACGCATGGCAAAAAAAATAGACATGGTGTATAAAAGCAGAACAGATGTCACGTCTTTTCGAGCTACAACAGTTCAAACTGAAGCATATCTAATCTGTCAGAAGTGTGATTAAAATACTGAATTGGCCTTCAGAAAAAGTGTGTGATACATGTCAAAATGTCACCCAGCCCATCAATCTCTCTGGACTTCCATTTTAGCTGTTGCTCTCTCTCTCTCTCTCTCTCTCTCTCTCATGCTTTTTAAGCAACAGCACTTCATGCAGAGAACAGGGCAGCTTCCTATTGGGAAACAGCTGCTCTCTCACACACACACACACACACACAGACACACACACGCACACACACACACACACACTGTGGCCATGCAGAGCACAAATTTGCCTTCAGGTTATGTACACAGACGCCCCCCTCGCCCCTGCCCAACCCCCCGCCCCCTGGGCCTATTGCACCGCCCCCCCACTCCACTTCACCTCTTCACCCTGCACTGTGTGTACGGTTCAGCTATACAATGATACATTACTGAAACTGTGATAAATTATGTCATGATACGTTCCTTTGAGATATTGTATGTATCATCTTATCTTTTCAGAATATTTTTATTATGTTTTTAATAACAATTCCAAACTGATTGGAAGCTGCTTGTTTGGTGTTTTAAATATTTAAACTTTGTAAAACGTCATATTTATTTATTTGTTTGTTTGTTTATTTATTTATTTTTGTGAACACTGACTGGAAGCTGCTGTTTTGATGTTGTAATTTTGCATTAAATATTTAAAATGGTAAAATGGTAATATTATTTATTTCTTTGTTTCTTTCTTTCTTTCTTTGTTTTACAAACACATTAGAAGCCGCTGAACTAATTATACAATTTTGTATAGAATGTAAATTGGTAAAATGTTACTATTTCTAAATATTTATTTATGTGTTTGTTTGGTTGTTTTTGTTTTTGCTTTACTAATTTGTAAAACAAATTTACTAAAATGTATTGTTTCAAATATTTTTAATTGTAAATGTTAATATTATTTATTTCTTTTTATTTATTTATTCGTTCATTTAATCTTAAACAGATTGGAAGCAGATGAGTTGATGTTATAATTTTGTACTGTTTAAAATATTTAAAATTATAAAATGTTTGTATTTTTTTTACAGATTATTTACCTATTTATTTATTTATTTATTTATTTATTTATTTACAAGCTCAGATTGGAAGCAGCCAATATGATGTTAAAAAATTTTGCTGTGTTTTCATGGACTTATTTTATGTTATAATCTTTAAAATTATAAAATGTTTAAGGTTCCCTCCTTTTCAGTATTAAATAATTTAGTTTTTTAGATGTTATATAAAAAGTATCATTTTTCTGTTTGTTTGTTTTTTTGCTTTTTTTTTTTTGCAGCACGACTTTTTTGCTCTTTTGCAAACCCTAAATCTGGTGATTCATTCTGTGTATCACAGAAATGTCTACAAATATTATATGTGAAAATCTCACTGTTAGCGTAGCGTTGTTTTCCAGACTCGGATAACAGGGATTAGTTGACGGCGTTCGCTGTAGTGATTCTCAACTGAAAATCCTAAGCTTACTAGCTTGATGTGTCTGAGGAATAAGAGCACACAGCAGGGATGTGTAAACGCACGCAGGTTCAGCGTGACTCTAGATGAAATATGATCGGGAGTATTTATGGTTATGGTTTTCAGTGAGGTGTCACCCTTGACCTCTTCTTGTACGGATCCCTTGCCAAAGCTCACACATTCCTGATTTCTCATAAGATAAGCTGGACAACCAATCGGTGCCAGCTCGGCAGGGCTTCTGCTCCCAGCTGCCAGAAGGAAGAAATGTCGCAAAGACTGATATGAGAGACAAAAAGAGAGAGAACATACGTATAACACAAGTTTAAACATCAAACCAAACCAGACTCGCACACCTGCGCACCCAGTCACAACAGTCTGATTTGGTCTAGGTTCTGACAAGTGTTTTAATGCACAGAGCCAAATCTGTCCATTTTCTCTGCAAGAAAAACAACAACAGGTGGTGATTAGTAACTAATAAAGACCCACAAAGAAGAGATGTCCCTTCAGGTGTCCTGCAAAGGAATGTGCAGGCATTAAAACAAAACTTTAGACTCTCGTCTTAACACTGTCACTACATTAAGCCTACTAATCCCTGAACACAAGGTGCAAAACCCGGGTCGTAGCCAGTCCAGAGCCGCTAGCGTCTTAACAGGGGTGACGGAAACATTCACAGTGTGTACTTGGCCTTGTAGTGTTTAGGTTCAAGCTTCTGTGAGACAAAAAAATATTACATATCTTCCACGTTGCTTCATTACTTAACCCTTAAAAGCCCAAAATGTCTCATGTTTCATTCGCTGAGATTAAATACAAAAGTGGCAAACATTGCTTGGCAGCCATTACCATCAGATAAAAACAGAGAAGAAACACTGACCACAAAGACCCTCTTGCAATAACCACAGGTACTAAAAACCTGCTGAGTGACTCATCTGCAAATGTGAAGAGCGAGAACTGGTAAACATATGGGCACACATGCGCTACACCATCATTGGTCTACCCTGAAATTTGTTTACACCCTTGTTTTGTTTATTCTGTTGCTTTGACAGGACGGCTGTCTCAAATCATGTGTGGTCTACAGTTTGACACCTACGACAATCCTGCCCCAGCACCACTCCTCCAGTATGTGCTCTCGCTCACACACACAAACACACACACACATGCCAAATGAGAGCTAAATAAAGCAGTCTGAAAGCAATAAACACATGGTGTTGGGTGCATGCTTGATTATTTTAGGTTCAGGGTGGGTTTTTTGCTGAACGCTGACTCAACACACACAAATATTAATATGCAAGGCTGTTAATTATATAATCATGCCATGTTTTACATGGAGAACAGTAAGGAATCACGATTCTTTTTCTATACCGCATTTTAAGAATTTTGTATTTTGATACTTTTACCTTGAAAGTTTGCCTCGACGTAACACAGCTATAGTAAGCTGCCATCAGCACTTCAGTACAGACTGATTTGCACCGAATCACAGATCATCCTCGAATTAAAAGCTTAATTAGGAATTAAGACCAAGAATTAGAGCTTAAAACAAATCTCTATCCACCAGATAGCTTCAGGATGTAAGAGTTCTATGTCACTTTTTTAGGCTTTTCACCATTTCACTATATACCGTTTGTACATCACTATACTACAGTACTGCTGAGTTCTTGAATCTGATTGGTCAGAAGGTGTTTAATTTGCTGTAACTTGCAGCTCTTCTAATATGCCATAAGAGAGAGAGAGAGAGAGAAATCCAGATGTTCCAGATGAGCATTTTTCTAGATGTTTGGATGAAACGCAACACTCACATGTAGAACAAATAACGCGGAGCAATCTTTAACCATGCCAGACATTAGGTTCTCTATATGCTATGATGTTTTGCAAAACCACATCGCAACCACATTACTTAGCAACACAACTTCACTATGATAATTTGTCCATATTTGTTGTGCAGCCCCGCTGCTTTTTTCTTTCTCACGACAGCTGAGACTGGCCAAGTCATCAGACGGCACGCAACAGGTATGACAACAAATCTATCAGTGTCAGAGATAAGAATCTCGCTCTGTTAAGAGCTCCTATGGATGTTAAAAAAAACCTGCTCAGCACGGCAGTCAGTGAACTGGCCAAAACTGTCCGATAAAGACAGATAACCTCTCCAGTTACACTCTCTTCCATGGCCTTTATGTCTGGAGGTCAGGCTCGAGGGCACCGATACGTGCACAAAATTACCCAACATGCTGAAAGAAAGCTGGGCATGATCGCTATGATCTCCTGGATCAGCGGTTCTCAAAGTGGGGTCTTTGATGTATATCCAGGGGGTCTCTGACTGTATTGCTGTTTCTAAATCACACAACAGTGGTGGAGATTACTATCAACAAGTATCGAGGTTGTTATGGTTAGCATTTAGTTATCATAGCGTGTTTCTGTATAAACGCTGGGATTATGAATCCTTCGTAATGTGCGTGTACTAATAACGATGTCGTCTACGCTGCTCAGTGATGCTCAAATCTCAATGCACAAGTAAAATTTGACTTATTCTGTCAACTGTGCCTTTTGGCAGAATGTACTGGTAACCATGTAGGCTACACTGTAAAAACGAGATCAATTATTTTGTTTTATGATATATTTATCTCAAAATGAGACGTGTTTCGTGTAATAAGTTGTTTGCTTGTATGTAATAACAAGAAGCTTGTTTTCTCATAATAACAAAATGTTTTCTTGGAGTAACGAGATGTTTTCTCATAATGACGAGATGTCTTCTCGTAATGACGTAATGTTTTCTAATAGTAATAATATATTTTCTCATAATAACAAAATGTCTTCTTGTAGTAACTAGCTGATTCTTGTAATAAGGAAATGATGTTTTCTCGTAATAACAAGATGTTTTCTCGTAATAAGGAAATGTCTTCTTGTAGTAACTAGCTGTTTTTCTCGTAATAACAAGATGTTTTCTTGTAATAACAAGATGTTTTTGTAGTAACGAGATGTTTTTTGGCAATAAGGAATGTTTTCTCATAATAATGAAATGTCTCCTTGTAGTAACGACATGTTTCCGTGTAATAACAGAATGTTTTCTTCTAGTAACAAGATGTCTTCTTGCAGTAAATAACAAGATGTTTTTCCACCTTGTAACGAGTTGCTTTCTTGTAATAACGAGCTGATGGGGATTTTGTTTGTTTGTTTGTTTTTTGCATGGTCAGAATGGAAATTCATTTATTCTGAAACAGGTCCCTGGATGTAAAAAACAAAACAAAACAAAAAAAAAAAAAACACATGAGAGCCCCTGATCCAGATCATCACAATCCAAACCACAGCACGGAGCGCGTCTT
The DNA here is from genome assembly GCA_022985145.1 of Pangasius djambal. Classification (NCBI taxonomy): domain Eukaryota; kingdom Metazoa; phylum Chordata; class Actinopteri; order Siluriformes; family Pangasiidae; genus Pangasius; species Pangasius djambal. Next base: position 6,121,136 of record CM040987.1, read on the forward strand.
TAACACACTTTGATGAAACTGAAAGTAAATGAAGTCGGCGGGTTCGCTGTGGATTAGACTTTAAATAAGAGAAAGAGGGAGAGCTGGTGGGTGGGTTGTGTGGTGTGAGATCCTCTCACAGTCCTGTCCGTCCTGCAGCGCGACACCCACAGCGCCGCTCGCGCCACCTGATCCGCTGAATAACGGTTTAAACGGCTAAAAACGCAGAAGTGCTGAACTAGCATTACAGCCTGGCAGCGAGCGCGACGCTTCTTGTCAGTCAGTCACAAGACTTTCGCTTTTCTGTTTTTTCTTTCTTCTGTCACGACACCCACACGCACTTTCGTGGTCTTCTTTAGAAACAGAAATACATCAGTCGGCCATTTGTACCGCCTGAATGTTTGTGAACTAATAACTTTCTCACCAGAATGAGCGCGCGAGGTGGCTAATCAGCGAGCTAAACTTTAGCCTTGTTTTTAAAAGCGAGTGACAAGTGTCGTAATTCCAGTTAACGTTACTTCATAATGGTGTAACCCCGTTACCGTTACAAAGTTCATCTCTGCGGCTTGGTTTCTACTACATTTTACAACATCTGCCAATTATATTTTAAATAATAATAATAATAAAAAAACACACACACACAGGTTAAATTTCACTACTAAATGACGCTGCTATTCTCGTCGGAATGTGGGTAAGGAATGCAGCTCGCGAGGCTCCGTTCCAAACCGCATACTAACCTACTAAACAGTACTAACTACTAAGCTACCACCGCTAACTGTGCTGTACTAATGTGCCACGCTGTGTAGTACGCTAGTGCGGTAGTACGGATTGGGACGCAGGCCCTCTCACTTTGACAGCTTCACAACCAGCCCTATAGCGGGGTTAGAGTCTCTCTCTCTCTCTCTCTCTCTCTCTCTCTTACTGCTGAGCCAATAAACTGTCAGAAGCGTTGAGGGGAAAAAACACAAGATATTATTCCGTATTATTAAAACAATGTCTTATATAAATGAAAAAGCCATCTTTGGTTATGTTAACTCAGCTCTAAAGTTGCGTCAAACTGATATTACCCAAGTGTCAGAACACACACACACACACACACACACACACAGTGTTTGGACAGTTAGTTTGTTTACGAAGCCGCTGTACGAAGCTCAGTAGAAACACAGAGAACAGACCCGCTGGGGACGAGCCGGAGCGCGGCAGGGACGGAGTCTTACCTCGGCAGGGGGATGAAACGTGCTGTCGAGTCGCATAAAAGTGCAGCTACAAGCTCCGGGTAGATGTACAGAGAGAAGGCGAGGAGTCAACCTGAGCTGCCCGTGTGTCCGCTTCCACCACTCTCTCTCTCTCTCTCTCTCTGTCTCTCTGTCTCTCTCTCTCTCGCGTTTAACCGCCCACTTCCGGTGTTGTTTCCTCGCTGTTGTTTTCTCGACTGTTTTTTTTTTCTATTTATGTGCTATATCCGCTAAAACATTTATAGCCACATATAAACTACATGTTGTGCAGTTTTGTTTTGGTGAAACACACACACACACACACACGCTCGGTATCTGAACACGCGCTGGGTCGCGAGGAGGCGTGAGCGCGCGAGTCTACCGGATCCGCGCACGTTCCCACATATTCCCAAATATTTCCGAATATTCCCGGCGGCACGCGGAACACGCACACACACACACACACACGCACACACACACACACACATACACACATACATACACGTACACACATATACACACACAAACACACACACACACCACTTTATTCTTTATTATGATATATAGCTGAACATTGCACAGCTCTGAGCTCTTGTATTTTTCATTGACACGCAGGGTAGACACAGCTCAACCTGCCATAACACAGAGACAAATGAATCCTTATAATGAATCTACAGATCCTTTGAGGTGGCATTATTTATATAATGAGGTGCTTATTATTTAATAAGGGGTAAAGCCTGTTGAGGCCAAGAATGAATATTTCGAGGCCACGAACATTGAAAAAAAAACAAATTGTAAATTTTGAGCCTCCAATTTCATTCATTCATTCATTCATTCATTCATTCATTTATCTTCAGTAACCGCTTTATCCTGGTCAGGGTAGGTGGATCTGGATCTTATCCCGGGAACTCTGGGTGTGAAGTGGGAATACACCCTGAATGGAACACCAGTCCATCACAGGGCACACACACAGTCACATACTCGTTCACACTAGCATAGCCAATGCACCTACCAGAATGGTTTTCAGGATGTAGGAGGAAACTGGTGAACCTGGAGGAAACCTACACAGACACAGAGAGACATGTAAAAGTGCGCATAGACAGTAAGCCAGGCTCAGGTTCGAACCCGGGATCTGAGAGCTGTGGTGAGGCAGCAACGAAGATACAGCCTCTAGTCAGTTATTTGGTTTAGTGTTCCCAGGACAGGATCCAAATCCACCAACCCTGACCAGGATAAAGCGGTTACTGAAGATAAATGAATTCATGAATTCATGGATACCATTAACCCATGTCACAAGACCAGTGACTCCAATTTTTCTTAATGCGTCACACCAAGATTAAGGTACAGCAGAATGAAGTAATCATCTCCGTGCACACAGTAGTAGGCGACAAATCAGACAAAGTGGCTTGTAGTTTGTCTCATGTGGGTGTGTCACGACCTTTACTGTTGTCACTTGTGTCAGATTAGCAGATTAGCAAAGAAAGGCAACTGTCCTAGTTATGTACTGTATTATCTCTGCTACTTTCTTCCAAACTTTATTTTTCTTCATAATGTCTCTGTACACATAGATGTCACATAGACAGCCTAGATGTCCGAACAGCTGAGTCACTGGCAGTCTTCAAACGACATCTAAAGACTTACACAAGTCTTACACAGTGGTCTAATTCAGTTGATTTCTCTACCTTACTCATTTTAAGATACAATAGTTGCTGCCAGTTAAGCATTTTGTGGCCACAAAATAGGTCTTCAGATACTTAACTTGTGGCTTCAATATATTAAATTGTAGCGACACCTTATTAAATAAATAATCACCATGTCCCCTGAGCGCTTCTGCAAAACTCTTGTGTATTTGGTATATCGAGAAATAGGAATTGGTTAAAGAAAAAAAAAACCCAGAGCTTAATAGATCTACTGGTATTTACTGGTAGGTACTGGTAATTTAACATGACTTATTTTAATATAATATTTCTTCTTATTGAGGCATAAAGCAAACATGTGGATGGTCTGTGGGGCCTGAGGACTGATTTGAGAACCGCTGGCCTAATGAAGTCAGTTAACTAGCCCTAGTGGCTACAGGCTCATCTAGGCTAGCGTATGTGATAGAACGCAGATGTTTGATTCATGTGGTCGTTCAGTCAGTCTTAAGATAAATTTCCTGACATCACCCATCCAAACTTTAAAGGAATGTCATCAGTCTAGATATGCACTGACAAAACACGCACCCAAGTGCCCTTTAGGTTCAAATATTCAACATTTTTGCCTCAACACGGTGTACCTGGTTTTCCAAGACTTGACATTCAAATACTTGAGTCTTAGTTAAGAAAGAAATTCAATAAAATCAAATTATCCAGTTTTTTTTCCTCCAAGCATCATGAACTTGACATCATGAGCTTCATGGTCTGGAAATTGTGGCTATGTCCCAATTTAGGCACAGATATTATAGTACGCCGAACAGGAGTAATGCCAGTGTAACCAGAGAGAGGTACACTATGTTCAGATGGCACGTAGGTTATATAAAAGGTAAAAACAAAACATCTGGGTGATGCACAAAAGCACAAAACATATGCAACCGAGAGCTTTGTTTAATTATTATTAAATATGGTCTAGCATTATACAGAACAAGTACAGCATTTCTTTTGGTCACCTGTAGGCGTGTAAATGGGGATAATTCCAAGGACCCTGAGTAGACAGCGGTTCCAAGGGGGGACCCGTGAGAGCGACAGGAGGTGGGGAAGTGCTTTACTCTGTCAGGGGGCCCAGAATTCCTACAGCTGCCCCTGGCTACGTGGAGGGAAGGAGCCATGGCAGGTTAGTGTAGTCCAGACCCCCCATGAGTAACTGCATATTTTTTTTCTCCATCAAGTGTATGAATAAAGTGTAAAGAAATAAATGTTGCTGCGGTTAGAAGAGCAAAATTTTGGGTTTTGTTTGGATTGGACAGTGAAGCCTATAGGTTGTGTTTAGAAGGATTTTTTAAAGTGGATTAACTCTTTCATGTATGGTGTCCACAATTATAAATGTAAATCGCTTCCAAACCACTCCAATCTTATATACGCTATTATACTTCATTTTAATCCAACATGGCCGACAGTGACAGATGCAACATGTCAGACTGTAATAAAAATGATTACTTATTCACTCACTCACATTCAGTTTCCACTTTTATCCTGACCAGGCACGAGATGGGAATACACCCTGGAATACACGGAACAATGCACACACATTCACACACTCATAGCAACGCTACCCACTGTGTCAAACATTATTAGTGTTTGTAAATAAGACATCATATTACTTTTGAGATAAACTGCACAAATAACCTAATTTTTCTTTTTTTTTTAATAATTGTAATAAATTATATAATTTTGGACATATTTTGGATATATCCTACCCCCTTTTTATCCCATTTTACTCTTAAGTGATGCTCGTTAACACTGGTTACTTTTCAATACAAGTAATTTTTTAGAAAAAGTCACAATTAATTTTTTTCAAAATTCCAAATACCATTTTTGATTACTGACCAGAAGCGCTTCCAGTCAGTAAAAACAAAAACAACAAGACACCAAAACAGCTTCTTTCCAAGAGCTGTCAGCTATTGACAAACTCGAAACACTCACGTAACATACCCACTTCACATGACTGATTTGCACATACAATATTTTGCACATTAAACACCACCATTGCACCAAATCTGGATATGTTTTATAATAATTTTTGCATGAAAGGCAATAAATGAATGTGGCAAAACTAATATCTAATCAAGTTAGTTTCGCTTCTGGCATTCAGAATACAATCATTTTCCAACTTTGTACTTAGATTGTACTTAAATACAACTGAAATTTTATTATTTTAAATGGATACGAGATTAAAAAGTCCAGCCAGGACATTTACAAATTAACTGCAGAGGCTACACAAAAGTTAATACAGTGAAGTTGTTTAAAAAAAATCAGAGGGGCTTCACTGAAAATTGCACAGGAGACAAGTGTGTGTGTGTGTGTGTGTGTGTGTGTGAGAGAGAGACAGACTTGAAGCTTTGTATAACATTCCTCATGTTTAGTGTGCTGATGTGGAATCAGGTTTTGCTTTGCACATGCTAATGAAATGCGATTACAGGAAGAGAGACGAGCTGCTCCCCCATCCTGACCTGATATACTGCAGTGTCAGGCCTTCATAGTGGATCTGTAAAAACTATCAGAGAAATAGGGAATATTTAAAAAAAAACATTTTTTAAGGCTGTCTGTGAAGTAAATTGCTATTGCAGCAAAAACACTGATAAGTTTCCCCCTCTTCTTTCCAAGCAAAAAAGTTCATTTCTGGGTCAGAAAAACATAAACAGAGATTAGAAACCAGAGATTCAATGCAATTTTGTGAATTATAAATCTTCCAGCGTGTTTTTGAAATTCTACTATTATTACATGATTGAAGGTCAAGCAACACCTTAATATCACAAACTGCAGCTTTAATAGTAATGGGTAAAAAAGGAAACAAAGCTTTTTTCAAAGCATGTCATAAGACGTGCCTCTTGGAGGATGTTGAAAGTGTACAACACACACACACACGCACACACACGCGTCATCGCATTATAAAAATGCTGAGTTGACGCAGATGCCTGGGATCGATAGTGGCATTGCGAGAGTAAATCAAGTGCTAATCAAATGTTAATCTATGAACTACAGTGTTTTCAGAGATCTTCACAGAACTCTCTCATGCCATCTCTCAGTCAATACTCTCTCTCTCTCTCTCTCTCTCTCTCTCTCTCTCTCACACAGTGCATGGGGAAATCACCACTGTGATTGTAAACAGCATGCATGAGTGTGTGTGATAATTCAGATTGTTCGTCAGTTTGGATTGCCATCTTCACTGGTCTAACCCTCTCTTTGTAATGTTTTAGTTCTCATGTTTTCAGATTCAGACTGTCAGAGTGTGTGAAAACACACCACAAGCCAGTACTGACCCCTGCTGGTTACCCCATGGTACAACCACTCACAGAGACAAAAACAGAAACTTGACCATTTCTACAGCGTATTTGTGTATCTACACAATATGATCAAACCTTTAAGATCACATACAGGATTTTTCAATTACCTGCTCGTATTTTCTCCTCGTCCCTCTCAGCTAACGGTGTTGGTCAGGAGACTGTGTCAGTGCTTTCGTTCTGGCTCCCAGTGGCGGCTCACCCATAGGGCGTTCAACAAATATTAATCTTCATAAAGTCCTCATTAACAACTCCATATATTTTAAATTCCAATGAAATGCTCTATTTTGAGTGACCAACGATTTAAAACATCTTACTGTTTGACAGACATAAGCTGATATTCACTTGAAATTGTCACCTTTCTATATGTTGTTCAATCATTCTGAAATTTCACTTCATCGAGTTATTATTATTGTACCTAGTGGTGAAATATGAGAACTGCAACGAGCGCTAATAGAGGCCCATTGGGGCACGAATCCTGCTGCCGCATGCTCACTCTATGAACCTTTTCAGTGGAGGAGCAGCAACACACAGGACAGTTAATACCAGGGTTGCCAGGAACACAGTTTTTATGCCAGATTGCACTAATTTAAAAAAGCCAAAATCTTGTTTCAAAGCAGATAGTTGGCATCTACTGACTCTAATACAGACCTGCAAACAAAGGCAAAGTACAAGTGCAGATAGTGTGTCTATGATGCTAGCTATGGAGTAGCTAACAACTGCAAGTGGAGGCACGGTGTTGAAGCCATTGGACTACTGAATAGAAGATTGCGAGTTCAAATACCAGCACCACCAATCTATTGGGCTCTTAAGAAAGACCCTTAAGCTTCTTATGCTCAGCTGTATTCTGTCTGAACTGTAAGTCACTTTGGGTAAAAGCATCAACCAAATGAGATAAATGTAAATTTAGTAATGCCTGTGCACCACAGTGACTGTTTCCCATGCAAAGGCTGAGAAAAAAAAGGAGAAAATTTGTGTTGCTTTGAGATGGAAATGTTGCTGAAACCTGGCAAACAACCTGCTGTATAAACACAGCTGAAGTCATACCTGACTCTACTGAACATCTGTGGTCACGAGCTGATGCTTCTGGCTCCACCCCCTTTCACACTGTTATTGCTGTAATTATTTTATTTACAGATTGGACAGTTGAAGAGCCCCCCTTTTCCCCAGGCTTCAACTGTCCAGTTTCAGTGAACCTGTGCCCATGATAGCCTCAGATTCTTGTTCTTGGCTGACAGGAGTGGAACCTGACGTGGTCTTCTGCTGTTGAAGCCCACTGATGTGTTGTACAGTTGTAAAGAGTGATTATTTGAGTTACTATAGACTTCCTGTCAGCTCAGAGCAGTCTAAAGATTCTCCTCTGATCTCTCACATCAACAAGGTGTTTCAGCCTGCAGACCCTTCACTCACAGGATGTTTTTTGTTTTTCAGCCTGCAGACCCTTCGCTCACAGGATGTTTTCTGTTCTTCACACCATTCTGTGTAAACTCTAGAGACTGTTGTGTGTGAAATTCCCAGGAGATCAACAGATTCTGAAACACTCAAACCAGCCCGTCTGGAACCAACAACCATGCCACAGTTAAAAGTCACAGAGATCACACTTTTATTCATTCTGATGTTTGATGTGAACATTACCTGAAGCTCTTAAGCTGTATCTGTATGACTGTATGCATTGTGCTGCTGCCACATGATTAAATAACTGCTAATAAATGAGCAGGTATGCAGGCTACAGGTGTTCCTATTAAAGTGGACAGTGTGTGTGTGTGTCTTAGGCACCCTATTTCTTTTGTACAAATTTTGTTATAGATATTTATTTTATGACTTCTACACTATTGATTCAGTACAAAAACCTTTTAGATTTACAAACAGTAGTTTTCCAGCACTAAATTAAATATTAGAGGAAAATGTTTGTGTCAGTAAAGAAAGCAGCAGATTATGTAACTTAGCACTTTTCAGACAAAAAAACATAATGAAGGCTGCTGGGTTTTGCTGTAAAAATAAGAAGCGAGTGTAACAGTCAAAGTCTCCAGAAGAGCTGTTGCTGAGCATCTTGCAGAAGCAGCAACACTTACAGCTCATTTCCTTATAAAACTGCACACATTGTACCTGAGACTACTGGGTTTTTTTTTTTTTAAATCAAAGGGTGATCCCACTTTATTTCATTTATTACTGCTCTTTATAGTATTTTTTTTTATTTTTTATGTAGAAACATTCGATATAATTTTTTCTCTACAGCATTTCTTAGCATGTGCCTAAGACTTTTGCACTGTGTACACACACACACACACACACACACACACACACACACAGCACTGTGTAAAATTAAATATGAAATTTAATATATGAAGCAGAACATATTTAGAGATATAAGTTTAGAGTTACACATGATGGCTAGTGGTGGTAAACCAACGCTTCCTGAAGATGAATGAAAGTAATTAAACCCAAGATCACTGTATAGAAGCTGGAAATATGTTCTAAATGGAAATTAGGGGGGGATTTAAAAAAAAAAAGAGCTTAAGACATTGCTAAATAAGCAAAACTGAGATCTCTCTGTCTCCCTGCTCATATTTAATAGACATCGTGTATGATACTCTAAAACTGTTTTTCTGACTGAAAAGAAGACAAAAACTCATGTAGGTTGTTGATTCTTTTTTTTAATTAAAAGTGATGCAGCCACTGTACAGAGAGCTCACAGGCAGAAATTTACAACAAAAGAACTACAATGACACATGATTGGTGATGCATTGGGCAGTGTCAGATAAAATTAGTGAGGAAGGCCAACAGTTAAGCATCTTTAAATAAAAAAAAAAAAAAAGAAGGAGACAAGAACGATAACAAAGGTGATAATAAAAGACACGATTATACAGTCCTCATCCAGACACTGGTATAGATGCTTTGAGGCATGTTCACACAAGGACATCAATGAGAAGCGCAAAATATTTCACTGAAAATAATGACTGCAAAGGTAAAGATGGAGAATATCTCCATCTTGTGTCAGAGTCGGGCTAAGGTCAGCGTGCTATCTTTAACATTCTGAGTCTATTATATCATGTTCTATTCATCTTTTTGCTTTTTTTTTTTTCATTCCTTTACTGGTGTAAATGCTAAAGGCATGTAATAACACTTTCTTTTCCTCATGCAAAAACAAGATGGGGTTAACTTGAAAGGAATGACATTTAACGGTTGTTGAAATGGTGTAATCGAGTCCTCCCGCCTCTCAATCTTCCTGGTCTGCTGGTCAAATAAGTCCATATGGAGGGAACAAAATGCTTCTGTTAGCACATAACTATCATATTGTACTGTAAATACTGACCGCCAAACAAATATGGGTTCGTGAGTAACACCCTGAGTAACAAGGATCTAAGCAAATCCGACTTAAGGCTGGGTCTGAACTTACCCACTGTAGGCTAGAGAACGGACAAACAGGAGGGGAGACACAGAGAATATAATACAATTAGCTTGAGGGGCCACTTTTCCCATGACACATATAGCGTTAGCTTACATGAAACAAACAAACAAAAAAATCATTGCACAAAGCCAATGTGAACATAATACACTTTCTTAGATAATTCTAAAAGAGTACATAAAAACAAGTATTATATAATATGGGAATCGAGGTTACGATCCTAAAACAAAACAAAATGACAGATTTTCTTATTCTGCAATATCAACAAAATGGCACATACAATCGGTACAAGGCTGTTACTAACTCTTGAGCCATCTTTCTTTATTTCTTTCTGGATGGTAACCACTCCAAAAAAAAAAAAAAAACAATAAAATAAAATCAAATCAATACGGTTTGTTAATAAGGATTCGCTTAAACAATCCAGCAATCCAAGTTAGGAAACGTTTAAAAGTGTTAGGAGAGTTCAGAGGAACACACGATGAGTACAAGGTCTAGTGAAAAGAGTGAACAGTGCGAAGAGTAGCACCTATCTGAGAGCGACATGTAAAGAGAAAGCAGGACGTCGCTCTCTCTCTCTCTCTCTCTCTCTCTCTCTCCACATAGCAGAAACAGCTAGAAGTGAAAGGCTAAATGCGGCTCGGCTGATCTGCGTGAGCCTGTCTCACATGGGCGAGGCCACATCCGTGTTCATGTCCATGTCCAGAGTGAGGGATTCTGGGAAAATAACAGAGAGAATAGAAATGACTGTTTATTTGTTTTAATATTGCAGGCGGTATGACGGTTGATCCAGTGTACCAGTGTGAAACATGTTTACGTGAAAAACAACGCATTACAAACAATCCAGGATAAGGATAAAACAGAGAAAAAGATTAGAGTTATTTTTACTGACTCGCTCGTTGGTCTTTCACGAACTCAGAACAGGTTTGGAGAAATTGCAGTATGATATTTATTTTTTATACCAGAGCACTGTTAAACTCTCAAATCTGATTGGTCAGAAGGTGTTGACTCATTTTCTAGAACATCCGCTCTGACGACAGTGCCAGCTTTAATTTAAAATATATAAATAAATAAATAAATACACAGGTTTATATTAACACACTTGTTCTAATGCTTATTTCTATAGTTACAGCACAAACTGGGACTTGTATGGTGGACGCTCCACATAAACAGGTTTAGAAAAAGTGTGCAATTGTTGATATGGTGAAGTTTTCTGCGAAGAGACGTTTATTTGGCATTTTTGGAAGGAGTCTCCAGTGTCAGTGCTTTGCAACAGTCAGAGCTAAAGCTGTAACTTCTTGAGGTCTTGAGCTTTCTTGGTGTATTTTGTGAAACTGCTGTGGTATTAGAGGAATAAAACACTAACAGTGTGTCCTGTTGTGTTTTATTCCTTGTTTATAAACACTAAAGATGATTATGCAGTATTCAAGTTTATATTCAGTCTAACTTTTAGTGTGTAGTTTTAAAAAGCTTGTTAAGTAGAATAAAAAATATTTTACTTCCATCAACAAATATGGTCCTTGTGAAATAAAATTATAGCATATACTGAAACTATATTTTATACTATGTGATATAAAATATTGGCTATACCGCCCACTATAGCCAAGTATACGATTACACAGCACTGTTTAACCTTATACATAAATGCAATATTGTTTTATAGCAGCATGTGTGTGTGTGTGTCTGTGTGTGTGTGTGTGTGTGTGTGTGTGTGTGTGTGTTTTACCGAGAGGTCCCGGGTTGGCCTCAGCCTCATTGTGCATCAGAGAATCGAGAGTGCGAGGAGACATGGGGAACAGGTCGCTCGTGTTACCCGAGTTAGTCCTGAATTAAAAAAACAAACAAACACACATACGCATACTGAGGAGAAAAACTACGCAGACATCTTCAGTGAACTGTAAATATGCAGTTGCAGGAACACACAACAACATGCCTCATAATAACTTTCTTTCCTTAAAACCCACCCACATTACACACACAGTGTATCATGGTCATGTACAGAATGGTTTAAACACATTTCCAGTCAAACACAGTAGTTAGAAAAAAGGAAACGAATGTTAGTCAGAGGTTTGGTACAGGAGGCTGAGTCAGTAAAAGACCAAGAAAAACCTCATTTTGCACTTTTCCCACATACAAGGTGCCAGACTCGGTGTGTGAACTTTACGTCAAGTCAAACTGACTTACGTATACAGCACACTGAAAAACAACTTTCAGTGGCCAACGAATTTTTTTTTTCTTTTGCTACATTCTACACTTGGTTCTTTTGTCAAAGTTTAAAAAAAAAAAAAAAAAAAAAAAAAAAAAAAAAAAGGAAATGGAAAAGTTTCAGCACATAAAAATACTGCTGGTCTGGACCTTGGCTGCTTATCACCATGACAACGAGTTATTTTCATGACAGTTATTAGATCAGGCATGAACAGCACATGGGTTTGTGAGGATTGTGGTAAAAAAGAAAAAAAAAAAAAATCTTTGCAAGCCTTTTATTACAATGTGAATCACAGCTCTGAGGAAGTAGTAACTTCAGTAATTTTACTAAATAGGATCCACGCTGTTCAATAAAAACATGACATTGTCTGTTACAATGCAGACAATGAAAGAATATGACAGACAAGATATGCTCTCAAAGACAGAAGTACAACTTGTCATCTCCTTCACTCACACTTGTTATTGTTTTTACAAGAAACTACCCTCGGGTATTAACAGTAAACCGGTGGAAATGTGGCTTACTGCATCAGCACTGGCACAATGCTGGTGGAAAGAGAGCACTGGTGTTTAATCTGTGCTACAAATGTTGCTGTATGAGAGAAAAATCAGCTGCTGATGTGTGGCACAGTGTCCAGAAACAAAGCATTATTCTGTGAGGGGAAACATTTCTACAACATTTCTTGCACAGATATAACGAAACAAGAGAAAGCGTTAAACACACACAGACAGAGAGACACAGTCATCCCTCTGAGTAGTGATTTTACTGAACAAGCCTCCTTCACCTGGACAACACACACACACACACACACACACACACAGTAAATAATGTGACAGAGGAACCTCATTGGCTCTTGATGGTCAAAAATGGAAGAAATTAGTAAGAGGTAAATAAAAGATAAGAAATAGTCAGGCCTCCTTTCCTGTAAGAGTAGTTCTGCAGAGTGTTAGTGATACTGTTAATTAAAAGAAAACCAATACCACTTATACAAAATGGATAGAAAAAAAAAAGAAGAGGGTAAACTTTGCTATAATAAAGTTTGTTTAAAAAAAAAAACAAAAAAAACAATGCATTTATTACACATATTCCACAAAGCAGGAAACTGTACTGTACTCCAAATCACACATATATGAAAGTGTAAGACTCCTCAGGTAGCAGTGTGCGATATGACAAAAGAGCAAAATTCGAAAGAAAACGAGATTAACGTGAGATAAGGGCAAGGGGCAGGGCTTCCAGGGAGTCAGTTCATATCAGAGAGTTCAAACCACCTGTACAACTGTCAGTTAATCCAGATTCATATGTTGATTGGCTGATCTGCTGTTTTTATATTTAGGGGGAAAAAAAAGAAGACTGCTTGTTTTTTTTGTTTTTTTTTGCATATTTTTGAGCAGTGACTTGTAGCAGTGTACTCCGATGTTAAAATGCCGAGTTCCTGCGCAAAATGGGTAAAGGCTGACAGGTCTGCATGTGCAGCCTTGATAAATAATTGTTGGTCAACATTTCAGCTATGAGATGGTGTTCTGTCTTTGCGTCACATGTAAAAGATATTATTCAGGTCTGGCTAGCATCTTTATTTTCCCTCTGTATGTTTAACCTCAAAGTTACGGTGTGTAGCGCTAGCAGTAGAGTTAAGACAGCTTTACACTGCACTTTATTTCGCTCGGTTTTATCATTATCTCCACATACCTGAGTGTACGTGAATCAGAAAATGAAGCACTGAGGTGCCGTGAAGTGCATAAGGTTAAACATTCAGACCAAATAAAAATGTTTGTTTTGCTAAAGTGAATTCAGGCTACTGAGCTGTTATGGCTAATTGACTACGTCAGTTTATTTATAAAAAAAAAGTGTGCGCATTTCATTTTTATATCTATTTTAAGCATTTGGAGCACAGTACAGATAGGCCCCTGTTACCAGGCCCTGTCCAAATCCAAAGACTTCACTTGTGATAAAGCCATATGCACTGCATGTAACAGTCAGTAATAGCAGAACAGCATGTTTCAGTGACAATATTATTCTCTTTATTCTCTGCTCTGTTGATTCTAAAGATTTCAGCTCTTCGTGCATTGTAGGGTTACAGCACTGATGAGGATGAAGTGTTGGAATGGACAGGACCTTCTAAAGGTCAAACAAGACTTTACACAGTTTAAACACAACCATTCCAGTGTTAAGACACAGCTGCTGTGGGAGTGTTTTAGCACTGATGCTATTGTTATGCAAAATAGAATTGTATAAAGACAGACAGACAGACAGACAGACACACACACACACACACACACACACACACACTCTCTCTCTCTCTCTCTCTCTCTCTCTCTCTCTCACACACACACACACTCTCTCTCTCTCTCTCTGTCTCAAACACTCACACACACACACACACACACACACACACACCCCATGCAGCAGCTCCCTAGTGCCTACCCAGGGAAGCCGTTAGCCAGCAGTTCACTGTCCGGAAGGTCCATGAAGATGGAAGGACACCTATGGAAAGAGGTCAGTTTACAGCGTGCGCGCACACGCACACATGCGCGCACACACCATGTACAGCCACACAAACGTAAGTACGCACACACACCATGTAAGCTCACACACCTCACCACACACATGGCTTTCAAGCATAATGTCTCACAAAAGTACAATATTTTCCATTACTTTAGACTAACGTAAGCTCTATTCTGTATATCCTCTATTCAAACTACGGATGGACGTAGCATCTCTCTAGACCATTACTGAGTACTACATTTTTTTCTATAACAGTTAGTGTTCGAATTTTAAAAACCTCCCATATAACCTTGAAAGGCAAAAAAAAAGGTCTGTTTTGTGTACCAGTCTTCCAGATCTTCTAGATAAATGTTTGTAAATGCAGGAAGAGATTTTTGATTTGAGACACGGCTCATGACGGCAGAAAGTCTTAAAGAGACACAGAGCTGGTCAGTGTGTTTAAAGTCATTGTGCATAAAATTGCTAAACATTACAGTTCAACTTGGAATCCAGATGTAAGGGATGTTTTGGCTCGGACGTGCCATCCAGTGGATGCTGCTTTTAATCCTCCAGATGTTCGTAAGATACACGAGCCAGTATGTGAACAGTGCAGCTCGTCTTGCCGCTGCTTCTGCACGCACACACAAAGTCATGCATCATGTATAAACGGTCCTTTAGACGCCCGGTCACATGACGTCACTGAGATTTAAACTTGGTGCTTTAAAGTGTTTTTCGGTACCGCTTCCTATTCAATTTTGAGCTGCACCACGCATAGCTATAAAAATACCGCGTTTGACTTTTCACATGTGCCTGTGTGTTTTAGCTGTGCAGTTCTACCCTAATAACTTCAAACTACAAGTCACTCCAATGCTGAATGTACAGCACTATTATTACTTTATCGCAGTCCACCACGATAATAAATGCTAAAAATACAACAATATGCCCAAGCAGGTACTGTTAGGTTTTGTCCTTTTATTATACTTCTAAAGAGCACGGTTTGAAACCAATTTAATACTTTAGCATATGAACGTAATGGTCCAGAATGTGATGTAGTTCCCTGCCCCATCGAAGAGCTCCTAATAACACAATCACCTGCTGCCGTGTAACATATTAGAACATCATTTGTCTTCTCTGAAGGTATTTAGTTCCTCCCTGCTGCCTTTGTGTGTTAAGGGTTGAGAGGAGGACATGGTGAGGTGGCGAATGGAAAAGTTTCTGGCTTCATTTGGGAAATTTATAGAGGAAACCTCCTCTATCTGTTTTGCTTCTCAGGCGAGCAGTGTGTGGACAGAGGAAACAGGTGAATGGGAGATTCCAGACATGCTCTCTGACACACACGCACACACACACACACACACACACACACACAGAGAGAAAGAGACAGAACAGTAACGGTCACTTACGGGGTGACGCAGATGAACTTGGTCTTCAGGTACGGCTGAGTGACTGAAAATAAAACAGTAAACACACATATGTGAGTACTTCTTATGTTAAGAAACCGCCACAAACACAGGCACGTATGTTGAGGACACTCATGAACTCCTGTCAAGTGTGGATCTGAGAGCAGCTCTGGTTTACATGCACCATGACATTCTCAGAAAACATGACAGCATCCAGAGGGAGGGCTTGTCATGTCAACATTGTATCTGTGTTTTGTTTTACACACACACACACACACACACACACACACAAAGCACTTTCCATGTAGAACAGGTGGAATTTTCCACCATTTTGGAATCTCTTTAGAAAACAATTCGAAGTACACCCTAACTTTCCTGGCATTTTGTACAACAAGGGTTTTATAACATAACCAAAGATTGATTTTTAAAAATTCCGTTTTTGCACATGAGCTTTATTTTTGACACACTGTTTCCTGTTTGAGTGGAACATCTACATCTAGGCTGGATACTACTGTATTTTATACAACAGTACAATACATTGTATTGTATTGTATTGTATTGTATTTTAATAAATGAAACATTACTCTGATATCTTTGCCGGTGAACAGTTCTCGCCGCACACTGAATACTGTGTGCGTAAAACTCAAGTCTTTCTCAATAAATACTTTCACTTCTCCATTTATTTTCTCCAGAGAGAGAAATAGACTGTGTGGTCAAAACTATTTTCATTCTACTGTAAATTCCCTATCCTATTTTTCAGTCTGTTCTTTTCTGACCTGTTCCTGTCAAAGGGAATCAACATTACGCTTTGGAAGAATATAAATGTATTTTACAAGCTAGAACAAAAAAATGAATGGTTCAAATGAAATGTGGGAGCCCCCTGCAATAAGACGACACTCCAAAACATTCAGCAAACCCAACATGAAAATAAAATGAAAAATCTGATCAAATAAATTAGGACTGATTGCATTATAACACACCAGAGGAAGAATGGGACAAATATTACAACTAGCAGCTGTTCAGAGGATATGTAAAGAGCCCGAAAGCACTTAAGGCGTATGGTGTATATGCATGTTATTAGAGAATAATTATGTAACATTCAACTTTTTTCATACATAATACATTAACATATCCTATTTGGCCATTGTTACAAATGATGAAAGAATATCTGCAAAACCCAATTCATTATCTGGTGTACAAAAGATTTTTTGGTCTTTATTTTGATCTAAAGGTGTGCAAACTTTTGCACTCAACAGTATACAGAGCTGCACAGTTCTTTTTGAACACTTGGAGCTTTGTGCTTTATTCTAGCCTATTTACTATTATATATTTATACTGAATACTATATATTTAATATTTTATAACCTGGTACACTCTTAGACTAATAGTTCTCTTAGTTGGTGACTCATTAAAAGCTTTTTTTTTTCTAATTTATTTATACTTACCATTTAGATTTTCTACTGTTTATTTATTTATTTTTTATAATACTTATCGCATTCCCTTAAGGCCTTATGGTATAACACTTCACAGAAAAACACCAATATTTGCTCTATTCAGTGCGTCTCTACTGCAGAAAGCAATTCAAAGCTCTTACCACATCCGGATAAATCCTGGATATCTGCATCAGGCTGGGCTTCTGGCCTGCAGTACTTCCCAAAGGCCTCCTCTTTAGGGATGTCGGGGAAAAGGTAGACGAGCGGAGACACCAGGATGTTTGTGGCGTCCATGATCTTATAGCCCATGATGATTTCGGCGAAGGACATGCTGTTGAGCTGCTGCTTAGTGTACGGTTCCACTGACTGGATCTGTGTCTTACCTAAAACCCACACACGCACACACGCAGTTAGAGTGTTGTTTTGTAGAATTCTGAAAGCCAGCATTGATAAAGGACTACTATTGACAAGAAAATAAGGCAGGGGTTAAAACTGGTGTCACACAAAGTCACACAGAGACTCACCACTGATGTCTTTTTCCACCCAGGTGAATGTGATGCCACCCTCCTTACTGCTCTCACTGAAACGCAGCAGAAATGTCCCAGGAGGCTTCGGGCTCAAGATGGCCCTCTCCCTCTCCTTACTGATGAAACCCATGATATACCTGTTACACAAAAACATGTACACAAACACACACACACACACACACACACACACACACACACACACACACACACACACACAAAGGAATTTAGTAAAGTAGGAACAATGGGCCTTTGCTCGTTGTAATACTGTTGAGAGGACAGTGAGATTTCAGCAGAGGAAGTACAAGTTCATTGGGTACAATGACAGTGCCGTAGGAGCGCAGTGAGATTACAGTGAAAACACAGTAAGAGAAAAGTGACGATGTAGCGCGAGTCCAGTGGGAACAGCAAGAGTGCAGCAAGGGCCCTGTGAGAGTACAGTGATAATACACTGAGACTGCAGTAAGAGTACAGTGCAGGTACAGTGAGAGTACATCGAGAGTACAGTGGGAGCACTCACCCCTCATTCCACAGAGCCAGAATGTACTTCTTTACCAGGTCAATGATGTTATCCAACCAAACCCAGAATGAGAACCCTTTTCCTGCCATGTTCTCCTGCAAAACACAGACACACACTTCACATTTCTCTTGCAAAACACAGGCACACACACTAGTTTGCAATGGGTTAAAATTGAACAAGATCTGTGTGGCAGAAACATACTTTGCAAAACTTGGCCCAAGTGATCTGGCAACCGGAGTAGTTCACACAAGGACCTAAAGGCAAGAGGGAAAGATCAGCGTGTGCATTATTTATGAAAAATGCTTTGTGCAAACATGAACAGCTCTTTCTCTCTCAGACTAGGGCAGTCAGGTTTGTTTAACATTTTACTGGCATTTTCATTTTCATTCAATCATTTAAAATATTTTATTATAAACATTACTGTTTGAGAATTGTCTTTATTCAAGCTAATGGCATTGTAGAACCTACCTACTAGACACCATTTAACATTCAATAGCAAAAAGCGAGTATGTAAAAAGTAAAAAAACATTCTAAAAGTACGAGACATTAAATATTAAAATGTCAGGGTTTTTTTTTCGCTTTTAAGTGTATAAATTCCAACAGCTTCCATTCTCACAGTTGTATCTCACACACACACACACACACACACAGCTAAGCATACCAAGCAGTTTCTCAGCCAGTGTGGTGAGCTGCTCAATAGTCAGGCCTCTCTTGGTTGTGGAGGAAAACTGCCAGCTCAGAACTTCAGCCACCTGATCCCATGTACCCACAGGAGGTTTCGTGAAGAAATTTACATTCTGACAGAAAAGAAAAAGAATTTCAGACAACATATGCATAACAAGGTAAGTGAAAAATAGAGGGCAATGCTCTCTCTCACTCACCTTGGGATGGTTAGTCAGCATGTTGTACCACAGAATGGATGCCCAGGCATTGGGCATCTGGCAGATATTAGAAATGACTACAACAGGAAGAGAGTGTGTCTGTAGAGAAGGAAAGAAAATCATAATGAGATGAGATTACAGTTATGATTTGGTGTATATACAGTAGACTAAAATATACCGTTTTCATGCAATATATTTACGGTTTCTTAAAGCTGAGGTGTATGTCAGAAAAAAAAAAAAACATCAATTTTTGTCATTTAGCCATAGTGACAACTGACAGGATTTCCTAGACCGCTCACATATATGTAGGGGGGATATACAGTGGATATAAAAAGTCTACACACCCCTGTTAAAATGCCAGGTTTCTGGTGATGTAAAAAATGAGACCAAGATAGATCATTTCAGAACTTTTTCCACCTTTAATGTGACCTATAACCTGTACAACTCATCTGAAAAACAAACTGAAATCTTTTAGGGGCGGGCGAGTAAAAATAAAAAAACAAAATAATGTGGTGGCATAAGTGTGCACACCCTCTTATAACTGGGGATGTGGCTGTGTTCAGAATTAAGCAATCACATTCAAACTCATGTTAAATAGGAGTCAGTACACACCTGCCATCATTTAACGTGCCTCTGACTAACCCCAAATAAAGTTCAGCTGTTCTAGTAGGCTTTTCCTGACATTTTCTTAGTCGCATCTTACAGCAAAAGCCATGGTGCACAGAGAGCTTCCACAGCATCAGAGGGATCTGATTGTTAAAAGGTATCAGTCAGGAGAAGGGTACAAAAGAATTTCCAAGGCATTAGATATAACATGGAACACAGTGAAGACCATCATCATCAAGTGGAGAAAACGTGGGGCAACAGCGACATTACCAAGAACTGGACGTCCCTCCAAAATTGATGAAAAGACGAGAAGAAAACTGGTCAGGGAGGCTGCCAAGAGGCCTACAGCAACATTAAAGGTGCTGCAGGAATTTCTGGCAAGTACTGGCTGTGTAGTACATGTGACAACAGAATGGAAGCCTTTTCTTACAAAGAAAAACATCCAAGCCCGGCTAAATCTTGCAAAAACACATTTGAAGTCTCCCAAAAGCATGTGGGAAAATGTGTTATGGTCTGATGAAACCAAGGTTGAACTTTTTGGCCATAATTCCAAAAAGTATGTTTGGCGCAAAAAGAACACTGCACGTCACCAGAACACCACCATACCCACAGTGAAGCATGGTGGTGGCAGCATCATGCTTTGGGGCTGTTTTTCTTCAGCTGGAACTGGGGCCTTAGTCAAGGTGGAGGAAATTATGAACAGTTCCAAATACCAGTCAATGTTGGCACAAAACCTTCAGGCTTCTGCTAGAAAGCTGAAGATGAAGAAGAACTTCATCTTTCAGCACGACAACGACCCAAAGCATACATCCAAATCAACAAAAGAATGGTTTCACCAGAAGAAGATTAAAGTTTTGGAATGGTCCAGCCAGAGCCCAGACCTGAATCCGATTGAAAATCTGTGGGGTGATCTGAAGAGGGCCGTGCACAGGTGCAATGTGACCGATTTGGAGTGTTTTTGCAATGAAGAGTGGGCGGATATTGCCAGGTCAAGATGTGCCATGCTGATAGACTCATACCCAAAAAAACTGAGTGCTGTAATAAAATCAAAAGGTGCTTCAACAAAGTATTAGTTTAAGGGTGTGCACACTTACGCAACCACATTATTTTGTTTTTTTATTTTTACTCGCCCAACCTAAAAGATTTCAGTTTGTTTTTCTATGGAGTTGTACAGGTTATAGGTCACATTAAAGGTGGGAAAATTTCTGAAATCATTTATCTTGGTCTCATTTGTTTTTTTTGTTTTTTTTACATCACAGAAGCCTGTCATTTTAACAGGAATGTGTAGACTTTTTATATCCACTGTAGCTGGACTCCTGGTTAGCATAAGCCGTTACCCAATACTGATCTCCTCCTCGTAATTGAACCTGCAATCTTCTGCTGCCAAGTTACACAATCCCTACAGGTCCGATGGTAACAGGCTTTCAGAGAATTTGTGTCTTATGTTAATGTTCATGATCTAGGTCATCGCAGTCAACATCCATTCATCACATAAACCGTGTCACATTTGACATCTCTACAACATATTCAGTCATGTTGCAGAGTTTTAATAAGTAAAGGGCTGACTGTGGGCGCCATGGCGACAACCATTAGCACAAACTCATTAGCATTCAGCAGACTGCACCAATCACCAGGAGTCATGAAATGGACTTGATAACCAGTTATTTATAAATCAGCTTCAAAGAGTTAACATGCTTTATCCTAAGTGCCTCTGACTGTATGCCCAGCTGGACAGCGCTGCGAATTTATGACGAGGGTCCTGATTCAGACATCTGTCCTAATTTCTCATTTTAATGGCAGACCACAGCCTACGGTTTATATTAAAATGTTCCAGTTTGTGTATATTTGTGTGGCTCTCACCTCAAGGTCGATTTTAAGGCCCTGGTGGTACACCTCAGTCTCAAAGGTGATGAGATGAAGCTCCTCAGTGACAATCAGAGAGGCCTGCAGGTCAGACGACAAATTCATGAGCGCTCTCTCAGGTTAATCTCTGTTACACATACCCCCTGATGCAGTAACTTTTCATGTTTCAACTTTTCACTCTCTATCACAGAGCAGCAACTTACATCACTGTTGGTCCGGCCACCATTGCCACATCTCTGTTCTCTCAGAGTCTGAGAAAAAGGACAAGCAGTGAGAACTACATTTTACACAACATAAACTAAGATAACCCAAATCTATCAGCCATCACAAAGAGCCCAGTCAAACTAAGCATAATGAAGATGCTTCAGCAAGGAGATAAACCCCCCCCCCAAAAAAACAGTGTGCTTATCTCCCATGATGCATCTGAGATGCTCACCAGGTGTTTGAACTCAGCTGACAGGCTGCCATTGTTGGACTCCTCCATGTTCATCACCTTGGTGTTAGTGCCCAGGATGTTGAACTTGCGTGACCTGGATGAATTAAAAAACAGGACAGTACAGGACTTTCAAAAATACATGGTATAACATCCACAACTCAACTCGCCAAATCGATCGTCCTCGTAGAGATGAGGAATTAGCTGACAGGAAATACTATGTCCAAGATACACATGCAGGTGAACACCCACAAAGTGCATAAGAAGAACTCAGAAGAAAACACATTTATTTATTTATTTCTATATTAACAACGTTATAATGAAATCTATTCACGCCATTATAAAAACGTCACTCCACCAAGTCGTTCTTTTTAAAGAGAATGAAAGGATTTGAAGGCCTTCAGGTTACTGTCTGAACCTGAGACGATGCTCACAAAAATATAAATAATATATAATCTTATCTGACCATCCTGTCTTATTTTTCCGTCTGCGTACTGATCACGAAAATAGGGCCCTATGTCAGACGCTGAAAGTTAACAGTTACCTATGACTAGGAGACCTCAGACTATAGGCAAAACACAAGCGTAATGTACAAGTCTGTGCACTTGGTTTACATATTTATGCAGTTTAGTGCCAGTATTGTCATACCTCAATCTGAAATATCAGAAATGAATCCAACAAAGCACAAAACAACTGAGACTCACCCTCGAATGGCTGCAACGTCTCCAGATTCCCTGAAGTTAAACATAATTGACAACAGTAAATATATTATCAGGTAACGTGCATGTTGATTTATTCTCAGTTTGACTCGAAGCATGTACTCACTTGTCGATGCAAACTTTGATTTTCAGCTGATAATTCAGTTCTGGGAATTTCACCAGTAACCTTAAAGAGAGGTGAAAAAAAGGGCATTCATTTCCTTTTTGCTAATTTTCTTCCCCTGTACAATCAGTGGTGTGTGTGTGTGTGTGTGTGTGTGTGTGTGTGTGTGTGTGTGTGTGTGTGTGTGTGTGTAGGAGTTCAAAGAACTCTTACCGAACTTTGTTGGTGAACTGGACTCCTGTCTTTATGACCAGAGGTCTGTCGGGGTGCATTGGCATACACGGCTGTCTCTCGACCACAAATGCACTGCAATGACACAAACACAACACAAGGGGGCATAATGGTGTAATGCTTTATCTCTGACTGACTTCCTGATTTTATGTATCTGCGTGTGCGTGTATGTACGTGTGTGTGTGGGGCACCTCTTCATGAGATTGCGGAAGAGGTCTACAATCTTCTCCTCCAGGGCAGGGCGGTGCTGAACTATGGGGTCTCCTTTATATGAGACTTTCTGCTGGAGCTCCTCCAGTTTCTTTATCTGCTGCCTGATCTGTAGCTGAGACTCCGCCAATGATGTGATCCTGAAAGAGAGTGATAGTGATCGAGAAGTCAAATTAAGAGTAAAAACACCACCACCACAAGAGACAATATGCAACGCCATCAAAAAGCCTGTGAAAGTAATTAACAAAGAAACAAGAAGGCTTCCAGAAAGAAGTGATGCATTTAAAGCCTATGTACTTTAGCTCTTATTTATTCCACAGCGCTGCTGAATTCTCAAATCTGACTGGTCGGAATGTGTTGATTAATTTTCTATAACAGCAGCTAGGATCAGAGCTCTGGCTTTAAGGCAAATCACAAGTAACAAGTTATTGTATCCAACAACTAATTCACAGGGATTTGTATAGCAGAAGCTCCATGTAATCTAAACTGAATAATATGTTGACTCATAAATGTTAAAATAAAATGGTTTAATTTATGGAAGGAGTCTCCAGTACCAGTGCTTTCTAACACTCAGAGGTAAAACAGTAACGAGCCGTATTCAGGAAAGAGGAAGCTGCGTTTCCCTATTTCTTGGCAACAAGCTGCATTTTTTCTCTCTTATTAACGTCATGATAACCAACTTGTTTTGAGGACGTTCCACAACATCAAAATGTTACTAGAAATAGATAAAAAGTATGAAGGGTGATTGTGTTGATTATTTTCCTGTAACAGCACACCCCATTATGTTTTATTCCTTCCTTAGCCAGTTGTTCAATCATGTGAAATCTGAGCTTCAGTGAGATGTCCCTATTAGCAGCAACTGTTATTAACCTGCCAGTGATTTTCCATTGATTATTTCTGGCATGTTTGACCTTTAAAAGTAGGCTAAATGAAAAAGAAAAAAAAAAAAAAAAAAAGAGCGATATTATCTCTTGAGTTAGCATAATGTTAATGATTTACTGATTTTCAGATTTCTTTATCACGCTACATCAACACAGGGCTTGTGTGTGTGTGCTGTAGGGCTGCCGAGTTCTCGTAACAGATTAACATTTGAGTCCCATGTTCTTCTTTCAGTTATTCAGTTATCACAACAAACTTTGTCTATACATTTTGGTTAAACAACCATTGTATCACCTGACGTAGAAAAAGAACGAGAGAGACTGACTTGTGTGTAAAGGTGAGCTGAAGAACGCAATTATTCATGTGGATTTGAAACGTTTAAGAAAGGTAAACATTGGTGACACGAACAGATTGCTGTGAGTAAATAGATGAAAACCAATAAATAAAATTTCCTATCTTTGTTTTCTTTTCTTAAGAAAGTGACAATTTTCACTGTCTGTATAAAATTATAGTCTCATTCATATAAATTGAAGTAATCTGTCAGAGCGAATGTGCAGCATATGTACCATGTCTCTAGCCGGTCCAGGCAAATGTTGGGAGGTCCTCCGATGCAGGCAATCTGCTGTCTCCTCTTCCAATCAGCCAGCTCCTCATCAGTCAGATTCTTCTGCACAAAGTCCATAGCCTGCAGCAGCCCTGCCATGTCAGTCACGATTTGCTGCGAGAAGAACAAAGAAACAATGCTCTGTTTATCACCAACTCTCTGTAGATGCATCACAAAACCTGAGTGCAACTAAAGAACCCAAATGTAGCACTATGTGGGAGAGTGTGTATCTCACCCTCCTAAGCTGATCCAAGGCACTCAGCATCTGCTCCAGCTGGGCCATCTTCTGTCTGGTCGCTGCAGCCTGGCTGTTTCCATTCAGGTCCTGGGACAGCTCTGAAAGGAGCCAATAACAATTAGTTTAAAGAGGAAACGACATCAACAGAGCTATGAACAAAGAGTTAAGCCAGATCGCAGCATTAAAGAATCCACATGTGAAGTTCAGATTACTGACGCAAGCACGGAGCAGAACGTGATGAAAACCTTTAGCACCATGGTCTGAAGAAACCAGCCCTAACGCATGAACCGTTTGATTCTCACCTCCTGCACTCTTCAGAGTCTTGTAGTTGAAATCAAAATCATCCTGCAGGTTCTCCAGCATCTTCATTTTTTGTTCCATATCCTGAAATGCAATCGAGTGAGAACCTGAGACACTATCAACCAACATGTACTGATCCTGAAGAACCACTTTTTTTTTTTTTTTTTCTTTTCAGAGAAGCCCTGCACTCTACATTATTGTTATGCTTCTTTTAACACACTTGATTCAGCAGGATCAGTTAATTACAGTCGGTTAATTACACTTAATTGCACAATTATTGGGACCCTTCATGGAAATTAAATAATTTTTTTTTTTCTGTAGTCAAGACGACCATTGTCAAGTCCAAGACCAGGACTAGCTGAGACTGAGTCAAGACCGAATCTTAAGATGGTCAAGGCAAAGTCAAGATTGAGACACAATACCATCAAATCCTTTAAACAAAACACAAATAGGTTTCTTAAGTAGTGCAGTTTTTCTGCAAAATATTTAATAATTATTAACAATTATTAATAATAATAATCGTGATAGAATCAACAGCACTAAAGCTCTTTTTTCAATATTTAACATATTCTGGCTTTTTTTTTTTTTTCTTTTAAAGCTTTTTGTTATGGCTCTGTTTGTGCTTAATGGCATTTTAACTGCTTACATGCTTTATATCTTTCGCCTAAGCTTGTTGTGCAGATCAACAAGGACAATCTGGTAATTACTACACAGGGGTGATGTTTTTACATTTACTTCTAATAGAAAATACACTTAAGTTCTTACAAGAAATGATTTTTCTTAGAGAAAAAGGTCTGCCATTTTCAGAGTGAAAATTTTCAAGTGTAATGTTATTTTATACAATTATTTTTGCCCTTTACTTGAAGGGTGCCAATAATTATAGAGCTGAGCTGCAGGTCTTTTTAGAACTGGATCTGAGTATTACAGTAAACCACACAATCTTTTTTTTTTCTCGCCAGTAGCATGCCAATGAGCACCTACTTTGAACTAATCAGCTGAATAAATGGCCTTATTGACATCTGTAGCAATTACTAAGATGACTTGCACATGATTCATTCTAGCTCATCATGCTAATCCATCATGCTAATTACTCATTCTAGTTCATCGTGCTAATTACTCATTCTGGTTCATCGTGCTAATTACTCATTCTGGTTCATCGTGCTAATCAGGTTGTTAATGAGAACCACTCTATTTGATGGAGTTTCACAGTGACACACCTGCACTTTCTTCCTGATGTCCTGCAGTCTGTGCTCCAGGAGCTGCTGTTTCTCCGTCACCACTGTCCCGCTGTGCTGAGCGGCCTGGCCATCCTGTGGAGAAAAGAGAGCAGAACTTCTGCTGCTGCTCTGCTCTGAGGGGAAGTCACTTTCGAACATCTGATTCGAGGCGTTTTAGGAAAATAAAACAAAATGCTAAAGTAAAACGCAACATGTTCTGCTTGCTGCTTAGCGATGTTTATCCCTACCTTTGATTTTATGGTAGCAGCTTTAAAATGTACCTTAACTTATTGAATTTTATTATTGTTTCCCCACTTATATTCAGCCAAACGCCACATCTGGTTTGGTTGGCTGTTATTTGATACTCACAAACACTATAGCGCTGAGGTTTTCCGATGATTTTATGATGTATTTGTGCAGTGCATGCCCTGCATTATACTGATCAAATATCGATGGCTGTAAATGCAACGTCATTATAAAATCGTTCATTCTGCCTAAAAACACAGACGCAATGCTGTGCAGCGGAACAGGGATGGCAGATATGCAGAGATCTCATCGGTATTGTGATAAATTTTGTTACAATACACCAGCCCCACTGCTCCTCACAGCTGCAAGTAGCTGACAGAACATTAATATAACATACGAGAAGGAGTTAACTAAAAACCTTAATTTTTTAAAAAGAAAATACATATTTTGTATTGTGTACTGCAAATAGGGGTCATAAATTCAAAAATCATTCTCTTTTGTCCTACATAAGCTCCAGTTCATTCAGCACAAGTGTTCCAGTGCTTCACGAGTGTCACACTTTTAAGGTTTTCATCCGAGTCACCCTCGTATTTTTTGTGTCGAAAGCTTTATTTGACCTTGCGGGATTATTTTCCAGTTTTCCACACTTAATAGATAGATAAGAATAGATACATGATTTAAGCATTTAAAAGCAATTCACTTTAACGTGATTTCTGTACGTGTCTTTGTTCACCCGCGATCACTCGTGCAGCATGTTCTGTTGCCACTCTGTTAGCAAACCTAAGTGCTGTGGAAAAGCTTGTGTACACTTAGGACAAAATAAAAAATTTTTTTAGCTATAAAACAGAGACCCGTTTTGCCTTTTTCCTCCAAGTGCATCTTGAATACGTGTTCATCGCCCACTACTCCTTTTTTTACTACTACGTTACATTACACATTCGTTTTATGACCGAATCGAAACATAAGAGTCAAAATGCTGTGTGTGTGTGTGCGTACTTGCTGAGCAGTGGTGGCGGTCTGCAGCAGTCTCTGCTCCTCCCACAGACAGCGTGCGACGATGCGAGCGATCTCCATGGGCTTCTCCAGGTACTTGCTCTGCAGGTGCTGTTTGATGCGCCGCAGGTTGTGCTGGTAAAGTACGTTGTTCTCCTGCAGGAATCGGCTGTACTGCTGGTCGATCTCTCCCAGCAGGTTATGAAACACCAGCGTGGCGTGAGACTCCTTATTGGCTGCATACGCCCTGCAGAGGAAATGAGGTTCAGAGTGAAAGACAGGAAAACTCCGTTTATGCCATTTCCATCTGCCTCCTAATTAACTGTAATACACTGTATATTGATGTGTCCAAGGTGTACTGTGCCCACAGATGATGGACGTCTCCTCCCACAAACATGTCAATTTAAGGGAAAGTAGAATCCATCAACAGGCTTCCCTTCAGAAAACCTCCTAACAGCAAGGCTTCAGCTATACACTGTTCATTTCACCTGGTATGTGGTGCCCCGATTTTAGGCTGAAACACATTACTTAGGATTCACAGTCTCATCTCCTCATATTTACATACAAGGCTTCTGACTGTAATTCCTGTGTCCTTATTTACCAGAAAAGCATCATTATTGAGAAATAACTCCTCAGTGTTCTTGACACCACAGAAACGGCCTCACTGACACGTCATCCACCCAGTAGATGTGTGAAAGTTTAACAGAAACACACACTACACATGGGAGTGAGATGTAACCCAGTGCCTGGGAGTCACTGCTCTGAGGTACATCATCATGTCCTGTTCCACTCATGTTCGTATTAAATCTGTTAACAATAACAGAAGCGTACATATACTGTACGTTAGAGATTGCACATGACGCACTGTCTTGTAGCTACATTATGAAGGTGGGCTACAAGTCATTTTCACTCTTCCAACAATCAACCAACAAAATAAATGGTGTATATTTAACTGGAGGACAGTGTTAGTCATCGGCTACGCACCAGTCCTGACTCTCGATCCAGGGAGCAAGAAACTGGCGGAGCTCCATAGGGAAGCTGTCACTGTACAGATGGTACAGCTGCTCCAGGTAGCGCGTCTCCAACTGCTGCAACTGGTTCCACTGGGCCATGCTGACCTGAAGGAGAGAGAGACAGAGATGGACTGAAGTGAATTACAGAAATGTCATTAATGAACTGAACCACGTGTAATTTTATTGAAGAATTCGGAACTAAACCGAACCGAGGCGAATTGGGGCAAGCTTTCCAAAACACTACAAAGTTAATATTGTTAATAACTGGTTCAAATTT
>CM040987.1:6150180-6285332 GCA_022985145.1 Pangasius djambal
ACTAAAATGATTCAAATGAACTGAACTGAACTAGAATCGAGCTGAATGGAAATGAATTAAATTAAATTTCGATTGAACTAAGCTAACTAGACCTGAACTCTACTGAGCTGAATTGAACTAAATTGAAATAAAATGAACTGTAATGACTTCAAATGAATTGAACTAAACTGAATCAAGCTAATTTAATTACAGTGAGTCTAATGTAATTACACGGCATTGAATTAAAGTGAACTGAAGTTAACTGAACTAAATTAAGCTGAACTGAATAAACTTTATTTAACACCCAGGGGTCAATTTGTGTTCATATTTGCTTGTATGAAAAAGCAGGAAAAGACCTTCATTGATGAATTCATCAGCACAGAGCTACAGCAACAACGACATGAAAAAATTGCATTTCAATAAAATGAGAAACCAATTAAAAGAAACAAAAAGAATAAAAAAAAAAAAAAAAAAAAAAAAAAAAAAAAAAAAAAAAAAAAAAAAAAAAAAAAAAAAAAAAAAAAAAAAAAAAAAAAAAAAAAAAAAAAAAAAAAAAAAAAAAAAAAAACGAAAACATCTCTGCACGAGTATGTAAGTGTATGCATATCCAGGGCGATCATTAAGCGTAAGAGATAGAGGAGATCTGAACTTGCACTGTGGCGTGAAGCAGGAAGATCAGATTACACTTCTACTCTCATGTTGATCATGTGAAATGTAATATCCTCTAAGAAACGCAAACTCCTTTGGTCATAAACAGGCTCGGTGTCCGCTTAAAGCAGTGCAGTTTTACATGCTTATTAAGGGAAATAGGTTAGTCAGCTCACTCTAGCGGTTGTGGCATCTTTCTGAACCTTCACCAGCAGCGCTGAGAGGAAACGATGACGGCCTACTCAGAAAGAAACGCTACATCCACGCCGCTCAGTTGCCATCAGAGCTCCAATCTATAGCAGCCGCTCAGACAGCAGCGAGCGCATCCGCTCTCAGAGGAAAACCTCGAAACCCAGAGTCAGAGAGTTTGCCTCATCCTGCTACCCATCGACACATACACATCCTGTTCAGCACTCGCAGGTTTGCTCATCCACCCACACAAAAACATACTCGGAAATCAGTACATGCTAGCACGTATTTTTGCAACGGCTATCGTTTTTGTGGCTCTAAGCACACTTTTGCACACTTTGGCCGCTGAGGCGCTTATCCTCTTGTGCATGCTGTAAAAAAAGACCTGGGCTTTAACTTGTTCATTTCCACCTCCAGCTCAGATCCAGATTAGGGAATTCAGAAAACCACGATCTACTGGGAAGTCGTCCCTGATGGTATCTGCGTGCCAGGTTATTTGGAAGCAGGTTACGTAAGAGAAATGCCAGATGGTAGGTGTGACTATGATCCAATAAGTGACAGAAAAACCAGCTTGGACCTTCCTTGCATAAGAACTACATCGATTAGTCAGTCGTTTCTCTTTTTGACTTGATAAGCAGAGCCACACTCGCACAAAAACGATGACTAAGCTGTGATGAATCGCACCTTTTAACAGAGGTGAACACATGGGCTTCGGTTCACATTACAACACAACAAAGACTGAAATACAAGCAGAATGATTATGTTGCCCCTTAAGGAGAATAATGGAGGAAGTAGAACTCGTTTGGCATGATCTGGCAAACCATTCCAAGTGCTCAGAGTCAGATTTCACATGAGATCTGGCGTCACATTTCAAAAAGTCAGTTACATAAGTTGGTGTAGGCAAGAAGGAGATAAAAATCTATTTGCTGTGACATGAAAGTGCTTTTTTTTTTTTTGCTGTCCTCATGAGAGCAGGGTAGATTAGAGCAGATCAGAGAGACATGGTCAACTGATTAGACACTCCTGTGTGTGCCAGTTGGGGTTGGAAGCAGTTTAGCAGATTGAGCTGCCACTCTCATCATCGGAAAACGACCACAAAACCAAAGCACAGAGGTGGAGAGAACAGACGAGTGCACTACCGCACTACTCTACTTAAACTGCTTGCCTGTACAAAAATACTTACTTTTATTCAAACATAATACTCATCGTATGGTCTCAAATGGTTCATCTAGACCAATAAGCTAAAATGTACATGCAAGGTTATAAAAACAACGCATTTTTGCAGCTGGTGAAAACGTTCATGCATCAGATGAGTTCAACAGCACGCGTGCACACGCGCACGCACTCGTTTAACCATGTCAGTTCACTACCTTTCACCACGTATTCCCTTCACTGACCTCTGGCTCATTTTCCTTTTCTATCACAGACGCACGGGTTGGTGGCACAATGTCTTTGATCTCATCCCTTTGTCTCTCACCTCCTACTCCGTAGTTGCAATCACGCCTATATCTCACATACACACACTTTTCCCCTTCGGTAGAGTCCATAAAGCCACTCAAAGTCTACGTTAGCAATGAAAGCCTGTTTATTACAGTGCATTCCTCCTTTGTTGCACCATTTCACTGACATTTCCACCATGGCGCTGTTGAATTCTTAATTCCGTCTGGTCAGAGAGTGCTGAATACTCTTCTGTAAATTAGTACAGCTCGGGAAGTAGGCAAATCACAGGTTTATATTAATGCTCCTGGTGTATTTGTTTGTGTAATGTTTATGGAAGGAGTCTCCAGTGTCAGAGCAGTTATGTTTTCTGATATTAGTCGAAAAGTCTTCAGGACGTTGTGTTTTGCAGTTTCTTGGGAACAAGCTGTTTGTAAGAGAGAGAGAGAAAAAAAAAAAAAAAAAAAAGAAGAAGTTGTTGCCGAGGAAATGATGGTTTATAGCTGCTATAACAATAGCGATAACAGGAACCATCTTGTTTCATGGACGTTCTACAACATTAAATGTAACAGCAAATGGATAAAAAATATGATGTCATTCTTTATATTTAACACATTTTAATGGTTGGCAATTTGCTGTGGGTGTAAGTGGACAGATACAGAAGTGGAATAAAACCTTGTTACTAAAAAATAACATTGGGTGATTCATATATTAACGTACATGGATCAGCCATAACATTAAAACCACTGAGAGGTGAAGGGAATTCACATTGATTGTTTCATTACAATGACACCTGTCAAGGGGTGGGATATACAGTATTAAGCAACAAGTGAACAGTCAGTTCTCGAATGTTGGAAGCAGGAAAAATGGCCAAGCTTAAGAATCTGGGCGACTTTAATAAGGGCCAAACTGTGATAGCTACAAATGCTGGACAAACAAGTCCGATCCATGGAGGCCCCACCTCGCAACTTACAGGACTTAAAGGATCTGCTGCTAACGTCTTGGTGCCAGATACGACAGCACACCTTCAGAGGTCTTGTGAAGTCCATGCCTCGAAGGGTCAGAGCTGTTTTGGCTTCACAAGGGGGACCTACCCAACATTAAGCAGGTGGTTTTAATCTTATGGCTGATCGGTGTATACTAATAGAGTGAAATGTTTATTAGATATATCTGATCGGTATTTGTACAAACGGTAAGGTTGTCATTAAGCTTTTAGCAGACCTTAAATCCCTGTCCAGAACACGGTACTATTTGAGATCTGAAAAATGGGGAAGAAACATCTTTCAAGTTCAAATCATCTGATATGAATCCTTGGCTTAAACATTAAACGAGAAACCGCCAAAAACAAAACAGAAACTTTACACATCAGTGCACGTCAAATTTATTTCGTTTCAGCAAAAGG
Organism: Pangasius djambal; assembly: GCA_022985145.1. Lineage (NCBI taxonomy): Eukaryota > Metazoa > Chordata > Actinopteri > Siluriformes > Pangasiidae > Pangasius > Pangasius djambal. The sequence goes on from CM040987.1 coordinate 6,153,836, forward strand.
CAAAAGCGACGCATCATCACAACAATAGTGAGAATAACAGCTGATAGCCGGGACTCTTGGTTTCCTAAAGGTGCGAGAAGTTTCGCAAGACTGTTACAGAGAAATGGAGCAGCAGACTGCTGTAAGAACAGGACAGCCCACAAGAAGCCCAGCTCTCATATCTCTAAACTGGTCTTTACTCACTTCCTGCACAATCTGGAGCTTTCCCTTCTAATTACTGAGGTCTCTGTTGAGGTTATGTGGGTTGGAAGTGTGCAGGGAACTTCCACTGCAGCGTACAATTTGGTCACCAGCACAAGAGTTACCTATCGACAAATATGTATGCAGGTCATCTTTGCTTTTCTACGCCATCCATGACATTATACCTTAAAAATCTCAGCACTATCAGCAAGTCCAGGGGCCTTACGCACTTGAATTCAAGTTAAGAAAAGGTCTCAGCATCTGCATACAAACGGTATATACAAATTGATGTACGTTCGAAAGTACATCTTGCACTTAGTTGTGTGATGGAGTAATTTATAAATCAGATCGAACGTTCTCGTTGAAATGGACTGCACATCAACCAGTTTTTCTGGTCCGTCCATTACTTCAGTCATTTGCATATCCAGCAACAGATGCATACACAGATAAAAATGGCTCAAAAGGTAAAAGGGGAAATTTCGGTGAGTCCACCAGTCCAAGTGCACCGGACCACTAAGCAGAGGCTTGACCCAGATATTTGATATTTAAAAAAAAAAAAACAACAACAACAACAACAATTAAAGCAAACTTATGCAAATTATTTAAAGATTTTGCACAAGCCATAATTGGATTTTATCACAATGGAAGCATTACTCCTAATACATGAATAAAAATCTGTACAATTGCCACAGCCATTAGGGAATGTTTGTACGTCAGGTTGCGTTATGTAACACGCATTTTCATGTCAGATTTGCGCTCTGTAAATCATTACTTAGACATACATGTGTGTAATACAAGTATACAGCTGATACTTTCCACACACTGGTTAAATACTGATCTGGAGGTTTAAGAGGTTAAATTATTGCAGCAGCTGCTTTGTAAAGAATAAATCCACAATCAGGGAGGTGTGAAGTTGATTATTTTAAAATAACAGCACGTCCAGAAGCGTTTTATTCCTTTTGCACCACGGCAATTCCAATTTCTTTTCTAAATTTAGTAAAGAATCGCATTTTTCATCCCTTTATAGTTACACTTAATACTGTAGAATGCCCGTGAGACAAGTTAACAAGTCTGTTATCCCTTGCGTTAAATCAGCACCTTCTGACCACCCGGATTCCAAAATTGAACACAGCTGTGCTGTAATGTAAACTCAATATAACATACTCAAAGTCCGCAAAATTACATATTTAAGCAGCCATGCTAACATCTCTCACCATCATTCTCATTTTCATTGTTTAACAGGTCATAGTATCAGTCTCGATCGAATCACAAAGTCTCAACCTCAAACACCTGTGAAACTGACTAATTCTCAGACCTTTATCTTTCCTCATCAGTGCTGTTTTTGTATAATCCCCGCTCAGCAAGAAAGGTTTTTGCTGGATTTCATATGAAACCGGAAAAAAAAAAAAAATAAATCCAACCACTAAAATCTTACCGTAACTTTTGTTATGCTTCGTGAGAATTCTTGTGAATTTGCATCCGTAAGAGCATTACATAACTCATACACGAGGTCGAGGGGTTTTTTTTATTTAGAAGTCACAGCATGGTTTATCTAAGAGGCGTGGCACCCCAATTGAGGCTAAGACTGAGGTTATATGAAATCAGACCACAGAGAGAAAAACAGCTCGACATTTTCAGCTCGCTGAAAGAGACGGAAAAAAAAAAGAAAGGAAAAAAAAAAAAAAAAAAAAAAAAAAAAAAAAAAAAAAAAAAAAAAAAAAAAAAAAAAAAAAAAAAAAAAAAAAAAAAAAAAAAAAAAAAAAAAAAAAAAAAAAGGACTCACAGGAGCCATGAACTAAATATTTCATTGTGTTCCTCTTATATCGAGAGCATTAGTGCTGATTCATCAATCACACATTAAAACACACGCTCAGCACATACAGCCGGGTGACAAAGAAAAAAAAGCAGCACAAAATGTTTCAGTAAGGTGCCTGGCCACCTCCGCCTGCCACAGCAGCTTCTGTCAGGGACAAATAGTGTTATTTCAAAAGATATGCTGTTAACACATCACTCCAAAACCTCCAACAGGTGTTCAACTGGGCTGAGATCTTGTGACTGCGAAGGAAATTCCATACTGTAAGATTTACATCGTTTTCGTCCTCGTCAAACCGTTCAGTAAACCTTTATGCCCTCATTCTGGAAGAGGCCATGCCCATCGGGATAGAAATGCTTCATCATTTGCTTGCACTCTTCTCTTTAAGGAGACTAAACCATGCCGGCAACCAAGACGTTTGTGGACACCTGACCATCACACCTATATGTTGGCAATTTTAGATGATGTCCTAGAGGCCCAAACCCCCAGCATGAAAATGTCCCTGTGCACAAAGCGAAGTTCATGAAGACATGTTGTGTTAAGGTTGGAGTGGAAGAACTCGAGTGTCCTGCACAGAGCCCTGACCTCAACCCCACTGAACACCTTTGAGATGAACTGGAACACCGACTGCACCCCAGACCTCCTCACCAACATCAGTGTCTGATCTCACTAATGCTCTTGTAGCTGAAGGAACACAAGTCCCCACAGCCTCGCCCCAAAATCTAGTGGAAAGCCTTCCCAGAAGAGTGGAACTTATTCTAACAGCAAAGGGGGCAATATATGAGTATGACTGTCAGGTGTCCACAAACTTTCGGCCGTATAGTGTACGTGATGAAAGGATCTGGTATATTATTCAGTCTGCGGTTACAAAACACAGTGGGAGATGTCTGGGAAAGCTGGGGAGAGATCTTGCACAAAGGAAATAACTTTAACAATCCTACACTTAGTGAATCAGTTGAATTCTCTGTTCACAGGCATGACGGATTTATTAGTGTGGCACAGATGTGAAGTCTGCTGGTAGGGCCTTGTTCTACTGCACACACTTGATGAGTACACAATGTTCTTTCGCTCGAGCTATCAAGAACACACGCACTCGTTTTAAACACCGTGAAATGACTTGGGAGGGTTTCATCTTTTCCATTCACTGTTTACAGAGTTAATGTGATCAAATCACCTCCGAGATTTTCGCGATCCTTATTAAACTCCCGTAATATTCTGGTACAGCTGTAATAAAAGGACCACGCGTGTGTTAATGTCTTGCACGAATACTTGGTAGAAAGGCACTTCTTTAGTGAAACACTGTCCATTTCTTTCTAGAATGTACTTTCTATAATCAATTTCTACTTATTTCTAATGAAGCCATTACATAAAGACAATAAATCATACTGACAATGAGCAAAACCAAATCTAGATTCCAACATCATCATAAAGCCAGACTACATACCAGACAAGTGACAAATTAAAGGAAAAGCCAGGATACAGTTCCTTAGTAGGCGACCATGAGCTACAGAACAGTGTCAGTACACTTTCACGTAGATGCTACAAGTCTCTGAAACTGTGCTCCAGCGATAAACAGTATTTTCCGAAAGATTTTCCTTCAGTTGGTGTCTTGGGGCTGGTGATGGAGAGCGCTATCTAACACGTCGCTCCAAAATCTCCCCCAAGTGTTCGACTGGATCAAGATCTGGTAACTGAAGGCCATGGCATATGATTTAAATCCTCATCAGACCCTTCGGTGAGCACTCGGGCCGTGTGGGTGTGGGCGGAGACATCCAAGAGACCACGCCCCCCACTATAGGACAAAGGTGATCAGTCCCTGTTTCGAAGTGTGCTGAGCAAAATAAAGTACACTCTTTTTTTAGAGCATAAGGGAAAACCTGGTGGCTCTGTATTCATTTGTCACCTGTCTCTATGCGCCTTTTCAAGGCATGTATTTTGGGGCATCCAGTAGTGCGACTTTAATTATAGCTCTGGCAATGAAAGTGTGCCGGAGCTGCCTATTCCAGTAACCGTTTCCTCATACCGCATGCTCACCAATTAGTATGACATGAAAAACACACAATGAACTTATTCGACTCCCCTTCATTGTTTCGGTGCTAAAGTAAAAGAGGAAAAGGAACGGAGATGTAGGCAGAGATAGAGTTATGGACAGAAATGTCTAAGAGTCATTTTAAAAAAACAAAAAAACTTGGGTGTGTTTGCGTTACTGATCTTTTCTATTTGTGTTGTGTTACATTTCTGTCATGTTTCTTATCTGTTACAATCTCACTTATTATGTCAACTGATCTTTGAACTGAAGTTTCAAGTTCATGTTTGCTGCCACAATGCCAAAAGCACTCAGACCTTTGAGGTCCACTTCCCACTTCTTTGAGAACTTCTTGGATTTATCATGAACGTACATCCTTTCAAGTCGTAAATACAAGTAGGAGCTTCACAAACAATTCTGATTGTTTCAACAGGGGGGGATAAATCAGAAATCCAGCCTGATCCTAAAGCTCCAGTGTGATGCCCAGTACCGTGCTTTGGTTGAAACCAAACTGAGTAAGCTTTTATATTTAAAAAAAATAAATAATAATTTAAAAAACGATAGCTCATGTAATATAATAACGTACGGCAACTAACGTAGCACATCGTGTTTGTGCTGGTCAACGTTACGGCGATAAGATGATAAGCGTTCTGTTCTCGCATCACATTTAAAAGCTATTATTCGAGTCTGACTAGTGTCTTTATTCGCTCTCGGTATGATTAACCGTGAGAGTTATGCCTGTGCATTTCCGTCACTGTTTTCTGATTTAGAAAAGATCACTCATCGGTCATCCGTATATGATAATTAATCCGCCTAGTGAAACCGTTCTACCGAGAGACGGACGGCACCTCGAGTGATGTGTGTAGTGCAGCAGGTGGTGGGAAAAAGCTTGGAAGCTCGCACTATAGCTACAGCACTGAGGTATGTGTACGTTTCAAACGAAAGTCAAGACAGATCGATGTGCCTGCTGGGCAGCTATGCATTTTTAAAAAAAATAAATAAATAAAATACCCTCATCGGTCCACCTATGATCAGTCGTCCAGCCACGGACACAGGGTTACGTCTCTAACCATCAGTCGTCCAGTCACGGACACGGGGTTACGTCTCTAACCATCAGTCGTCCAGTCACGGACACGGGGTTACGTCTCTAACCATCAGTCGTCCAGCCACGGACACGGGGTTACGTCTCTAACGATCAGTCGTCCAGCCACGGACACGGGGTTACGTCTCTAACGATCAGTCGTCCAGCCACGGACACGGGGTTACGTCTCTAACCATCAGACCATCTCCGTGTACATTTTAACAATAACTGTAAATGTTAAGATAACCAAAATAGATCTGCTTATCTGATGTGATATAACATAACACTGCTCGCACACTTGAATTAAAAACACACACACACACACACCCCCACCCACCCCTTCGCAAGCGGGAAACAGAAAGAGCAGCACGTGAGAGCAGCATGACTCTGATTAAAACAACGACCCCAAAAAAAAAAAGAAAAAAAATTCCAGCCATCTCGACTCTGCTCGGTCACGCTAAAGTAGCCATGTAAAATAAAAGTCCCCTAAAACACTACGAGTGACCAAAACCGAAAACGGAGACGCACGAGGACCGGGCGATAAACAAGCGCGCGCGAGGATTCCCTCGGTCCAAATACTGGAAGCTGTGACGTCATGGGAGGGTATTTAATGAGGGACTACCCCCCTGGTGACCTCAAAAAAAAAAAGGTGAGAGAGACAAAAAGCGCGCATTTTTGCTTGCTTACAGCACATGTAATTAAATATTTATAAAGATCTGCATAATTTATGCAGCGGTTACACATGGCACGTGTTTTTTTTTTTTTGTTGTTTTTTTGGGTTTTTTTGTACAAGCAAATGTGTGTAAAAGTGTTTGATTTCAATTAGCAGATTTTGGGATAATGTCTAAAAGTGTTAAGATATTTAATCTCTCTGCACAATATAAGATTTAATATTATTTCTATTACATTATTACATATTACATATTATTATTATTATTATTATTATAGTTTTAAGCCCTGATATCTATACCTATAGACTATCTACTGCACTGCATAAAGCTGGAAGAAAAAAAAAGCCAAACTTACAGTAACAGAACCCTGTTTTAAGACATTTCTGTGTGTATAAAGTGGTTAAGATTTTTAAAGCACATGCTAACTGTAATATTAAATATTTAACTATGAGCATTTCGGCTACACTGACACTCTGGCATTGACATGAGTCCAACTTTGATATGTTTATACACACGGTATGGTCTTTCATTAAGCGTATTTCGATTTTTTTAAACACAATTAAACCATTTTCAGGATGTAAAAATGCTCATATTTTGTATCAGAGAGCGAGTTATCAAGTTAAAGAAGCAGACTGCCTGAAATGCGGTGGTTTTTCGGATGTCGCTACTTACCCTCTATGGATGTGGCTTGAAAAAAGGTGGAGGAAAAAACTCGTTAAAGTGTAGCGACTCCTCCGTGGACACTTCCGTCAAAAGAAGCCTGTGTTCAAACCTGATATTTGTGTGTGTATGTGAGACTTACGTACAGACGGAATAACTAAACGACACCCGAGTTCTGCTAACTTTACAGCAGCAGCAGTAAAGTAGTCTGTAGCGTTCTGTCTGTAAGGGGCTGTGCCGTCCCAACTCCACGGTGATTGACAGGTCTTTGAGGAATTGCCGCGCGAGGGCGGGATGATATCCAATCAGAACTCTGAAGATGTGTCAAGAGGCGGGGTTTAAAGACAGCAAACTTGTATGCGCCTGTGTTTATAGCCCCGAGTCGGTTGGCTGTTCCGAATCTTCCTCCCTCCCTCTGTAGCGCTGTCTGCTGGCGACGTAGAGCGGAGGGTGCGCGCCTCAGTTCCCGGAACAGCTCATCTGGAAGTCATCTGAATTACTGGCAGTGCTTGCGTCACCACAACTTTACCTCAGCGAATGTGAGGGATATTGGCAGGTTAGCATTAGGAAGCCTCATTTATTTTATATGAAGGTCACCATTTACTTAGAGACATTGTAGATGGTTACATTATAATAAAATACGATTAAGTTGAATGTCTTGAATGTGTTGTCGTGTGAAATGTTACCGAATGTAAAAATACCTTTCTTTAATCATAAACTGTGATTGAACGCCTACACAATAAGCAAAAACACACACACACGTTTCACTGTCTTCATGAGGACCTCCCTTTGACATAATTATGAATGCAGCTAATAAATTTTTTTTTTTTTTAATAAAAGCAGTTTTTCTTTTAAAAATAAACTGTCAAAACGGTCATATATTCCTATCCTTGTGGACACACACACAAACACTTAGATGTTCCAAGATAAATACATGTGATGTAAAGATACTGAACAAGATAAGGTTTAAATACACAGAGAGTTCCTTCCTAGTTTCCATGAATTGAAGGAACAGGATGTGACAGGGCCATAATCTGTGTAACCACGGCTGGTAATGTGCTTATGAAATATGTTCTTTGAAATGTAAGGTACCACCTTACACTTACCACGTCTTTCACATTTAAAATGAATTTAAGCCACATGATTGGGCCTTAAAGACCACTGATGGGATTTTAAAGCTTTACTCCAAAGGTACAGCACATGCACCTTGGAAGGTGCGAGGAAGTAAATGTTGATGGGGAAGGTACCATCAAGGTACCTTATCTTATGTACCTTGATGGTACCACCCCATCAACATTTACTTGGCCGATTTCATGAGTCAGTTCAACCCAGATGTTTCTTGGTGAGTGTCCAATACAAACCAAGCTTCCTCCTCGCTGAATTTTGGAATTGGCATAATAGTTTCCATAAAACATATTCCACTTAGTATCTGATGGCTGTAAAGTTTAAAGTCTACTCATTCCTGATTTAGTGTGTTAAGACACAAACTTGTGTAAAACGTATTTAGCGGCGAAAGCTATATTTGAAAGCTAAACTATGAACACTATATTTATTAGCTTTCTTACAGACAGTCTGAAATACAGATATGAATATCACAGGACCTTTGGATAAAGCAAAAACTACAGCAGTCTACTGGTCTCTCACACATAGGGATACGAGAGCAATAGATTCCTGTAGGACACCTTTGAATCCCTGTAGAAATCAATCAGAAGTGCCTGGAATCAATGAAATATCATCATTGGGACCAATTAGGACATTTATGTTGTGATATAACAAAAACAGAAAATATAAAATGCCATTATAAACCATTACATAAGAGCACTGTTGCATTCATGATTCTGATTGGTCAGAAGGTGGTGATTCATTTTCTATAACAGCAGCTCTGATGATAGCTTGCAAGCAAAAATCACAGGTTTATATTAATGTGCTTGTTCTAATACATTATCACTTCTAGATTAACCATTTACACAGGGACTTCTGATGGCAGATACTCCACAAAAACAAATGTGTGTAATTGTGGATATGGTGAAGTTTTCTGTGGGGAGTTGTTTATTTTGCATTTTTGGAAGGAGTCTCCAGTGTCATCAGGCAAAGGTGTTCCATGAAGTTTTCCAACATGGGAAAAGCTTCAGGATTTCCAAATTTGCAGTAAGAAGACAAGCTGAGGTTTTTTGTCTTATTAACTTCAAGAGAGAGAGGGGGAAATACAGACTGTTTTATGACTGTTATAATGTAATTGATAACAGGAACTAACTTCGTTAGGCGTTCCATAACATTAAACGTAACTGTAAATGGATAAAAAAGTATGACTGTGATGCTTTAATAAATAAATAAATAAAAAATATTAGTGTTGGCAAGTTGCTGTGGACTAAAAAACTGTGGGACATGCTTTTGGAAAATATTCACTCACAGCACCCTGTCATTGATGATTTTCCTATAACAGCACAACCCCAAGTGTTTTATTCCTTACTTACATGTCAACAGGAACCAGCATAAACCTGTAATGGTATTTGTTCATTCAGACAGATAAGAGCAGGATATTTCCTGCTGTGGAAGTGAGTACTGTTTAATGCAGCCACTAAAATGCACAGCGTATTAATGTTTGCTCAACTGTGTATTTACAGTTTAATCTTTAGAAAAACTCAGAGCTGAACAAGCTATGATGACGCCTGGGTACTGGTCCGTGATTACAGAACGTAGCCTAATTTAACATTTGATTTTTAAATTGACATTTTTGCTGTTGAAAAAAGAAAAACTGTCAAGAAATTGACATTATTACACATCAGAAATCAATACTCTCCCCAAAGTGTGAAATAATAAATAAGGATCTACCTATCTGATGGATAATATCAGATCGGTATTGATATACTTAGTATCTCAGGTATTTCATCTCATCAGCAGCTGATACTGGCTTAAACATTGAATCGCCTCAGATTAGACTCGAACCATTTTCTTTTTCCAATCCTCTGTTATATATAATACCATAAATGTGTGTGATGTTGACTGACGTGACACTGATCTAGCATGACACAACTTGTCTTAGACACACACCCTCACGCCTTTGATAATTAGTCCGTGCTTTTCATATTTTGGTAGAATAGTTGCTCGGTTGCTTCAAGAATGTCAGGTGGAGATACCAGATCAGTCTCAGGTGTCAGCAGATACGGTATACTGGTAATGAAAAAAATGAGGAATTCTGCTGAATTTTAGTTGTAAAGATGCAGGTCTTGTTTTTGACATTAAATTGAAATTATAGCAATAAGTAACAACTTTACAGATCCTTTTGTACAATAGGTTCTGAAATTAGGCAGATCTCTGCAGTTGGAACAGACTGTACACACACACACACACACACACACACACACACACACACACACACACACACACAGGGAAGTGCCATTTGGCCTTTCAAAGCTCACATTCATCACAGAATAGACACAGTGCAGTGGTTTCAGCGTCAGAACTGGATCACGACGTTAGAAGATGCAAATCCATCTTGGAGTTGCATCGTATGTGGTTAGTGGACATTGATGCGCAGCAAGATATAAATGGTAAAAACAAAGAACTCCTGTGGTGCAAGGCCAAAAAAAAACCAAACATCAGTCTATTTGTCTTTTTCTGTAGACGAAAGGAGAGCAAACGATCCATCTATACACCCACCCACTTCGATACACATAAACATATTTATCCCTTACTAATCATTGATCAGTATTAGAGCATATACAGAAGTTGTGTTTTAGGGAGTTTGGGAGAGGATTAACTCTCAGGTACAGAACAGGTCATTGTCAGTCAACTGTTCAAAGCCACAGCCATGTGCGTTGTTTATGCAAACTGAATAGAAAATGAGGTGCAGAAAAACAAGCAATGTCTCTGATCACTTTATCGCATTTCCAGTTTAAATTCGTTCATTGTTCTCTCATGGCTACTGTTTATCATCTATTATAGATAGACAATGCATGATATTCACGGTTACATCCCAAAACATCATATAAAGCTGTTGAGGTGTACAAAGTGTTTGAATTCTCACTGAAAGCTCTGCTTTGTGCTCAAGGTTAGTGTATGAGAGCAACTAAAATGATGTTTTAATCTATGTGCTTCTTCCTTCCTCCTTCTGTGTATCTGCTGTGCAAAGTTTCTGATAGCAACTGATAGAAGGAGCAGATGTATGTTTGTGTGCGTGTGTGTTAAATATGTATGCCTGCATGGAACCACTCATTCATATATTTCCTGTTTTGAGTGCCATCATTTCTGACCTATTAAATGCATGACTATTAAGGGTGTAACCCAATGCCACAGTCTGTATCTGTGACATTTACATGTACATTTATGGCATTTGGCAGACGCCCTTTTTGTGTGTGTGTAAGTGCTAACTTAAGTACTTTATGAAGAGGTAAGTCTTTAGACGTCTTTTGAAGACTGCCAGTGACTCAGCTTTTCGGACATCTAGTGGAAGTTCATTCTACCACCCTGGTGCCAGAACAGAGAAGAGTCTCGATGCATGTCTTCCTTGTGCCCTGAGAGATGGTGGGACCAGTCGAGCAGTGCTAGAGGACCGGAGGGAGCGTGGTGCCACAAGAGGTGTGATAAGAGCTTTGAGATAAGGGGGTGCTGGTCCGTTTTTGGCTTCGTAGGCGAGCATCAGTGTTTTAAATCTGATGCGTGCAGCTACAGGAAGCCAGTGGAGGGAGCGCAGCAATGGAGTGGTGTGGGAAAATTTAGGAAGATTGAAAACCAATCGTGCAGCTGCATTTTGGATCAGTTGCAGAGGACAAATGGTGGACCTGCCAGGAGTGAGTTGCAGCAGTCCAGTATTGAAATGACAAGGGACTGAACAAGCACCTGTGTGGCCTGTGTGGAAAGAAATGGACGAATTCTTCTGATGTTATAAAGGAGAAATTGACATGAGCATGTCAGATTAGCAGTGTGAGAGGAGGACAGTTGATTGTCCATGGTTACCCCAAGGTTGCGTGCAGTAACTGAAGGCGAGATCAGAGAATTGTCTAGGGAGATTGCAAGATCCTGAGACGGGGATGAATCACCTGGGATGAACAGCAGTTCAGTTTTGGTGGGAGATCGGGTATAAAGGGAGAACAGGAGAGGACCAAGTTCTGAGCCTTGTGGAACACCAGTGTAGAGTCTGCGGGGAGCAGATGTGGATCCCCTCCATGTCACCTGATAGGACCGACCTTCCAGGTAGGAAGCAAACCACTGCCATGCTGCACCACGAATTCCTAGGCTCGTGAGGGTGGGCAAGAGAGTCTTGTGGTTTGCTGTGTCAAACGCTGCTGAAAGGTCGAGGAGGATGAGGACTGAAGATAGTTTGGCTGATCTAGCGGCATGCAGCTTCTCAGTGACGGCCAAAAGGGCAGTCTCTGTGGAGTGTGCCGGTTTGAAGTCAGACTGATTGGGATCTTGGAGGTTGTTCTGTGAGAGACAGTCTATTGCTCCAAATATTTTAAGAGAACAAAACTGAGATACTTTCTATTGACGTTATTTAGTTGTATTCCCAAAATATAAACAAACTAGTAGCCTAACCTAATTTAAACCTGACCAGGTTTATAACCCTGACCAGGCAGTTACTAAGGATGAAATGTTCCATTGGCTCCTAGTCCTGATGAATGCCGCTAGTCTCAACCAGAGGCCCTGTGAACCTTTCAGGCAAGCTTTCTAAAAATTAGTGTTCCTCCTATTCATGTCTGTATTTGTATGTTTAGAAAATATTATCTTTTCATTTCAAATAATGTATTTGTATAGATTCATATGCAGTTATGTCCCTAATATGTATACTATATAGCGATTTTCACACTTGGAGGAAAGAGCTATCTGCCCTCTTCCACATACATGAGCTCACAGAAGCCCACGATTGGCTAGTGTCGCTGTGATTGACAGGGGAGAGAGTAATGCCATCCCTCACTCCCAGAACTCATGGCCTATTTTGTGCTCTTGGCTACTGGCTATGGATGGCTGTGGCATCAACGAGATTCAAACACGCAAGCTCCTGACGATTGGGCGAACACTTTTCTGTTGTTTTATGTAAAAAGAACATAATAAATAAATAGTAGTAGTGTGATATAATGGCCGGTTTTATATGTTTATATTTCATATGGCTTCTTTTTTCTCACATTGTACATTATACACCTGTATATTTCTACAAGTCTATTACTTTTTTATTAATATTTGAACTGGTTCTTAGTCACATTAATTGTGGGTATGTTTTCAGTTTTAATTGAAATGTTATCCATTATCATTTTTTTGTTAATTCCATGCAAGTGTAAGTAGATGTATGGCACTTCATGTAAGAGTTCTTCATATCTGATGCACTTAAAATCTTTAATAAAACGGAGTATCTTAATGAATAAGAAAAAGAAAAACCCTGATACTTCCATTCAGTTATGGATGTAAGGAATAAAACACCATGGGGTGTGGTGTTAGGGAAATAAAGGTCAAACTACAGGTCTGGAAAACAAGTTAGTTCCTGTTATGAATTATAGTTAGAGCAGTCGTTCCCTCACCACCTTCTATTTTTTTCCTTTTAATAAGACAAAAAATTAAAAGAAATGCAGCTTATCATGTTTCTAAGAAACTACAAAGCGCTGACACTGGACGCTCCTTCCATAAATATTAAATAAATATCACTATACAGAAAACCTCACAATGTCAGTGATTATACACTTTTTTTTTTTATTAATTTATTATTAGGCTTAGATTTTGTGGAGTGCCTGCCATACAAGTTCCTATGAATGAGCTGTTACTATAGAAATGACAACATTGGAATTTACATAAACCTGTGAGTTGCCTTGATACTGTCAGAGCTTAATTAATTGATGAAGCCGATCATTGGGATTATGATTAAAGCATTACAGTAGCTTTGCAGTGAAAATGAATATTCAATTCGAGTGAGATGATCAACTTTAAAACACCAAAGTAAGCATTTATTGTATTTTAACTGATGGGCTGAGTTTACCTAAAGCATCACAACACATCGATCACTGTTAAATGGTCAAGCGAGCATCACACTGAACACTCTCTCTCCCAGTTGATCCTAACTTTAGTATGCTTTTGGAAAACTCAGCTCTGAGAAGCTTTAGCATTGTAATGATTATTATCCAAATTCTGGTTTGTGTCTGGCAGCAAACACACCCACACACACACATACCAAAAGTCTCCCAGCAACCTCTCATTCTCCATCTTTGGAAAAAGCACTTTCCTTAATCAGATTCCTGCTGCATTGATTACTCTAATGGAAGTCCACGGAGACATCAAGGACAAAGAGTGAGAGAGAGGAATGCCATGTATTCACAGCAAGACTTACTATCTATCAGACCATACTATCTATCTATCTATCTATCTATCTATCTATCTATCTATATATACATATTCTCTCTGTGAATTCTGCTTTATATATGAGATCATCAAAACGGTGCTGCTTTTAGCTGCTATTCATTTGCTGATGTGATTATTTTTTTTATATTAAAGACCATGTTTCTCTCTCTCTCTCTCTCCCTTACTGCCTTACTGATGTGCCTGTGTGTGGGTGACTGTAGCAGGAACAAGTTCCTTAGAAGGGAAAAGGAAAAAGGGGGAGGAAGAGAGAAGCGCATGAGTAAAAGGGGTATGAGGGCAGAACTAGAAAGATCGAAAGAGAAAGTGTGTTCATTTCTTTATTTTCATTCCCGCAATAACTGACTTCAGCAAAAAAGAAAAAAAAAAGAAAAAAAAAAAGGGATTATTTCTTTATGCAAAGCATCTTACACTTCTTTCAGCCAAAAAAAAATCCAAACATCTAGAAGCCATGGACAAACATAGAGTGACCTTTGGAGCTGATTAGAGCTGGAGCTTTTACCGTAACAATCCCCACTGCAGACAGACAGGAAATAAACAAAAACCTGACTAACAGTTCGATGAAAAACTTTAATCACTTGTGTCCCAGTTTCTCCCTGGTGCTCCAGTAAACACAGAAAAAAGACCTGCATTATATCCAGCTGTCACAACACATGTTCACGGCGCCATTTATCTAGTTACTATAAATATAATGGTATGTATTGCTGTCATGCATATAAAAATGGTTCATACTGTATACGCTCTTGCACATATACAATTTGTTAAAAATAGGCATTCCTTCTTTCAGATCTGAAGCAGGACAGAGACATTCTATCAGAGTAAATCTTTGAATATATCACGGTAAGAAAAGTTCCTATATTAATACTGAATCTTTGCTAATGTATCATATGTACAGAACAAGTGAAAACATGATTAGCATGATTATATTATGTACAGGATAAACACTGCAACATTAAGCATGCTTCTGATGCTTCTGATATTTCGATAGCTACGAATTAAAGCAGCTCTCTAAAATCACTGAAAAACTAGTAAAATGTACAGTGACACCTCAAAACTCCCCGCATCTGTTTAAGCACTGAAGGTGTCAGTTTCATGTCAACGGGCCTCATTTATCAACCATGCACCTGGATTTGATCTTAACTGAGTAACACTTTGCATTAAGGTTCCCTTAATTAACAATATTTACTGCATTAGTTAACATTAACACACCATGAACTTCACTGTTAATAAACCTTAAGTAAAGCTACCAACATTCCTAGCAAGAAAAATCCTAGCAGGCAAAATACAACAAAAAACAGTATTTTAGCACAAAAACCCAATAAACACCACAGGTTAGCGGTTCCACGCTAACAGCATAAACGACCAACGACGCATTCTACCCTGCAACCAAAGCGACATCAGTCCTGCCCACTTGTTTTCTAATAGTTCACAAAACATATGTTTGCGAAATTACAGTTCAAAAGTGTCGCAAAACAAAAAATACAACAATGTTGACTCCTTTCCGTCCTTTCCCCTTCAGTGAATTGGTTTTTCTGCAGGGTGAATTTTATTGTCGTTCGGTCTGACTGCTGTTTTAAGATGTAAAAGTTAAAAAAAAAAAAAAAAAAAAAAACAGTTTTCAGGTGGCTCCCATATTGCAATAGCAAGGAGTCAAAATTGTAATTGCTACAGCTAACCCCGTAAATGTTGGCACCTCTGCATAAGTCATGTTAACAACGTAACAGTAATTTAACATACACTATATGGTCAAAAGTATGTGGACACCTGACCATCACGCCCATATGTGTTTGTTGAACATCCAGATTTAGTCCCCCTTTTCTGTTATAAGCTCCACTCTTCTGGGAAGGCTTTCCACTAGATTTTGGAGCGTGGCTGTGGGGATTTGTGTTCATTCAGCCACAAGAGCATTAGTGAGATCAGGCACTGGTGTTGGGTGAGGAGGTCTGGGGTGCAGTCGGTGTTCCAGTTCATCCCAAAGGTGTTCAGTGGGGTTGCAGTCAGGGCTCTGTGCAGGACACTCGAGTTCTTCCACTCCAACCTTGGCAAACCATGTCTTCATGGAGCTCACTTTGTGCACAGGGGCATTGTCATGCTGGAACACATTTGGTAATGCTACAGCATGCAAAGACATTCTAGACAAGCGTGTGCTTCCAACTTTGTGGCAACAGTTTGGGGAAGAACCACATATGAGTGTGATGGTCAGGAGCCCACATACTTTTGGCAATATAGTGTATATAGGACACTATAGATGTGTTTGGTGTCCAAAGCTTGGTTCTTAAGCTTTTCCACTTGATCTATGAGGTTAACTTCACTAACAAGTAAGTTATAAGCTTTCTTTACTTGTTAATGTTAGCATTGTTGCTTTAATGTAAATCTGAACAGACATCAAACACATCTTGTATTCGGGGTAAATGAGAAATTGTGTAGACCTATGTTTGGATTTGATTTTTTTTCTGACTTTGAGTGGCATCATGTTCTGGTGTGTTAATTCCAGGCACACAATATGTTAGATTAGTTATGCTAACAAATGACTGGAACACACATGCAATCAATGATCAAGTGCAATTCATGAAGATAAAAAAACAAAGAGATCATGAATCAGACTTGGAATGTTCTTAATTTTGTCGGCTCATGTTTTGGGACATGCAAAAAAAGAAGCGAACTTTGATGAATGAGGCCCATTGACTGTCCAAAAAAAATACCCCCAAACCTCCCACCCCCGAAAAAAAAAAAACATTTAAGAAGTAATAGACTTAGTTAATCTATTTGTGTATTCTTTCATTCTTCTTTGCCATTTTCATTATAGGATTTTAAAATTCCCTTTCACACTCTACTCTTCCAGTGGGATTAAACTCAAGACTGTTAATCTGCACAACCGAAAATTGTACGTTAATTTATATTTACTAACTAAATCATAGTCATTAGGGTTATAGTTAATCTGGAACACAGCTACAATTAAAATACTTTTTTTTCTTAGCTTATTTATGTTGGTTAAAGATCATATTTGTCAGTTTAGTTACCAAATAAAAGCAGAATTCATGTTAAAACTTGGCTACAAATCATTCACAAATGGATTTACAATTATGCATATAACATTTGGAGCAAATATTAACCTTGACATTCGTAGAGCTCTCAGTGGTCAGCCTGCTATTGGTCGATTCAGATGACATATTCCTGTCCAAATCGATACTCAAGCCTGACATCCATGTCATCCTTTTGTGAATGCTTGTAAAAGTCTTTAGGGACTGCCCGGTTCAAATTACAACTGTCCTGAGCAGTGGTTTCTAATTGCAGTCTTTAAGGAAGCAAGACTCGTAGGGTGCTTTCACATATGCAGTGTTTAGTCCGGTTAGATCGAACCATTGGTGCGTTTTGTTTGTGTAGGTGAGAACATAGGATGAGCACTCAGATTGGACCAAAATAACCGGTCTGAGAGAGTCCGAGTGAACTCTGATTCGACTCTAAATCACGTCTGATTCGGTTGAATGCCATGTATCTTTTGTTGTGTCTCAGTTTTTTGGAGCAGCTAAACTGAGCCAAATGGTGGAGCTGCAGAAATGTGAGGTTGCGTGTTGTGTGCTCCAAAAAAACAAAAAAAACAAAATAAACACTGGATTCAATATGCTTTAAACTAGTTATTTAAATAATTTATTTATGTAATTATTTATGTATAATTTTCTAATCATTTATTTAGTGCTGGGTCCAGTTTCTACAAGAGCAAAGGTTTGTTTATCTTCTTCCATAGTTGTATTTCTGACCAATAAATAAAGACATTTCACAAATATGTATTCAGTCCTAAACACCTCCTTTTTTGCTTGTTGGTTCTTTAATTATGTGCATTGTGAAATCAAAACCAAACCAAACAGTAACTGAAGCAAAAGTGTCAATATCACTCTTATTCTGATTAACAGACTAAAAGGTGTGAAAGCTCCCTGGTACACCTGATACAATTCACCAGATAATTATCAGCTGTTGTGAGTTGTATCAATTGTATTAAAACTCAAAAGTGTAGAGACTGCAATTAGAAACAACTGCCTGGAGGTTTATATATATATATGTGTGTGTGTGTGTGTGTGTGTGTGTGTATATATATATGTATGAAGAGCTTAATGTAAATGAGTCTGTTCTTCAATCCAACATGCTTTTGTGCCTTGTTTTCATTCATCAATTTTACTCTTGACTGTCATTTCTGTATACATTCACGTAGCCTTCATTTTCAGCTCCAGACTTCCACACATGGTTACATTTTTTTCCAGACGAGGGGCTCCTGCTTTGGCTTCATTGACTGGCTTTCTCCCGTGGCTGCACTGAATCCTGGATTACGAGATGCGCATGTTCAGCTGCCTCGAGCAGGACCTCCTCAGGGCTGCTCAGATTCACCAGCTCGGCTTCCTTCACCTCTACGTCCTCCTTGTCCTCCTTGTCCTCCACTTGCAGCTCTTCGGTTTCATCCTCAGACTCGGCTTCAGGCTCTGGCTCCTCCTCACCCTCGCGGATCTTCTTCACGTAGAAGGTGAATGGCGGCACTCGGTAAGTGGTGATCTTTGAGCGGGCGTAGACCTTTTTGTCGGATTTGAGGGACTTCTTCACCTTGTCACGGGATGCACGGATCTTCTCTTTGCGTTCTTTATTGGGTCTGATCTTGGTTCCTAGCTTGCCCATCTTCTTCCCAAGGCTCACCCTGGTCTTCTGAAAGTTCTCACGGGTCCTCACGCGCGTCTTCTCCAGGTTCTCCTTGGTTCTCTGACGGGTCTTCTCTAGGTTCTCTTTGGTTCGCTGCTTGGTCTTCTCCATCTGCTCCTTGCTGAATGCCTTCTTAATTTCGTCCACACGTTGCAGGCCGCTGCGCTTGATGCGCGCCACCCGAGATTCCTCCACGGTTTCCTCGATCTCAACCACTTCATCTGTGCCTTGTGCTTCCTCTCCCTCGCTCAGCACGTGTTCACCCTCCTCACTTACTGCTGCCTCGGGCTTCTTAGTGGTCGTCACTGGCTTTTCTTTATCCTGAGGGACAGATGGAGGAAAACAGATTGAGAAAAATGATCAGGAATATGATAAATGACGATCACACCTTTTAAAATTCATCATTTGTGAAAAGTCCATAAAAATGTTTAATGAAACTCAACAAATAGATATGGAAAAAATGTTTTGAAAGTGTTTGGAAGATGAAGAATGAATGAGTATCCTCAATTTTTTATAGCAGCAATTTTGCGGGAAGTTTGCTTAAACTAGCTTCCAAACCAATGTTGTGTTACATAGGCACACAAATAGTCACACACAGGCACACAAGTTAGTGTACATGGAGAACTTTCTGAATTGACAGGCAATATGATGGACAGATTAGTAAA
Source organism: Pangasius djambal (assembly GCA_022985145.1). Lineage (NCBI taxonomy): Eukaryota > Metazoa > Chordata > Actinopteri > Siluriformes > Pangasiidae > Pangasius > Pangasius djambal. The sequence goes on from CM040987.1 coordinate 6,172,956, forward strand.
CACGCCTCCTTGTTTTGATCTCTTGGATGTTAGTGGCCTCATCTTGTGTTTGTTCTCCTGCTTACACACCTGTGTCGCCACAGAGGCAGGAATTTTCCCCCCATGTAGATTTTATTGTAAAAGGAAATTGACCAAATATTACCAAGTGTTTTGATTTAAAATCCACTGATGCCACCTTTAACCCTTTAAAGTGTCAAGTTATTATTCAGATCTTCAGATTAAAGCATATGAGTCAGTAACTATTATGAATTATTCAGTAGCTACGGTGAAACTAATAGGAAAAAGGGGCAAGGGTGTGTAGTTATGAAGCGTGATGAATGTAAATTAAGAACTTAAGAGTAAATAAGTGACAGCAAATATAATATAAACAACAATTTACTAATGCAACCAGTTGTCAGTCCTACCATCTTTTTATACCATTTTGTCCTAGTCTACTCATAATGCACAGCTCAGGAATTGATTTTACTTTTCTGTAAGCTTGTAACACACTCACTGTTTTTTGTCTTGACTAAAATTCAGTGGAGACCATTTTTCCCTGCTGAGTCTGAAATCAACATTCCTCTCTTCATGCTAATTTAATGCTCCTTGTTTTTGGAGATAGCGATGTGTTTTGAGTTCAGGGCATATTATCAGGTCTTTGACTTTGACCTGGTGAACTATAATTAAGAGGATATGGGGAGGCTTGGGGTGTGAAAATGTACTCATTTCTGTTCTGATCAGTCAGGTCTATTGTTCTGAAGAGCTGAAGTGCTCCACCTAGTGAATATTTAAAACACTGACCACAGTTTATCAGACTGTATGAGCATCTACTGTGATGCAAAGTGCTGTTGTGTATCATGACATAACCTCTCATTCCCTACAGAACATCCTTTACTTGTATATATAATAAACAGTAACTAACCGTTACTCTCGCACATGTTTTTAGTCACTTTGGCAGAGAAAAATACTTTTGCTATAGTAGAAATGGTAAAGGTCACATCCTCATAAAGCAGCTTTCACATCAACCGCTATGTATACAGCATGAAACTGAAGCAATCTGATTCATACTGAAAGAGGCGTCTAGAAAACCTAACAGGTGAGAAACAGGTTTCCTACCACATACACATACACATACACACACACACACACACACACACACACACACACACACACACACCCTACTCAGCAGAGTATTCAGCAAAGAACTAACTATAGACTTCCTTGTGTCTGCTAATGCTATGCATCTGCAGTTGTAAATAAGCAAGTCTGAGTAAAGCTATCAGCTCTCGGGATTAAAAACACGAACACTTGAAAGGACTCAGTGCACAAGTGCTTTAGTGTGATAAACCCAACACAGTCTTAATGTTATCAGTACCTCATCGGATACAACAAATACAATCAGCAAATGAGAATCCCTGGTCACATAGATGTATGAGAATCTAACCCTAGATGCTCTGAAGAGAAGGAGGAGAACTGAAAGTGTCTATGAGAATGAAAATACACCAGGGTGGCAGTGGTGGTTATGGTGATGGTGTGTAGCAAACACATAGACATGCACACACACACACACACACACACACACACACACACACACACAAACACACACACACAAACACACATATACATACATATAGCCCCTGAAAATGGAGGTACTTTGTTGAAAATGGCTGTAATTTCTAAATGGTAAATGCCATATTTTTGTGGAGCCTCTTAAAATAAAGCTGAAAGTCTACACTTTGATCACATCTTGACTGTTTTATTTCAAATCCATTGTGGTGGTGTATAAAGGCAAAATCACACAAACTATGTCATTGTCCAAATACTTCCGGACCTGACTGTGTATATACTGTGTATACACACATATACACGCACACACACATTATATAAATATATATATATATATATATATATATATATATATATATATATATATATATATATATATATATATATATAAGGAATAGAACACTTGGGGGCATGCTGTTATAGGAAAATAATTATTAATTGTTAATTATTTTCCAAGAGCAACACATTTTTAAGTGTTCTATTCCTCCATACCAAGCATTTTGACATTTCTGACAATTTATTTATTAAACACCGACGGATCATACTTTTTATCCATTTATAGTTACATTTAATGCTTTTTCGAATGCCTTATTGAACATCCACGAAACAAGTTAGTTCCTGTTATCATTTACATGATAACAGCTATTAAAAAAAATAATAAATTGAAGACTTTCAAATTGAAGTTGCAGCTTTACCTCTGTTTCAAAATGCTGACACTGGAGAGTCCTTACAAACAATGTGAAATAAATAAATCTTTACAGAAAACTTCACCATATCACACCATACACACGTTTTTTTTAATCTGTCCGCCATACAATTCCCTGTGGTACTACAGAAACCATAACATATTAGAGCGAGCACATTAATATAAACCTAATGTTATTATTAAATGTTAATTTAATAATATAGCTTGAACTACAGTCAGAGCTGCTGTTAGTTAATTAATTGGCACCTTCTGACCAATCAGATTAGAGAATTGATCAGTGCTGTGGTATGAATAGATATACTATATTAATGCTACTGTTATTAATGCACTGTTATCTGATAACAGTGGCTTTAGGATCATGTGTGTTATGGTTTGAGTGAAATCTATAGTGTCAGTTTGTTTCTCAGAAACAGTTTTTTTTTTTTAAAAATGAAGCAAATGGTGTGAACAGGAAATTCTGATACAACATGCTTTTAAAATAATTATTCGGAGTATTTTGAGTAAGTATTCCACATAAAACCTTATATATGACTCCAGTTCATATTGAATTAAACACTAGATGACTCAGATTTTTGGTCCCTACTGGATGTAAAAAGTAAAAACGCTCCATCTGGTGGTGGGATCCAGAACGAGCCTGTCACCCTGCTGATGATATGGGAATATTACTATGAATGAGGATCTCTCTCTCTCTCTTTCTCTCTGTCTCAGTCCTCAGGGTCCAATAAAATAGCCTCAGTTGCCTTATGTGGAGTTGTGCCTGAGTCCAAGGTGTGTATGTGTGTTTATTTTAGGTTCGCCTTTCCCACTCGCAGGATTCCATCTGTCCCATTCCCTCATTCCCTGGACGAGATCCATCACTTCAGCACCTCATTCCCTCCAAACCTTAATGAACACTGATACTCTCAGCACAGGAACAGCTGGCTCTGGTGGACCCGCTAAAGACTGATGGCTCTGGCCTTGAGCATGTGCCTAAAGAAACACAGCGGCGTAGCAAAAACGCTCAACATTGATGGTGATGTCGGAACAAAGAACAGCTGTTCTCATAGTGCTCCTTTACTGGCTCAAAAAAAGTTCTTTGTAAAGTGAAGTCAACTTTTATTTGGTGACGAAGGAGTCTTGTAAGCCAGATTTTGTTAGAAATTCGTCAGAGAGGTTGCTACATTTCGTCACAGAAAGACACTATTCGATTAACACAGCAGCACAGCAAGCAGGATTGTCTTCTCTACTCACTGCTAACTGTGTAACACAAAAGACAGGATTCTGTGAACTTTTTTTCAGTCCATTACATCCTGCTTCAAAAAGCTTCTGTCACAGAATTCAAAATTTTTTCTCATTCAAAACTGCATATATATATAGAAATATCAAATATCAATATCTTATCAAATATCTTATCAAAATGCAGCCTTCATGATTCTGAAGCTTGTGACCAGAAAAGTGTACAAAATATAGCAGATGTTCTGTAGACTGTTGGTGAACGAGCAGCTTGATTTGGAGTGTAGTATTAATAATTTGGCTTTCTGTATAGAATTACTTGTCTTGCTCACCTCAGATATGTATATACAGCTAGTAAGAAAACAGTAGGATGTAATGTATTATTGACAAGCAATTACAAGCAAAGCAGTTATCCTATAAGCTTACAGGCCTACAGGAAATTATTCATTTTACATGGAATAACTGATGGCCTAGACTAGCACTGACTACAGGTACAGTAGGTTATAATACAGAAACTTGTTTTTAATTATAGCATTTATACGAGATATAAACTATAACAAGCCTTCTGGGTTACATAATGGAAAAACAAATTGGGGAAAATGAGCCTGTGCTTACAATGTACCCACTAATTAATGACCAATGAGACCAAAGATTTGCAAATAGAGAATAAACATTTGTCAAAACAAAACAAAACAAAACAAAGCTGTTTATGTCCCTGTGGATTGAAATTTAGACTCTTTTTTTTTTCCCTTCACGATCTACAGCAGAGGCATTAATCACATTTGCACCTTGTAATATCCATTTTATTTCTCCCTTTAAAGGCAGTATGGAAACAAATTTATAGCGGGTCTTAAAGTTGTGGTTTAAAAAAGTGTAAAAATTTCAAAGTGTTTTTAGACCTATAGTTATCATTTGATTTCAAAAAAGAAAAACTTATTTGCCATATTGTAATGCAGTGCATCTTGTTTTCTTCTTTGGTCCAGGCCTCCTGTTATGATTTTCTGGCCTGGAAGTTAGCTCCACCCCTAACTATAAGGCTTGCTCATTTTCCTTAAAAGGCTGAGGGTTGGGGTTTGGTAGGGAGATAGGATGTTGCTATACAATGTCATTGCATTGCTGGAGGTGTCAAGCTTGTCAGGGGATCTTAGGTCATGTGAATGGTTCATGATTATTTACTTGTATTATAGTTTTCTTTCTGTGCAAATCTCCGTATATCTGGAGACATGGCTGTCCAGTAGAAGATCAGACTCACACAAGACAGGAAAAGAAGTCATGTTTAATAGGTGCACCTTCTATTCAGAAATTACTGAGCCAGGACATGGACAAATGTCCTTCTGAATGTAGGAGAAAATGGACAAATACTATCAGAAACAGGGAACGTACTTGTCTTTTAATGCATTATGCTAAATAAACATCTTCACCATAGCAATAATTAGAAAATCCATTTATGTGGACTGTCTCTCATACAAGTCCCCACGTAAGTTATTACCATAGAAACGATAACCTTCTGACCAATCAGATTCAAGTATTCGAAAGCACTGTGGTATAGGTCTTTATATAGTGCATTTACAGTACCATACACGACACTGACAACACGACAGATGATGTTATGTGCTTTCGACAAAGCACTTTAATTGTGGCAAAGTGATCCCCTGAAATATAGCCCATAATTATCTGATGGCATATTAAATCTAAACAAATGCATGTGTGGCTATTAAAGGCAAAAGAACCCATTGCATCTATTGCATCAGAAGACACACTAAAAGCAATCAGCTAGGCAATGAAAGATTGACAGCTGCCCATGTGACTGGCTGCCATGATGACCTTCAGCAAACAGCAGTACACAAGCAGTGCATATGCTCACTGTAACTGTGTATATGGTACAGCAACAGGCAAATCGATTTAATTATGGTTTCTCAATAGGGGTGTGTGTGTGTGTGTGAGTGAGAAAAGAAAGAGAGAGTGAGACAGAGAGAGAGAGAGTCACTCGGTCTCTGCCTTCTCTCCTGGGGGGAAAGATGAAAGGAATACTGAGGATGAGTAAAAGAGCAGCTGCTCTGCGGCGTCCGGCTCCACTGCACAACGGCAAACTCTTCTAGAACAGCAGCTACTTCAGTCACGTTAAACCTTTAATCCACCAAATTAAGCAACAGACACTGTTACATTTACACAATTTTTCCCTTTACGCCAAATGTGCTTTTTTAGTGTTGCACTAGAGCTATGAGTTTAAAGTTGCTTCAAACAAAAGATGAATGCTTATAGCTACCGGTTTAGCGTTGCATGAAGAGCCTCATATATTTCATGCAGCTAAGTAGTCAGTAAACCTCAAATGAATTTGTTTATGTGGCTTCTGAGATTGTAAAGAGAAAAAAAAAACTTCGGAACATCGCAATCATAACTCAATTTTAGTTGTTTATGTAATATTTTTAAATTAAATATTTAAAACTAAATACAGGGTGTCCCAAATGTCTCAATACATAGGACAATTAACAGTTTTTAGCTGTTTTTTTCATAATTAGTAATATTATATTTATTTTTTCAGACAGTCTTTAAGAATGCCTTTGACGAAAGAACATACTGAAATCATTCTCATGGCTTGATCAGGAAGCTGTTACAAGGTTGCGATGGACTAAGGAACTGAGGACAGGAAACATAGCAAGCATATCAAACACTTCTGCCAAAATTATTAACAAATTCAAAAAGACTAAAAGTGCTGTGGACTAACTGAGAAGTGGACATCCACGAACATCCACTGACGAAGACACAACCGACATGGTGCTGGCGTACATAGTCCCTTATGTATGGAGACTTTTGGGACACCCTGTAGTTATAAATTCTAAAGTTTATAAATGAATATTTACAATTGTAAATAACTCGGATAGTTGAATATTAGAAAAAGACCAGGTGACACTTTTGCAATCTTCAGCTGTCTGATTTTAGCGAGCCTCTACACAGTGTAGCCTCAGATTCCTGTTCTTGGCTGACAGAAGTGGAACCTGACGTGATCTTCTGCTGTTGTAGCCCACCCACCTCATGTTTTGGCATGTTGTAGGTTCTGAAATGCTTTTCTGCCCGCCCTGGTTGTAAAGAGTGGTTATTTGAACCAGTCCGGCCATTCTCCTCTGATCTTTCTCTTCAACATGGTGCTTCCACCCACAGAACTGCTGCTCACTGGATGTTTTTTTGTTTTTCGCACCATTCTATGTCAACTCTGTAGACCATCATACATTAAAATCCCAGGCGATCAGCAGTTTCTGAAATACTTAATTCCCCCATTCTGGCATTTGATGTGAGCATCAACTGATGACCTGTACCTTCATGATTTTATGCATTGTGCTGTTGCTATATGACTGGATAATTACACAAATTAGCAGGTATACAGGTCTTCCTAATATAGTGTTCAGTGAGCGTGTTATATACATATTAAGTGGCACACATACGCCATCTGTGAGGATACATGCTTAAGTCAGGGACGGACATCCTTGCACAACCCAGCATACACAGAACTCAAAGATCTATTGCAGACGGCAATATGAACACTTGTGCCAAGTCAGTCACTGGCTGCACCGCTCTCTGGGTGCTATATTAAGCCTCTGGTACTGTAATTGGAGATGGCTGCCATTTTAACACCACCTCTGCAGACAGCTTCATAATGGCAACCCGACATAGGCTTTTCACCCGTTTATCTTCATTAAAGGTGGCCGATTGACCAGCCACTGTATTATAGAGAGTATAGGAAATAATATGTGCAGCAATAGTTTTTTTTTGTGCCTATTTCGGAGGATGAAGCATTATGGGTGAGGTGAGTTCATGCCCGTAGGTTGCAGGGTGCACAGGGTTTCCTGAAGGCCGAGCAGTGGTATGAGGGCGGCAATCTATTGTTGGGACAGGCATGTCCCAGAGTGCATTACCTTGTGTCAAAAACAGTGGCAGCTTCCTGCTGCCGGGGTCAAGTGCACACGCAGTTCACATGCCAGCACATTAAAAAAAGATGAGTATAAATTCACAGTGTCTTTCTGTCCTTTTAAGAAATGTTGATTGCTGGCTGACTGCTGTTTCAGGCTGTTGTTTCCTTATTCCCAATGAACTATATTTGCTATATAGTGCCTTAGGCCGAACATCAACATAAGAGATTCTGAAAGGTAAATGTTTTCAAGGCAGTCATAGAAATCCATCATCTTTTTTTTTTCTTTCTATGTTTTTCCCCCTTCATGCGTGTCTGTTTTGTCTGTTCCTGCTGTAAAGTCACCTTGGATAATGATAACAGTTTTGACATAAGATTAACACAAACTTTTATTAGGAACTCTTGTACAACTGTTCATTCATGCAATGATCCAATCAGCCAATCGGTTAAAAGCAACTCTGCACAATGCATAAAATCATGTAGATACAGGACAAAAGCTTCAGTTAATGTTCACATCAAACATAGGGGAAAAATGTGATCTCAGTGACTTTGACCATTGCCAATTGAACGTTGGTGCCAGATGGGCTGGTTTGAGTATTTCAGAAATACTCCCAGGATTTTCACACACAACAGTCTCTAGAGTTTACACAGAATGGTGCCAAGGACAAAAAACACCAAGTGAGCAGCAGCTCTATGGGCAGAAATGTTCAAACAGAAATGTTGATGAGAGAGGTCAGAAGACAACGGTCAGATTGGTTTGAGCTGACAGGCAGCCTACGGTAACTCAAATAAGCACTCTCTACAACCGTGGTGAGCAGAAAAGCAACTCAGAATGCACAACACATCAAACCGTGAGGTGGACAAGCTACAACAGCAGAAGACTACATTAGATTCCAATTCTATCAGCCAAGACCAGGAATCTGAGGCTACAGTGGGCACAGGATTACCGAAACTGGACAGTTAAAAATTGGAGAACGTCACCTGATCGATGAATCTCGACATGCAAGATGGTAGAGTCAGAATTTGGCATCAAGAGCATGAACCCATGCACCCAATCTGCGTCGTGTTTTCTTGGCACACTAAATCCAAAAATTTCAATTCCAATTTAAAATCCAAAAGGATTGGAATTTAAATTCCAATTCTAAATCCACAGAATATCAGAGTATTACTGCATCCTGTTATTTCCACGATTTATACATCTTAAAAATGGCTACGTCCAGCATTAGAACATGCCATGTCGTGTCAAACTGGTTCAGTGAACATGACAGTGGCCTCCCCAATCACCAGATCTAAATCCAACAGAACGAAGGGAGATTCACAGCATGAATGTGCAGCTGACAAATCTGCAGCAATTGCGTGATGCAACCATGTCAACACGGACCAGAAACTCAAAGGAATGTTTCCAACACCCTTTCCAACACCAAGAATTGACACTGTTCTGAATCTGAGTCAATGCTCCCGATGTAATGTAACAATGTTGGAAATATCACTGGCCTTCCCAGTGGCCACTGCAGAGCTGACAGGTCTGAACACAGGTTACCGTGGTTTCTAACCCAAATCATGTGTTCTGACAAGCCATAGGCTTTCATGAGAAATGAAGCATGTCAGTTTGCAGTTCATATGCAGTATAAACAGATTCATAACTTATATTTGTTAAGGGTTATGACAGAGCAAACATAGCAAAAATTAACGTGTGACGTAAGCTGTCATGACCCTACACATTACGGCAGTCAGGCATGTGTACAGAATGAACACAGAGGCTTGAACCCCTGCCATTTTGTCCTCGGACTGTCCAAGTGACCTCTTGGCTAGCGTGCAGAATAATTATAATTTATACGGGCTTACTTTTCTCAAGGAACAATGTGTGTTCATTTTGAATAGTAATCGAGTGCAGGATTATTAACAGTTATTAATAATAATTAGTGGTGACTTCAGAGTTTAGAGAGTAGTGAACATGCTGTGTGTGGGAGCATGGAGCCTTTTTTTGTCTTGTATGTTTAAGTCTTTACTCATTTACTATCTAAGAGGATCTATAAATGTTACAAAATCTGGCCCTGCTCTCTGTAATTTCCTTACCACCGGAATCTCAGCTAAATTTTTAAACAGATTCCAACCTAGCCTTAGTTGTTTGGTTTCTCTTTCTCACATATATGCACACTCAGATACTCAAGTCATATCTTTATCTTCAATCAGTTACTGTGGGCCCGTGCTTCATCCTGTCTAACACCTCTGTTTGCTATTGTCTGGTTTCTATTCTACTCTAATCTAAACAGCGTTCGATTCGATATAGATAAATACAGTACCATTAGACGAATTAAATTAATCCTGAGTGCGTTTGATCCCATGTGTAGGAGAAACTGGAAGTGGCTGTGTGCTCCTACGCCAGTGTTACAGGGCATAGGCTCATTCACTGCGACTGTTCCAACAAGCTGTCACATCATCTGATCGTATTGTATGACAGTATTAGCAACACGGAGGCTGGTGCTAATGAAGCAGATAGACAGAGAGAGTGGGGACTGGCTCGAGTGAATGGGACGCTACTGAAAGGAGGAGCAGGTGAAAAAGATTAATGAGAATAAGAAGTGATGAATGAAGACCTGGGAATCACTCATGACCGCAGCTGTTTTGATTTCTAAGCACCTGGGTATAGAATGAAGCAAATGACAACTGAGACGTGGCAAAAATGTTTTCCTCTAACCAGGTTCTCAGGTCCAGCTATAGTCACTTTGTAGCTATATAATTATTAGCCATGGTCCTGATGATAAAGTCTGTGAACGCAGCAGCTACTCTGTACAACCAAGGTGAGCATAAAAGCATCTCAGAACACACAACCTACCTACGTATGTATAGTGTATAGTGTGAACCAAAAACGGATTCACAGAGTGATGTTTCAAACAGAGGCTTGAAATCACAAAAAAAAATATTGGCTTGATGACACCGAAGTTCAATAAAGCTGTTTCTTTGGTGGTCATTAGATCAGAAGTAGTCCCAAATAGATTCCTACTCCCTACATAGGTGCACTACTTAATAGCTTCTACACCTTATGTAGTGCAATATATGGCCAATATTAAGCCATTTAGGATTCACCCTGTGACTTGGCAGTAGGTTTCTCTGAAGTTCAGCTAACCTGTTTTATTTTTTTTATCCTGGACTGTGTCTAAGAAAAAGTAAAAGATGTAATAGTTAATAGTAGCTATTTAGTTAGTATTAGGTAGTAGTGGTAATAACATGGTAGTAATAGTAGTAGTAGCCATGGTTTTGCCTTTAGATACACTTTATGGTGATTATGGCTTTCCAGCTCATAATAACAACGAAAATAAAAGAAGAATTATAAAATAAAATAGAAATAAAATAAAATGCACAGCCAGGAGAGCCAACTCTGAACAGTCCCTAATCCTGTTTATCATTTGTAAGGTTAAGTTTAGCCCTAAACGTGTCTTCTTCTGTGTTTATAGTATTAAGTGTTGCCTCTGATGATCCGGGTTTAATTATAAAGCATCCGTGTCAGAGCAGCGCTCTTCTGCAAGCGATCTGAAAGAATGCAGCTATTCCAGGAGCTGAAAGAAGATCGCCTGTGACATACGGTAAAAAATACATACGCGAATCTCTCACAATCCCCAGCAAACCACTACACACATCATCATCACATCCTGCAGGGTGATAGAGACTTGTACAAATCTCACACCCACACATACAAACACACACACACACACATAGACACACATATCTGGGTAAATCTGACACTCTGCCACCGATGCAGGAAATTGAGCATAGGACAATGTCACTATACAGTTTTATGTCCACCTGGGTTCACGTCACTCCGAGAGCTGCCACTACAAACAGATATCTCGAACAGATAGGGTTAGGGAACTCTGTTAGGGTTGTAACTATTTACACTTCTATCAGCCAATCATGTGCCAGCAGTGCAATGCACAAAATCATGCAGATACAGATCAAGAGTGTCAGTTAATGTTCACAACAAACATCAGAATGGGGCAAATGTGATCTCAGTGACTTTGGCTGTGACATGGTTGCTGGTGCCAGGCGGGCTGGTTTGAGTACTTCAAAAACTGTGGATTTCTTGAAGATTGAAAAAACATTATCTGATCTTTTTTCCAATTTTCAGCTGTCTGGTTTCAGTGAGCCTGTGCAGACTGTAACCTCAGATTCCTGTTCCTGGCTGACAGGAGTAGAACCTGATGTGGTCTTCTGCTGGTGTAGCCCATCCCCCTCAAGATTCAACATGTTGTGCCTTCTGAGATGCTTTTCTGCACACCATGGTTGTAAAGAGTGGTTAATTGAGTTACTGTAGCCTTCCTGCCCGTTTGAACAAGGCCGGCCATTCTCCTGTGACCTCTCTCGTCAACAGGCCCACAGAACTGTATGTGTTTGTTCTTTTGCACCATGCTGTGTAAACTCTCTGAAAATCCCAGGAGATCAGCAGTTTGTAAATGTAGACATTGGAAAGTCACTAACTGTATATAGCGTGTTAACAAAACCAGGTTTCCTGCAACTTTAGAGTGACTAAAGTCTTTCTTCAAGAAGTGGAAATATTCTTTTAAAATGCAAAAAAAAAAAAAAAAAAAAAAAGATCTCTTCGGAAAATTAACGTATTTAGTATTGAACATGCAACAGGGAAGTGTTACTGGGTCATAAAATATAGGCGCCATCCAGGGGCTGTATTCCAGTAAATTCCAGAAGGAAATCTTATCGTAATTTAGGAATAACATCTTATCTTACACCATCTTATTTTAGTTAGTTAGGAAATCCTAAACTAGTAAATAATCTTATTATTAGTCACATCTGTTACCTGGCAACCGATGATGCCCGCATAGCCGCTGGACACAAACTAAATCCCATCGAAGTAATGGTTTATTTAAAATGGCTCCCTGTTTGATATATAGTCCACTATAATGGGTGTAAAAGACATTTTAAGCCACATATAGTGCTCTTCATAGAGACCAGAGAGCCATTTCAGATTCAGCCATAGTTAGACAGCTACTGTTGTAAAAATAGAACATTATTGGTCTCGCCAATGCCAGTTCTAACAGCTCGTGGAAGCTGGAGAAGCGTTTCGTCATTCAAACACATCACCTAATTTTGGACAACTGTTACATGTCCATTTTTGATGTCTTTTAATTAATGCTATCATGCCATTTAATGCTAGTAAGCACTCTAATGTTGTGTTACAGAGTTCTTTAACACTGGTTTATCAGGGGAAGGGTGTGGATGTGTGTAGCATTGGACATTTTTACTATTTGCATATTCACTGAAAAGAGATTTCTTCCCCAGTGACTCCCATGTATGCAATTTCCCAAGATGGACCCTTGAAGTATTATAATGTTAAGCTCCAATTTCAGCCAGATAATGTTGTCTGGCAGAGACAGTGCAACTTTCTCAGCGCACCCTCTCAGTAACTGTCTCAGACGTGCCCTGTCACCCAGCGGGGGTGCCGTTTTACAGAGATAATTTACGTGGACCCGATGTCTGCAACTGGATACGGGTTAAATGCCAATAGTGTAATGTGAAGCCTCAGTGGACATTCCTGCGCAGAGCTCTGAAAATAAGAACACACAAACACACACACAAGTGCAGCTGTACTGACTTTCTCAATCTGGCACCTGTATGTACCTGTACATTTGCATTCATGTTCTACACCCTCCACACCTCCTTCAATTTTTATTCAGACCTGCCAAGTGCTTGTTACAAATCTCGAGGATCTCTTCTTCTCTCAACCAGCCAGGGACTGTCACGCTGAACTTCACTTCAATGGTCTCCTGCTCAGTTTCTTTACATTTCAAGCTAAATCAATCAATCAAGTTCATCAACATAGAAAAAAAAACGATCAATAATCATGCCAATTTGTCATCTGCCATGACATTCGCATGCTGTGTAGTTAAATGCTAGAGCTATCTACGTCCATTTGAATATGGATAAGCCACAAGATTCCTTGAGGATGAGCGCCCCTGGCTCTACCTCAGTAAAATGTTTCAGTATGCTGGAGTAAACAAACACGCTCATAAAATGTTTAAAAAAAAAAAAAAGCATATTGAAGTGATGTGAAGTTTTGCTAATTTGCTAATGTTGACCAGCTACATTTAACTAAGTTAGCCTGTTTTCTTTGCTAATGCCAGGTTAAACTAGCATCCAGTAGCTAACATAATTGGCTAGGCAGCAAGTCAAATTTTAGTTAACGGTCATTGGTTATATATACAGGATAATTTACTTCTGATTCATTCATTAGAAAACTATGTCGTGCTAGTCATGCACATGACCAACAAGCTTATAGAGACTCAACGATGTTCTCGGGCAAAATGGCGTATTTACTTATACTCACTTTTTACTTTCACTTAAGTACCTCTTTTGACTGGATACTTCCACTTTTAATAGAGCAAGATTTTGAAACATTGTCAAACACATTGTAACGTCTCAGCACTTTTTGCACATAGCAATTCTTCCTCAGAGGAAGTGGTTTGTAATGGGACTGAAAATGACTCAAGTCCTGAGTAAACAACTACTATGTAATAGAACATGCGGCTCTGAACAAACCATTTCACTGTCTACAAAAAAAAAAAAAAAAAAAAAAAAAAACTCCCACGAGTCACGCCTACAGAGCCCCTTTCAGCTGTATGCGCAGTCTGTGTATTTAAAACCTGAACATTGCAACCAAATTTTGTTCCAGCTTCCACTCTGAAGCTTTAAAAGGAAAAAAGAATGTTCAAATCTCTGTTCAAAGTTCCTCTAGTGGGAGTACTCTCTTTCACTCTCTCTGGCACTAGCACCATTAACCAGCATTGCAGACATTACCGCATTCTGAGCTACGTTTAGCCTGTCCATGAGTGGAGAAAAGTGAAGGGAGGGGCGTTTCTGAGTGACACTTTCTGTCCGAACGCCACCCACCACTTTATTCTACCCGATTTCAATTTGCTTTCCAAACACCTGCAATCCAACACGCTCATATGACACTTAGTACTACTGCATGCCAGAGAAACACGCAAGAACGCATTAATTCATCCGACTCCAAAGGAACCGACGTCTGTCTGCTCCCATATTCAAGAGACTAAGTGCTGAAGTCTTGAGACTGGGATGTTCATGCTAAAAAAGAATGTACTTCTCTATAAAGAACATGAGTTTATTTAATGAAGATTAATGACTCGAGATGAATAAACTTCAAAGTTTTGGGTTCTTTGAGAAGAAATAAGTAGAGAATAAAACATGACAGGGTGTGCAGTTATAGGAAAATAATCAATGACAGGGTGGTGTGATGTGGCCCGACACAAAGCGGAGTTACTGTTACCATCCTGAAGTTGATTATTTTCCAGTTACAGCATGTTCCGACGTGTTTTATTCCTCTTATATTTTATTCATTTATCATTACGTTTAATATTGTGGAACATCCACAAAACTAGTTCACTTACAATATAACAGACATAAAGAGTCATTCCCTCACCCTCATTTTTTTTTCTCTTACTTGACTTGACTTACTTCTCTTATCCTCTCACTTGAAGACTTTCCCATGTAAGACAAGTTACAGCTTTTCTCCTAATAGAACATTTCACCATATCAACAATTACACGTTTTTTTTTTTTTTATGTTTATGTGGAGCGTCCACCATGAAGTCCCTGTGTAAGTTGTTACTATAGAAACAATAATGTGATTTGATTTATAGCTGGAATTACTGTCAGAGCTGCTGTTATAGAAAATTATAGGAATACTGACACACTCCAGTCATGATTTGATTCGCTTCACGATTTCTGATTCGATTAGATTCTCATAATATTTTGAACAAAATTTGAATGAAGAATAATTATGACTGAAAAGACTCCTTTTTTCTGAATCATGAACAATGCAAAACACTGTGCAATTTTGTCTGTATAAAACGAAACATCAAAAATTAATATGAACAAAGGTTTAATATTACAAAGAAAATGTGCTACAGACTCACCATATCTCAAAAATAAATAAATACATTGATAAAATCTACCAAACATTTTTTTTGAATGAACAAAGTGTCTGACCTGGGGACTAAAATGCCTGATTTCCGCAGCCTCTGGTGTTGATTGAACGCTCCTGAAGAGCTCCTTTTAACCATTATAACATGGTTGTGTAACCGTCTAACGTATAATGCATGTTGGGTGCAATCAGGAGCTATCAGACTATCTTGTCTACGAAAGGATGTGATCACGTGACTGCGTGCTCTGTGTCTATTTTAACTCTAGGGGTTGTGCAGATTGGGACCTCTGGTCCAAACAGTTCCCTGATTTGGGACATTTTTGCCCACCAGATTTTTCCCACCAGGCCTGTTTTTTCCCCTCCAGCGTCTCCAGGGACATGGTGGCAGCGTTCACATTTACTTAATACAGATCAAACATGTCTTATACACTTATACACTTAAAACATGTCTGATATATAACCCATATGATGTGATAAGATTTACAGTATTGATTTATACATGCTGTGGTTATGGTTACACTCGTGTGCTATAATCAGCAAATCTAAATTCTTAAGGCTGCAGGATTATGACTTTCCAACACGATATATGGCGGATAAAATAGAAGTGTCTTCATCCTACACCGTCCTACCCGAGCCAACTATCTGCCAAACAGAGCACATGCACACATCCGTATACCGTCTCATGCAAAAGCTTGAGCGAGCAAGACAGTGAATGATTGTGATTGCGTGAGATAGAGCGAGGGAAAGAGAATGTATCACTATGTACAAGTGTGGAAGGGCCTGACAACTTTGTTGTGTACGTAAATAGTTGAAAAACGTCCTGATTTATATGAAAAGTCACACAAACAACAGTGTAAAATCATGCACTAAGTCCTTTTTTTTTTTTTTTAATGAATGAACTTGTTCTGTGGGTGGTATGCCAAAAATACCAGAAACTGCAATACCTGAAAGCATTTATATGATACACAATATGTGTCACAATATCCAGGGATGCTAGGAATTTTTTATTTTTTTAAATTATTATTATATTTTTTTTTACATCTACAAAAATAGCAATGAAAAGCAGTGAAAAAGGTGGAAAAATTCTGTACAGAATTCTAACATTTCCATTCAAAAAATATTTTATATTAAAATAATATTAAATGTATTATATTATTAAACTATTATAATTTATAATATTAAAATATTTTAAAATATTATAAAAATATATATTTTATATTTTTTCAAAAAATGCTAGTCAACTGCTTCCAGTCAGAGTTTGTAACTGTTATAAAAATATTGACGGTACCCACAATATCTCAGAAAAGTATACTGACATAATATATTGTGATATCGATATTACATTGTCACACTGCCAAGCCATACTGAGAGAATTTTTTTTTAACGCTGTCTGGGCCATGAGCCGTGATGAATTAGTGTACATTACTTAAAGGTCCATTGACACAAGTCTGTGTGGAAACATGTAATAAGCTAATTTGTATGAATTGCCATTTATTATTAATGTATTATTTAGTTTCATGAGTAGTGACCAATAATTAATTTTCAACTAGCACTTGGAGTGCCACCAATTATTTTCTTAAAAGCAAAAAGGTTCCAGTTTGAAACACTTTTTAAAATTCACATGGCACAACACACCTAATACAACAGTTGTGATAATTCTTCAAAAAGTCATATTCAGATGCACAGCAGATTTAGGGAATTTTGTGTTAAGCTTTATAAAAGCTTTGTTTGGATAACTGCTGAAAAACAAAAAGATGTCAAATCTGAGCCAAACGTCAGAGTCACATTTATGTATTATTATTATTATTATTATTATTATTATCAGCATTATTATAATAAAGTCAGTCGAGAACATTCTAGAAAAAGAAAACCCACTTTTAGTTTTATCCAAAGTGACAAAATGAGCTAAATTCATTCTGAGCATAGAACTGAGTGAGAATTAATTATGATCCTGGTGATGTGCAAAAGAAAATACTTTATATATACTTTATTCTATATATATGTTTTTTCTCCTTTTATTAACATCCTACGCTAGGGGTTTTCTTGCAGCGTGTTTATAACTAATCAATCTGTTGAAATAAAAGAGGGCTTTACTAAACGGCTTAAGAATGACTTTCTGGCACAGATGAAATCTTATCCTACAAATTTATTACAGATATACTGGCTCCCAAAGAAACTTCCAGAACTAATGCAGAGATTTTATGTTTCGTGATCTGCTAGATAAAATCAGAACTATTCCGAAGACCAGAATAGGTGCACTATAGTGATGAGTTTTCAGTTTAAGAATATTGAGAAAACCATGTTGAATAAAGTGTCAGTGTTAATAGTGTAGTCATGTACGAAGTGTTTCTCCTCTACATCAGAACATCAGTCTACTGCAACCAAGTTGGCCACAATTGCAAACGCTTGAGACTTAGTTGAAATAAATTAGCGTTTACATGTGGAATCCGCACTATGCTTCTCTTCACGACTTAATGTCAATAAATTTTGGTTATATCTGAGGAGTGAGCCAGGTCAAAAGGTTGTTCCATCTTTTGGCACAGCGCTGAGACTTTCTGATGGCGAATGTGGAATGCAAGGCCAAACCCTGCACAGGAATCCGCGTGTGCTTTATCGGGAGTTTGGAAACATCACACACTCACTCGCATATGTCATGTCAAGTCCTAATAACCAAACATTCAACTTGGTAGCTTGCTTATGGACTCATTTTCTAAAGGTCCTGTCTATCGGGATGAGGATCTACTTTTCAAGTTAACTGTTACACTCCAGATGTGTAAAGGCCACATGATTAGCCACAAAATGTCACATTACACATTACAAGTCAATCTCAACCTCCTTACCTGGAAGATGAGCACTTTGAAATTCTTCCTCTTCAGCAGCTGCTGCTCATTGCTCTCTAGCTTCTTAATCTGACCCGCCTGCTTCTCCAGGTCGGCCCGTACGCTCTTCACATTGACGTTCACCTTGCGCACCTTCTCCAGGAGCTTGGTGACCGTGCCGGCTGTGCCACCCTGGCTCTTGGCTAGCTTGTTCAGCTCACTCTGGATGCTCGACATGTTCTTCTCCATGCTTTCCTGCCTGGACTCCAGGCCGTTCTGCGTCTGCTGGATCTGATCTACAACGCCGATGATCTTGTCCAAGAGAGCCAGGACCATCATGCCTGTAGCTTGAGCCTCTGATTTCTGGGACTCACTGTTCTCCAGTCCCAGCTTCAGATCCACTTCTTTGGACGGTTCATCTTCTTCGTCGTCATCGTCGTCTATATGTTTGCGGTTGGAGGCCGGGGTCGTTACTGAAGGTTTGGCCGCCGCTGTGACCAAAACCACCTCATCATCTTCGTCAGAGGTTTCGCAAAGAGCCACGCGATCCAATTTGAGGTTCGTCTCGGCCATGGCCATGTCCACAACAAAAAAAACCCACAAAAGAACTTAACACACTAGCGTGCTAGCAGATGCAAGCCTCTGGGCCGAGGTGTAGGAATGCAGTCCTGGTGGTAAAAATAAAGCCCTAAAAAAAGCCCAATGACAGCAGACACCTGGGAAGCAGAGTGAATCCTTGTACTTGCACTTTTCTTTAAACCCCTCCTGCCTTTTCCCCAACAAGCCCTGTCTTTCTTCTACACATCAATATAGAATGTTCTACCTTTCAGAAGATCTCTCACTCATTTCCACCCCCACACTCTCCAGGCGAATCTGTGCCGGGACGTTGGCCAGCCAGTGGGTGCAGACTGCCTCAGCACCGAGCTCAAATGCCACGGCTTGTTGTGGAGCCCTCCTGTCAAACGCTCCCCTTCTACTCCTACGCTCCTCCTCCTAACACTGTCATTTACTGTAAGGCCACACCCACAATGACCATCTCCAGCTAGACCCTGTTCTTCCGGAGCCTGGCAAAGACACTGAGAGAGAAACAAACACACATACTCACACACTTAACACACACTTCTAACATAGCTCTTGAAATTACTGCTGGCAAACGAATGTGTCATATTGTGTCAGATTCTTCTGTCGGTATTTTACCGCTTACACCACAGAGCTGATGAATTCTACAATCTGATTGGTCAGAAAGTGTTCATTTATTTTCTATAACAGCAGCCCTGACAGTAGTGTCAGCTCCAAAGAGAATCACAGGTCTATAGTATTAATGCATTGCGTCTAATATGTTGTCTCTATAGGAATACAGTAAGCTAATAATTAATGGATTAAAAATGTTATTCAAAAAAATATTTACTTGTTGATATAGTGGAGTTTTCTATATAGAAAACCTTTATTTAGCATTTTTTGGAAGGAGTCTCCAGTGTCAGAGATATTTCCCATGCGAAAGACAGGAGGCTTTGCAGTTTTTCAGTAACAAGCTACTTTTTTATGTCTTGTCTTTTGTATTAACTTCAAGGGAAAGTGAGGGAAAGAGGGCTGTTATAAAGCAAGTGATTACAGGAACTCATAAGTGTTCAACAACGTTAAATGTAACTATAAATGGATAAAAAGTACATCATTCTTTTGTAACTGTAATCGGTGAAAAATTGACTTTAATATGCTTTTATAGTTAAATAATCAATTTCCGATTGGTAAAGGCTTCACAGCAACCTTTTGCTGATTATTTTCCTGGTACAGCACATCCCATTGTGTTTTATTCCTTAGTTGACAGTCGTCTTAAACGTAGACCTATGTGTTATAGGGTTTTTTTTTCCCCACATGGACATATACATAGAAAAAAGATCCAAGAAACTAGAATGGAATTTCCCAGCCTCGCCTTTTATTGACAAACATACACAACATCCTTCATTTTCCTTCAGAAAATTTGACGTTGCAAATTCCTGCTGCGTTTTAGCTCTACCTGCAAGAGCTACGACACTTGGTTTGTCGATGAAACAAACAAAAACACACCAAAAATGAGACACAATGAGACACTTTTAGCTGATTTAGCTTTTAACTTATTAAAAGTGATTTCTGTGGCTTACTGAGAGTGCCCATAAACAAAGTGTACAACTACAAAGAAAAGAAAAACTAACACAAAGACTAATGATGAGCGGTGCAACAGCGACTATGTATCCATGGCTTAGTGAGATAACCAAAAGTAGTTGGTTTTTTTTTTTTTTAGCATGAAGTTTCCTGATATTTAACCAGTCAACCACTAATAGCCCACAGAACCATCTTTATGATATATGTGTGGATTATCAAGTTCAGATATGTTGTTTGGGGGAGAAGGGCACAAAATAATCACAAAAAGTGCTCACTATGTAAAACATATGTAAACAGATGTAAATACATTTGTTTGTTGAAATAATAAAAGGGAATTTTGAAGTGCTTCCCTTTGAGTTTTGCATCAAGTCCCTTTGAATGAAAGACAGAAAGAGGAAAGGGAGGAGCCGTGACTAGGTAAAAATTGTCTGTTTCAACCCAAACAGATAAGGAAGTACACACTAAACACAACACTGCATAGAGAGAAACATGGTAGTGAAATCAGACTGAGGCCAGAAACCCACACGTAAGTCAGCACAATGTACTGTATACAAGACAAACGCAACCACTTCATACGTCGCATTTAAATATTCCTCAATTCTTCTTTGAGCAAACAAATTAGCTTATTTATGAAGATGTGTCACGCCATACAGACAAATCATAAATTAATGGGATTTAAATATGAGAGCAGAATTAATGTGATACACGATAATGTAGCGCCCATGATTCTTTTTCACCTGATATATGTATAAATGATGGAGCTCATCTCTTCCTCTCATTACTGCTACTCTGACTGGCATTTTTAGTGGAGGATTTGGGGGGTGTGATGGTGGAGGAAGGCTGAGAAGGTGGAGGCTGTTCAGTCTTCAAACTTCCCCTCCAGGATGCTGTCGAAGGTAAAGGGCATGAACTTGAAGCCCTGACCGGTGTAGAACTTATTCTGAAACTCCACCCTAGACACACACACACAGAGAAATGCCATTTAACCAAACTCAGTCTTGGCTTCACCAACAGAGGGACACAGAGAGTCATTCTCACAGACTCCTCTTTCATAAACTGTAGCCTGATGAATGTACAATTATTCAGTTTTTCCGTTTCGGCTTCCTTAAAATTACCTGCAGTCTCATTTTACCAGAGACAATTACCCTTAAAAAACAAACAAAGTGTGTGTGTGTGTGTGTATGTGTGTGTGTGTGTGTTCTTACCAGTGCAATCTGAGGGCGTGCAGGAAGGCAGACAGACCCTCCATTATCAGTAAGATACACACCGTCAGTGTGGCGAAGATAGCAAAAATGAAAATTAGGCCCAAGCAGCCAGCAAAATTTCTAGAGTAGAGTCCGATGTGCATCACCATGGACCATAAGACCTCTGACAGCTCTACAAAATAAAACGTACAGGCGAGTCGGTGAGTATCAAGGTATTTTGTGGCAATTTTTTAAATGGTTTAAAAAATGGTTACACAAGTGTATAAAATTAGAGTGAATGCAAGAGTAGATACATTTGTAAATCTAACAAATGGAAGAGAATGTGTACACGTGTGTGAGTGGGGTACTCACGTGTGTGGGCTAGGCTCAGGGCCCACAGGCGTAAGTAGGAGGCCGTGTTTGAGATGCAGCCTAAGCAGTACTCTATAGTGTGAATGGCCTGATACACCACTACATCTGCAAAATTAAACTAGAAAGGAAGAGACAATAGATGAAGGAAGAAACGAAGGAATGGGGGGGAACAGGGAAAAATAAGGAAAGGAAAGGGAGAAAAGGAAATGGAAAGAATGGAGAAATGAAGGAAGGAGGGAAAGAAAAGAAAGGACAGAGACAGAAAGAATTGGAACAGGAAAGAAAAAAGGTAGGGGACGGAGAAAGGGAGAAAGGAAAAAAAAAAGAAGGAAGGAAGGACAGTAGGGAGAAAGAAAGGCAGACAGTTAAACAGATCTGCTCAGAGCAGCTTACTCAATCAGGAGATCAGGTGTGACATGTACAGCAGTATTCTGATTGGTACTAATTCATTTGGCACATCATTATACGAACACGTTCAATCACCAGGGTGTGTAATGGCTCACTTGATTGGTTTCATTTCAACCCAGATGGATAAAAAAAAAAAAAAAAACAAGACCTCAGGGAGTTCTACAAAGCCCACTGGAGACGCACCACCCAACACCAAAACACACAGACACACACTGCCACAACCACACACAAAGAGACAGATTTGAGAAAAGTGATGGTGTACACAAAATTCTGCTCTTACCACTTCCTCTTCTGACTGCTTGAAGGAAACCGGACACACATACACATATACACACACACACACAGGATTAGAATAAGGTTTACAACAGTGCTAGGAAAGCAATGAGGAGAGACGAGGAAAACAGTAATAAACCCACAGAACGTCACAGGCAGGTTAAAAACAAAAGGACAAGAGTAAATGGTAAGTGCTGGAAAGATGGTGGATGGTAGAAATGAACCTTCCAGTCAGATTCAGAATATTAAAAAATTCATTTCAACACAACTGTTTTTAGATGATAGAGTAACCGTGTTGTAATTCACATTTAAAATATCTGCTTGTGTAACCCTGCTGGCTGGGAGGCTGTTTTGTTTGTGAGCCTGGTTGCTTGGAGACGCAGGAGCTAGCAGGCTAACCCACTTTAGCGCAGTGCTGGAATGCTGGACAGACCCTCTCAGTGACAGGAATGCACACCAGCCTGCCCACTGCTGACTACAGCGGCATCGCCCACGGGATTAACTGGCCATTCCAATCACCAACCTTTACTGGAAATGATCGTTTATATCTGATCTCATACATGACTGAAAAGGCAGAGCTCGGATTTGCTCCTTAGTAAACAAGTAGCTGCTTAACAAAGTATAAAAATATAAATAAAGTGTAATGAAGACAGGTCTCCAAGCATTGACACTGAATACTGCTGCAATGTAACAAATGGCACTCAGTGTTATTACCAATGACACATTCTCATAATCTGAATAAACACACACACACACACACAGAGAGACAGACAGAGAGAGAGAGAGAGAGAGAGAGAGAGAGAGAGAAATATCCAGGAAAAAAAAGCTGAAAATCAATGCTTTCAAACAAAAAAAATTCCTTTACTTCAGTGCCCAGACCTATAAATGGACCTGCAGATGACGATTTGCAAATGATAAATGTTTGACTTCTATGTTTTCAGAAATGATATCTAATATTCTACTTAGTTTAAAAAAAAAAAACAAAAAAAAACAAAAACAGTATGTGTCCCTTAGGCAGAAAGAGTAAGAGACAGAAATACAGCAAGAGAGAGACAGACAGAGATAGAGAGAATGAGACAGACAGAAAGAGTGAGGGAGACATACAGAAAAAAAGAGAGAAAGAAACAGACTGAGAGAGACTAAGGGACAGAAAGAGAAAATGTGAGAAACAGAAAGAAAGAAGAAAGAAGGAGATACAGAAAAAAAGATAGAGAATGAGACAGAAAGAGAGGAAGGTAAACAAAAAGATAGAAAAGGAAACAGGAAGATAAATAGATAGTAAGAGTGTGTGTGTAAGTCTCTCACCTCTGGCTCTTCCTCTAAGTTCTGGGAGAGCTGATCATGCTGGATGATCTCAGCTTCATCGTCTGTAGGGCCGTTGCCCACCCGGATCCCCCCAAAGTTCTGAGTGCCCTGAGGACAGGGGACACCGCAGGTTACACGTTGCTGTGTGCGCGCGTGGACGTGCGCGAGTAATCAATATTTAAGTGTATTCTTGTGAGTAAAGCCTTACAAGGTGCTTCCTCCAGAGGTACTGTCTGCGCAGAACCAGTGTCTTGACTATGAGCATAATGGGCACGCATAAAAGAGCGATGACCACCAACAGGCACTGGATCACTGTCTACAGAGAGAGAGAGAGAGAGAGAGAGAGACAGACAGACAGAGAGACGATGAAAAACACACACTGACATTCCTTTCTGTCTGTCAGAAAACAAGAGAGAATGAGACAGAGACAGAATGTGAGAGAGCTAGAGAGAGGGGGAGACAGACAATGAGATAGAATGAGACAGTGAAAGATAGATAGATAGAGAGCGAGAGAGGGAGACAGAGACAGAGAGCGTAAAAAGAAAAAGAGAATGAGACAGAAAGAGACAGGGACCGAAAGAGAGCGACAGAAAATTAGAGAGAATGAGATGGACAGAGAGAGTTGTGAGACAGAATGCAGGAGAATGAGAAAGAGTGAAAATGAGAGTTAGCAAAAGAGGGGAAGGGAGAAAGAGAAGGAGAGAGAGAGAGAGAGAGAGAGAGAGGGGAAGAAAGAGAGAGGCAGCAAGAGAAAGCGAGAGATAGAAAGATAAGACTGAGAATGAGACGGTGACTGAATGAAAGAGTGAGACAGAAAGTTAGAGTGCCGGAGAGAGGCAGACATACAGACAGATAGAAAGAAAGAGGAAGAGAGTGACATACAGAAAAAGAGAGGATGAGACAGAGACAGGCAAAGAGACAGAACGAGAGAGGGTGAGACAGAGGCAGAAAGGAGAGCGGGAGAAAGAGAGAGCCATACAGAAAAGACAGATGGAAAACAAGAGAGAATGAGAGACAGAGAGTGTGCGAGAGAGAGACGGAAAGAGAGAGGCAGCAAGAACGACAGAAAGACAGACAAAAGAGACAGAAAAAGACAGTGAGAATGAGATAGATTGAACAAAAGAGTGAGATGGAAAATGAGAGTGAATGAGATAGAGACAGCATGGGAGAGCGACAGGAAGATAGTGTAAGAATGAGACAGAGACGGAAAGAGAGAGAGAGAGAGAGAGAGAGAGAGAGAGAGAATGCCCATGTCCATGTGCAAACACAGGCTACATCTTTCTGTTGAGACACTGATGCAGATAAGAGGCAAGTTAGCAAGTACAGCATGAAAATATTGTGTGTGTTTGTGTTTGTGTGTGTGTGTGTGTGTGTGTGTGTGTTACCTGTCCCCTGTATAGCTGTTTGACAGTAGGGTCATTATAGTTGAAGAGGAACATGTTGATGAAGGCGATGAGGAGGCTGGGAGCTTCCCGGGAGGTTGTAGCGTCATACGCGGTCCACTTGTAGAAGATGAGCAGCACCAGGTAACCGAACAGGCTGCTCATGAAGATGATCTCAGGGAGGAAGCCCAGCCAGATGTTCAGAGGCTTCTTAAAGTAGCTACACACATTCAGGTTCAATTAGAGATAAGAAATTCCCATTTTATAATGAAAAAAGTACATTTTTCTGTTACCCCAAACGCATGTTTGGTGTCTGAAATTGCTTCTTTAGTTATACACTGGAAAGACAAGGCTAATGTCACTAACAAGTCAGGGAAGCTAGTACCTAGCAGATCAGCACTGTGCAAACTGCGGGTCTATACTTTATATTCACACAGATGCATCACACCTCATACCTGAGCGCGACGCTTTAACACTAAACTATGTGCTCAGAAACAAAGTGTATTCCCCTTCTAAATGGATTCAACTATTATTTTCAGCTCACAATTGTGTCCAATTTTATACTCAACAGTGTGTTATAGAGTAACACAAGCCACAAATGTCTATTTAAAATACTGAACAACTCAGCACTGTTTGAGACGAGTGTGATCATTTACGTAGGCTGTTTGCACAATGCTAAACTCACGGCTGTAATCTCTGCTTACTTGCTGGCTACATTAGCCTTGTAGCTTGAGTGCAAAATGAAAAAAGCAAACCTTGGACATCAAGCAGGCCTTGACTGATCGACTATATTTGGGGTAAAAGGTGAAAAGTTCCAAAAAAAAAAAAAAAAAGTAATGTGAATGTGATTGACCTTCATCTACAGCATGGTAGAGAAGAAATGTGAACATACATGTGGTTAAAGAGGCTGAGAGTGACTCCAAAGAGCATGTGAGTAACTCCCAAGATTACAGACATCTTCATCTTATAGGAGTTCAGGAAGGACAGCTTGTTGGTGGCCATGTTCCAGATCTGTGAAGGTTGAGATAAAGAGAAACTGCTCTAGCTGAAAGAAGACAGAACTCCAGTCTAGTGGAAAGAAACAGCTGGTAGTGATGATTTATACCGGGTCAATGCCGATGGGGTAGGGTCCCCCAAACACTCCTGGCACGGCGGGGTCCAACTGCAACAGACTGTTCTCCTCCAGAACCTCAAACCTGCCGAGTGAGAGTGGTCATTAATTAACACAACCTGTTTGTGTGTACATGATCATTCTGCAATAATAACACTGAGATTTTCTCCAAGAGATCCACTTTATCCTTCGTTTCCTCTGGGAAACACTTCGAAATGCAGAAATATGTGTGGAGATTTCTATGTAAGGGGAAAAAAAAAAAAAAACACAATGGGTTGTGCTGTTAAAGGAAAATAAAATAGCACAAAGTGTGCTATTCCTCTTATACCACAACAATTTGGCAATAATTAGAAGTTTTAATTTATCATTAACTGACATCATACTTTTCATCCAATTGTAGTTACATTTAACTTTGTAGAACGTCATCCTTCCTTCACCAGCCTCTCTTTTGATCTCTGACCAATCAGTATCAAGAATTCACACACAGTTTACGTGCTCTGTTGAAATCAGACCTGCATTAAGTTACTTCAGTAAGGCTTTTCAGTCTGAGTGAAGGACTCACGTCCAGTTGCCTTTTCCTTTTTCGAACATGGGTCGCACTGTCCAGCTGGAGCCAAAGACGTTGATCGACTTGGAAAAGCAGTCATTATAGATGATCCCGGTGTAGATGGAGAAAAGCCCCATCAGTAGAATAATGTAACGCCCTGAAAACAGCATGCTGAACATCTGGCAGGAAGAGAAAAAGTCAGCGAAACAGCCAATTAAACACAGCTACACTAAATATCAGAGTACAGCAACCTTTTTTTTTTTTAGTGAGAACATTTAGTGCCTACATGACCTGTTTTGTTCCTTGCTGCTAATGTTTCAGCGTTTTTTTATTTTTATTTTTTATAACCACTTCTGCTTTTGGCACCAATGCGCACATTAAAAAAAAAATTGCAGAAGTTGTACTCTAAGCTGGTTTATCAGGGGAAGAGTATTTTCAAACGGTGTGTTTTTCTGTTGTCCAGTGACTTGTTGTGACACTGCGACATCAGGCATTGTAACGGTGTGACAAGGATGGAAGGCTGAAATATATGGTTGGATAAATGGATGTGGGTGTGTAATACCTCATTGTCATTTTTCTGGGCGCTGAGCCGTCTCTCTCGCAGAACCAGATAAAGAGCGCCGCAGGTCATCAATATGCCGTGGCCCAGATCCCCAAACATGACGGCAAACAGGAAGGGAAAGGTGATGATAGTGTAGGGTGCTGAACACAAACCAGAACAATCAGCTCACATGAGCTTTGCAAAGAGATAAAATGCCAACATTGTGTACCAGTATGAACTGCTTAAAAATGGTCGGGTACCTGGATTAATTTCTCGGTAGGTGCTAATGCCATATGCGTCCACAATATTCTGGAAGCCAGAGGTAAACTTGTTGGTCTTGTTATAGGTGGGTGGGGTCTGTTTAGTCTGCATCCTGTTCAGGATGGAGGGAACGGTGGAACCACTTTTCTCCTGAGAAAAAAGAAAAAGAAACAAGTGAGAAAATGGTGGATTTAGAGCCATGGACTGACAAAGTGTAACTTGAAATCCTAGAACTAATGGGGGGGGAAAAAACATGACTGTGGATTGATCAGGCATAAATTAGCCATCTGCTAGATTCGCCAGGTTTTTGAGCTGGGCAGTGTGTATGCGTGAGAGAAGCGGGAGAACACGGAACAGCCTAGCATGTGATCTGGTAATCCATGTGTGGGTGGGAATTCCACGGCGTAGTGTTTTCCCTATCTTGCTGACAGTAAAGTGTGAGAATCTCAATCCAGGCACACACAGGCACTCTAATATACACACATAGGCATAAAGTGCGAGCATAACCAGACACGCACATCCTCGTTGGAGCCAAATGCTATTCCTAAATGTTAATCTATTTAACTATCTACTGGCTCATTCTCCTGGCTCCAGACCTAAATAGTACCTCAATCCTCAAACTATGCCATTCAAATCAAAGGCCTAATTTTAACATTAGCCTCATTATACTCAGTTAAAACAATAATAAACACTGGAACTTCAATACTAAAAGTAACAGTTACAAAGACAATAAATTTTCATATACGAAAAATAAAGGGAAATGTGATTTCCTTTGATCAGTTTCTCTTCTACTTTTTGGAAGAGTATGTTTGGAGGATGAAGTACACTTAAAGCTCATGCAGTGATGCCAAGCAGAACTGGAAGCAGAATAGTAAAGCCATCTGCTGCACAGCTGAAAGGCAGCTTTAACTTTGGCCAAGTTAAAATGAATATATTTAATTCATAAGCACTTTCCTCTACCAATCTTGTTCTCCACCTCGATGGCCTTATTTTAGTCTCACAGTTGCCCTTTTGGACTCCTCTCTCTTGACTAGATATGTACAACAAACTGCACCAGTTGTGCAGAATCATTTGTTTAATATCGTAAGGCACACAATGATTGTGTTTCAGACACTCTACCCATTGGGAAATGGGAAACAAAGTTTGATCTCAGTGCACTCATGAGTCACCCTTCGAGCATGTGGGCATTCCTTCCTAACATCTAGCCCCCTGTGTGTATGTGTGTGTGTGTGTGTGTGTGTGTGTGTGTGTGTGTGTGTGTGTGTGTGGGTGTGAGCATGCAGAATGCGAGAGTGCGTTTACTGGGCATGAGTCACTCTATGTGATAATGTGCTAAATATGTGTGTTCATGCATTCCCACACACAAATCCCATTTTAAGACAAATAAGTGTTATTCTAGTAAACCTTGATTTAATCTATTTTGGATATGGGAAATCACATATAAAAAGACTGCATTTCCTAAAGAAAAAAAAAATCTATTATTTCTGCACAATTAGGTTTCCATTCATAAACACAAGACACAGGAGCTACAACAAAAGTGTGTGTGCGTGCGTGTGTGTGCAGCCATTTCCTCACCGTGCCTCTCCTCAGAGCAAGCTGAATGGAGTCCAGGTCAGACAAAGGACACCAGATCTCAGCAATCAGACACTTCTGGGTGACATCGATGTTGCAGAGATTGAGCGTGTGGTAGATGGCCTTCATCTTCCTCACTTTAATAAACCACACACGCAGGGTCTTAGCAGCGGCTTGTAGGACGCGCTGTCTGTGATCCTCCGTCTGATTCAGCACCTAGAAACATATGAGCAACAGGAATGTGAGGAAACGTGTGTGCAAACCAGTGAATAATCTTATACAGGACTGTCAAATGGGGCAGAAATGATACAATAGCAGATTAGCAATCAAAAACTAGATAACGTGCACTTATATGGTACTGCTTAGACTAGCACGTCTTAAATCATGGCTGTGCGCATCCATATAATGCATACACACTGCTGACAGATTAAAGGAAAAAACCTGAAAAAATTAGTAGAAAAACATATAAATGCATATAAATGATTCCAGACAGATGCATGTGATGATACAGTTAACATCATGCCATGCTCTGTGGCATGTATAAAAATGTTGAGCAGGCCCAGTTGACCTCCATTTTGGATCAAGATGGCAAGAGGAAAAGATCCAAGAGACTCTGAAAGAGGGTTCATTACTGGTACATGATAATGAACGGAGAGTGTTAATGCAAGACGTGATCAGACTGTCGGGGTACAGTCAACCCAACTGAACACCTACAGGAGATTTTGGTGCAGTGTGTTAGGCAGTGCTCACCATCACCATCATCAAAACACCAATTGAGGGAACATCTTTTGGAAGAGTGGTGTTCATTTTTCCAGTACGGTTCCGGAGACCTATAGAATCGATGCCAATTCACACTGAAGCTGGTACTGGACCAACATCTAACTAATACGCTTATTGGTTTTGATTTTAATTAGTCACCTGTCTGTCTATAACAGTAACAGTTTCTAAGTAAAACTGCTAGATGCTACATGTGTAACTACGCTACCACTGGTTAGCAATGGAAGCAATGGAACGCATGCAAATTGTATCCTTTCCTTAAAGACGTAAGGAAAAACAAGGTGAAACATGCATCCAATCAATCTGCATCCTGCTCCTAAAGGATCCTATTTATGGTGAAGACATTCATGTGTTTGGAGAGGATGTAAAAGCCTGCTCATAGTCAATATAATGACTGCACTGCAATAAACTAGCTAATGTTGGAAATCGTTGCTAAAGAAATTTTCTAGAATTTAACCCTATGTCTGGCTAGGTGTAATTTTTCCACGTGTACATCATAGCTTAAGACCAGACATAAGCTTTTTTGTGCAACTGGTCCCTGGTGAAAAACTGTTCAGGACGTGCCCTGAAGCCTACCAGAATAAAAGCTCAATTATCAGCGTAATGACAAAAAGGATCCAGGTCTAATTTGAGTTAACCACTATTTAGACAGCTGGTATGCTACCCGTCTCTCCCATGATCCTCTGCAACAAGGCACAGTTGTCTACAGCAGCTCAGGGCCCATGTACGGCTGTATGTGCCTCTCTGTTTTTCTCATCAGAGATCACTTATGGACCTGGGCTTAATAAACAGCACAGCACATGTAGAGTCTATTTTGGGGAAACAGATTCTCCCTATAGGCCCTGGCTGAGAGAAAGTGGTGTATATGAGAGTGAGGAGGAGAATGTGTGATAGTTAGAGAGAGATTATGCCAGCAGATAAGCACATACCAGACAGCTCTTAATTGCCAGGCCTGCCCTATACCATGCCAGACACACACCCAATACATTCAGCTCTCTGCTCAGCCATGTACATGTCTCCAGTGGTCCTCTGCTATCACTCAGACATGAGCAATCACACAAACAGTGGCAGGAAGGATCTTCATCTCACTCCCAAATCTATGATCCATATCAGACCTACACAATCCTGTTAATAGCCCGGTGTGAGTCACTCGGCACTCAGCAGATGTGTGTGCTTTGCTATACTCACCTGACTGGCATTTATCTGCCTTTTGTTCAACGGTGTTCACGTAAATCGATTTAAAAACGTGTGTAATTTTCCATATGGTGACATTTTCTGCAAGGATATATTTGTTCAACATTTATAACAGGAGTCTCTAGTGTCAGTGCTTCGTTACATTCAGAGGTAAAGCTGCTTCTTTAAGTTTTCCGCCCCAGGAAAGTCTTCAAGATGGAGGCCTTTGTGGTTTTACAGTAATGTATATTTTTTTCTTATTAACTTCAAGAGAAAGAGGGGAAAAAAGAGAGGCTGGTGATGGAACCTGCTATAATGTAAGTGATAACACCAAGTAAGCTGTTTTGAGGACGTTCCACAACATTTAAGATTAACTATAAACAGATAAAACAAACCATGTGTCATTCTTTAATAAAGAAAAGTTATAATCATTGACAAATCAACGTTGGGGTGGTGAGATGCAGTCTGATGCAATTTGGAGTTTACTGACACCACATAAAAGTGTTTTATACGTGCTGTTATAGGAAATTCGGAGTGGTGTCAGTAAACTCCAAATTGCATCAGACTGCATCTCACCGCCCCAACGTTGATTATTTTCCTATAGCAGCAGACTCGAAAGTGTTTTATTCCTTTCTTATGCGATATCCTATTGCACAATACAAATTCTACTAATGATGTTCTCTCTAATAATGTTTTTTAGATGTTATATTACAACTATTTTACAAATCTAAAATTTGATGCCAGAAATCCATTGAAACTCCAGAGCACTTAGTCATTCAGAAGTGTGTGTGTGTGGGTGTGAGTGAGTTGTTGAGTGTAGAAAAGGATGAGCTGGGAACACACAGGACTGTTGGCAAGGTGACGGTGTCCGTCTCGCTGCTGGTTCAGAGCTAAAACACTGTCTGGCAAATGTCTCTCTGTGGGTGTATATGAATTTGAGCAGGTGTGAGGGCGACACCCTCCGAGTGCGAGTATGCAGGACAGTGGGAGTGTGTGTCTGTAGCTATGGTCACTATGTGTGTGGGCAGCAGCAGACAGCGCACACCCAGTGACATTAAGCCTTCGATTTCCTAATACGGGTCAAGCGAAGATTCTCAGACAGACTATTTCCCCTAACATAAACATTTTTTTATGCACTGTAGCAGGTGCTAATGCAAACAAAAGCATTGCTGTGTCCCAATTCACCTACTTATACTATGCGCTAAAAGTATGTACTGTTTTTGTGAAGAAAAAAGTACTGTGACATATAAACACGTCAAGTAACGGATGAGAACGCTGTTGCCTAGTTACGCACACTGTCACCGTAAAACTCCTCAATGCATTTCAGCTTTTCTTCATTCATTATTTCTTATATATTATATTATTTAATTTACCATTCCCTTTATTTATTTTTGCACATTTCATTTACAACAATGATTTATAATAATACTCTGGCATGCTTGTGAGATAGCCAACACGTTCCTCCTGAACTATTTGAAGACAAGCTTTCGCTCAGAAATTCTAACATGGTAAGAAGAGGTACAGTATTTGACATAATTAGCCAACATAAGCTAATGAACAAAGTTTCATATTGCAATGTAATAACTCCTTTTTATA
This sequence comes from Pangasius djambal, assembly GCA_022985145.1. Taxonomy (NCBI): domain Eukaryota; kingdom Metazoa; phylum Chordata; class Actinopteri; order Siluriformes; family Pangasiidae; genus Pangasius; species Pangasius djambal. The sequence goes on from CM040987.1 coordinate 6,205,736, forward strand.
ACACAGCTCTGCAGAATTCTCAACTCTGATTCGTCAGAAGGTGTTGATTAATCTGATAATAGACCTGGTTGCAATTCAAATCACAAGTTTATATTAATGCACTCATTCTTATACGTTATTGTTGCTATCTTTTAATGGCTAATTGACAGGGAGAGAACTTAAAAAGAGAGAAACAAAGATAAGCTGGTGAGAGAATGCCTGTTTTATGTCCAGTGGAGCTCCATCTTGTATTCAAGCAACATAAAGAGACACAAACTAAATGACGGTAGGCTGTATGGACAGGAAGTGCTGTTTTTGATACTGTGATGTGACTTAATGCCTGAGCAAAGATGGAAAGGTTTGTATAAAAGGCTCACTGCAGCTGTCACACTGGAGTATGTTTATTGTAGCATGTGGATGCGTGTTTTACGCAATCTAATCTGGTCTCATTAGAATACTAGGCGACTGACTTTACTCACAAATTTAAAGCAGGCTAATTACAGGATCACAGAGACTGGCTCACCGTATTGACCCACCTCAGCTCGCCAGTCAGATGAGCTCTGATGTGTCCAGTCAATCATATTGATTTTTCTTTTTCATTTCCGCATTTTTGTCTCTGTAACTGATCCATCGTGTGTACCTTATTAGTCTGGACACTGTGTAAGCTTTCTGGCTCGGACTTAATGCACTGCAAGCCGATGCGAGTGTTCTCAACAGTCTATGACCATGTATGGGAAGCTTTTTCATAGAGGAAGGCTAATGTAAACTGACATAAAAAGGGCAGGCAGCTGTGTGTATCACACATAGAAACAACAAACAAAGACAGGGAGCCAAGTTTGCACATGCACACGCGCATGTGTACACACACACACAAAGACAGACAGACACAAATACATTACACATGCCCGGAAGGATAGGTATTCTTATCCTCTTCCTTCCCTTCCACTTAAACGACATCATCAGAGTATATGAGCTGCGAGAGCTGGCCCTCTCTGACTGTCTGATGTGACGCCAATTAATTTCTGTTTATTTATAACACGCATGTCAGGCATTTGGCACCATAAATTATTTACATTAACCTTGAACAATGGACCAGGTGTTTACTGATCCTGATTCAGATTTTAGTGATTGTGCAGCAGTGCATTTCAGCCAAGGACCACTTTCACTGTTCAACAATCCATGGACCACTTCAGCACAGGTTTAGTTTATGAACATAATCCAAAATATTCAAATATTAAGCTCTTTTAAGATGTGTACGGGAGCCAAAGAGCTTTCTATTCTTGAACTTTCCACATACATTAGGTCGAAGTTGACATTATTTATAGGCCTGCTTGGTTTTGATATATCGACCACTGATATAATTAATCAACTTTAAATCACTTTCCAAAACAATTCACTTTAACAGACTGCCTTATTGCTTTTGTTCTGTTGCAATGCACCTATACCTATACTCTATAATTTCAAATCACTTCTTTATAATTAGTTTGAGCTGATTGATATATTGACTGTTCTAATGCTTATATTGTGTTTAGTATTTGTATTAATTTCAGTATTTGTATTTTTTTTATTTTATTTTAAAAATTAAATAAACTGTTATGCTCTACAGAGAAATCGCAGCATTAAGTCCTTGGTAGAGAGGCGCAAAATCTTAAGTCCTGGCAAGGACTTATTTTTTGTCAGCATGTGTGTACATGTATATGTCTCACCATTTGGAGGTCATCGATACGAGTGTTGACTCCTGCTGCCATTTCTTTTCTCTCTTGCGGAGTCTCAGGGCAGGGGTACAGTGTAGCCCGAAACCTGTAGATTAGAACAAAAACACTTATCAGTTCCTCTACAGGCACCTGACTGCAGGCATATTCTACACAAAGTGGGCACGTTTGTGTATGCTGTAACCAAATCAAAATAACAAAACTTCATGAAGTGTTTTCAAATAACGACTGCTCAGAATCACAGAAGCTAAAATAAAGTAACTGTTTAAGCAATCACAGTGTTTTTAGATATTTTTTCCAGTTCGAATGATTTTATTTCAGAAAACAAATCCAAAACTGGACAGAAAACAATCCCACAAAACCGAAAACAATGCTTTATCCCAGTTGTGAACGTGACGTGCGTCTGTCCACACCCCTCACTGTTCATCAAAAGATGGATTCACTAACACAGAATTACATAGGAAAATTTACTCATAACCACCTTGTTGCTATTATCTAAGAAGAAGTTTGGATTATCAGTTAATCCAGGGTTAAGGAACCCCACTGTAAGGCAAACGTTAATTCTGTCTGAGACGGAGGATTAACGCTCGCCATGTTTACATTGAGAGAGCCACTTTTATTCTAATTCGGAAGTGACCCCCATCATAGAAAAGCGCATGCACTAGGGATCGTTTGACCATGATCTTGCAAGTAAGTAATTTGCATAACTTGTTTTTTCACTTTGTGGTGAAATAAGTGTTGAAATGAGGAAAAAAAAAAAAAAAAAAACGGCACAGCCAAGGATTGTGTGTATAGATGAACTGAAGAACTGTTGCATACACACAAGGAATCATGACATTTCCTGTGCAAACGTTACTGATAGACTGGATTCTATGTGATGTTACGAAAGGACAGATTTTTTTTTTTTACATTTAAAAACGCTTTATTGACCAGATTATGATGTGAACACTGCTTTTATTGAAAAAAAGACAAAGTAAAACAGAAGTAATAGATTGCTTTGAGATTTCAGCAGAAAGACAGATGGGATCATTCTGCCCACTTTCTGTAGATTATGCCAACAGTATATTACTCATTGAACAGAGGGACAAAGGGAGCTGTTACCCTTCACAGATCTTCTTCACCCTATTCTTCAGCTGATCTCCCTGGAAGAAGATGATAAACACCGACTTGTGCACCTGGTCGCCCTGTAAAACCACAGCACACAAACCACACAAAGGCAGCCATCAGTACAATTTCATTGCCCAAATACCAACCTGGCTGTTTGGCATCCAGACTAAGTGTTAATAAACTGGTCTATATTTGATCACTGGTATGGCACTGACTGTAGTGGGGTCCTCCAGGGGGTCCTCGATGTCTGCTTGGCGCAGGAACACATTGCCTCGACAGACTCTCCACAACATCCTCTCAAAGGTGGGAATCCTCTCTCGGCCAATCACGCCTGCCACAAAGCTGCAAGCAGGTAAAAGGTTAAGAACTAGAAGAAAGAAAGGACTCATGCTGGTGCTCTAAATGGCTTTGATTAAGATTTAAGAAGTTTCACATTTACTGCATAAGCCCATTTAGTTTAACATATAACTATAAAATGACACTTGAGAATGAAATGGTGACACTTAATTTTCTAAAATGTTTAATTACAGATCAGCTCTGGTAATACATTTGTGAACACAGGAATAACAAGAATGTAATTAGGGAGATGAATAGGAAGAAATATTGAATTAAACTGCATTTTACTAAATAATATCATGCCTAATAAAGACATTCTCAGCTGTACACTTCTGTACTATTAATTTTTCTTTTAGTGCTACTTGCATGTAAAATAAGTAATCCCACACTCAGTCCTATTAGCACTGGAAACACTATATATATTAATGACGTGATATCTAACTATGCACATATGTAACACCTCCTTTAAAAAAAAAAAAAGTGCTGCCACTTTATCACTACTATTTTCACAATGGCTAACTGAGAGTGATGGCTACCTTTACATGTGAGGAATTTCGAAAATGTTCATATACTATTTTTACAACTGTAAGCTATAGCTTGTAAACTATTACTGCACCTTTATAAGGTCAAACACATCCTTAAAATAAATGCCAGTTACACTGCACTGCATCTTGCAATTCTCAGTACGTGTAATTACATACGTGTAATTACACTTCTTTCTTTCTTTTTTTTGTTTAAATAACCCAACTGATTTTTAACTCTCCTGCTGTCTTCAGTAGCTATGACGTAAGGCTAAAGACAGAAACATGGGACACTACCCAGGGAGTGGATCCAGACCAGTTATATGAGCTAAAAAACATTAAAACACACCTTATGATGGTGGACCAGCTCAGATGAAAGCTAGATAACTCACCCAAGCCTGAGAGGAGCTCGGACAACCTCAGTCGGGTCCAGCAGAATGGACGATTCCTCCAGTAGAGCAGGGTCCTCCATCTATAAACAGAGACAGAGATGGGCAGTTACACGGACTGACAGTGACACTTAGAGACAGAACTCTCTCTCAAATGCTGGCAGATTTTTTTTTTCCCCCACCAAGCTGAAAATCCTCTAAAAAAATTAGTATCCTTCATTTACTGAAGTGCTTCCACTATTTCTGCAGTTATCAGCCCGTCATTCATAATGTCACTTTTCACTGTAAAATGTACACAAGCCTCATCATAAGCTTTGGTTTTTAAACAAGTAAATGATTACAAGAAACCAAACATTTAGCTAACAGAGGCAAATTGTAAAAGACAATAACATCAAAGTTCACCTGCAAAGATTGGTTAAGTGATTTCAGGTCAAAGATCATCATAAAAGTGAAGCATATGCCAAGGTGAAACTTAAACTTAACAAAACAAAAGTGTTGTAGGATTCATATTAAGCTGGAAAATCTATTGTCATTTAACTCTTTTGTGTGTTTTTTTTCTTATGATCATTCATGATGCAAGCTATATATTTAAGTAATAAAACACTTGCGTGCTGTTATAGGAAAATAATCATGTGGCCTGAAACGAGTTACTGTTACCCCCCCAAGCTGATTATTTTCCAATAACAGCACACCCCGAAGTGTTTTATTCTTTCACGCCACAGCAATTTGCCAACAATTATCAAAGAAAAACACGTCATACTTTTTTGTTTAAAGTTACATTTAACGTTATGGAATGTCATATGTTATATAGCAGCTGTAAACAGTCATTCCCTCACCAGACTCTCTCTTTTTTAACCTCTTGGTTGACGTTAATAAGACAAAAATATGCAGCTTGTCATGTTACCGAGATGCTGCAAAAAAGGGCAAAGGCCGCCTGAAGACTTTTCCTGTGGAGGAAAAGGAATTTTACAGCTTTACCTCTGACCGTTACAAAGTGCTGACATTGGAGAGTCCTTCCAAAAATACAAAACTATCATTAATTACACATGGTGTTTAGTCTGTTTATACAAGTCGTTAACTGTTGCTATAATGTATTAGAACAAGCACAATAAGCTTGTTATAAATGTAATCAATCACTTCTGACCAATGGGATTTGAGAATTCAGCAGCACTGAATGGTATGAAGCATTTTAACACATGACTTGGTGTGATTATTGCACTACAGGGGCATGGAAAATGTTACTTTGCATTGTCACACTTTCTTTGAAATAATAATAATAAAAATAAAAAAAAAAAGATAATAAAAGTTGAATAAAATTACAACAAAATAGGACAAGCTTTGAATACCTCATCAAAGAACTGCTGTGTGCGCCTGAGGATGTGTTTGAGCTCAGTCAGTTCCAGAAAGTTCTTCTTCAGGGCTTCCTGGTTAGTGTTGATCTCCTTCAGCTCGATCTCCAGCTTTTCAAACGTGGCCTGCAGACAAATGTTTTCACATCTTGAACAAGGATAGACGCAAACATTGCTTCTAGCTTTGAAAGCAGATTAGACTCCTTTCACATTTGACACCAAAATTAATGGCTAAGTGCAAGATTTAGGAATTGGGTAAAGAGTGTGTTCCAGTGGGCATGCACCAAATTTATTTGCCCAAAGTACAAATAGCACATTCTGAACATTTTAGTTATTAATGACTCTTTTAAGCAGTGACAGCACTGCTCCAGAGAAATTCTGGTGAACATCGCCAATCAGTATGTCATACAAAGGACATCAGAGCAAACCTACGGGTGCATGAACAGGTTTGAGAAATTCATCTCTATTTCTGGCTACTGCTGTTGTCAGGGTGATGCTTACTGTTTTATTTTTGTAGTTTGTTATTTAGTTTCATTAAGAAAAGTATGACTTAAGGCAAAACTGTTGAAATTTGATGCTTAAAAAAATTAGCTAAACCTTCACATGTGCATTGAGATGCTGAGTCACATGAGTTGAGTGTTCTCCTCTGAGCATGTTGAGGCATTTGCCAATGCTATGTGATATTTACTTTGAAAGGCTAGCAATACACATCACAAAATGTGTTATGCATTTCATCCTCTGAAACTGGATAATGCCTGAGAGATATTTGAGAATTTAGGACCAAAAAACAAAATACCACTTCTTCTAATCCATTCAATACCTCCAAGTCAATCATGTCTCGAGGGAAAGGGACCTCTGGGTTCTCTCCTGTGTCCACAATGAGAATACCGGCCTTCTTTATCTCCTTCTCAACAAACCCTGTGGAAAAAGGAGGGAAGATGAATGATGATATTTGCCAAACAGAGAGACAGAGAGAGAGGGAACTGAAACTAAAAACTGCACTTCTCGACAGTATTTAATTCTAGGCTCCTATAATACATGGCTGACTCACTCAGTTTGCGGTCCATCTCTTCGCAACGACGCACTTCATTCACGAACTTCCTCTGGAAGACGTTCACATCAGGGTTCAGCTGTGGTTTACACACACACACAAAAAAAAGGTCAGCATAAGCTAAATTAACCAAAGGCAAACCAGCGATCAAAATATAACTGTCTGTAAAGGCTACATGCAAGAACTTTAAAACGCCTTGCAAAACACACACAGTGCACCCTAAACGACTTGTAACAGACATGGCAAACCACCAGACATCCAAGTTGCTCAATCAGTGCAGGATGAAGAATTCTCAGGAATATTACGTAAGATTATTGCGCTGTTCCCTTGAAATCTCTTCTGCTGGAGATTGAAATTAAAGTGATTTCTTTCACTTTAGCTCAACCTCTTTACACCTAAGTGGCGTTCTTGGCATTCAGCATACCCAGCATTACATGCAATTTTAGTGCAGTATTATCTTTAACAGTAGCCTATATATTTGTGCATGAAAGGTAGGCCTCTGGTTAATTATTTAGCCTGTACCTGCCGTGGTGTTGTAGGCATGATGGTCATTTTAAACCAGTAGCGGTAACGGCGCTGTTTCTGCACCACTGCATCATCACATGTTATAAGATCCTACAGTAAGCAGAAGTGAACCAGCCGCATGCAAGAAGCAGCATAGCAGAAAGTAATATTTTGTCTTATACCAGAGCCCTGATTGGTTAGAAGGTGTCGAGTAATTTTCTATAAAAGTAGCTCTGATATAATGCCGGCTCTAATGCAAACCACTGGATTATATTAATGTGCACGTTTGAATGCGTTATCGTTTCTATAGTAACACCTAATTCACAGGGACTTGTATGGCCGACGCTCCACATAAAAATAAACGGATTAAGATATGTGCCGTTGTTTAACGTAACGTAGAAAAACATAATCGCTGATATGCTGAATTTATTTAATATTCATGGAAGGAGACTTCAGTGTCAAATCTTCAGGACTTTCAGGTTTCTCAGTAACATGACAAGTTGCTTGGAGAGAGAGAGAGAGAGAGAGAGAGAGAGAGAGAGAATATGGTGAAGGAATGACTATTTATAGCTGCTATAACATAAGTGATCACAAGAACTAACTTGTCTCAAGGATGTTCCACAATATTAAATGTAAGTATAAACTCCTAAAACGTATGATTTGACTTTAATGAAAAATGTAATTGTAAGCAGATTGGTGTTGTATAAGAGGAATAAAACACTTCAGGATGTGCTATAACAGCTAATACAAACCTGCTGTGTTTTATCCTTTACATATTTTTGGCGTGACGTTTTGACTCGTGCGTTGCTGAGACACTTCGCTTTCAGCACTGTGGTTGTTTACAGTGTTGGGGAGATGACACACAGTTCTTGTTTATTTACCTATAAGCCATGTTTTCTAGTTCTCGTTAAAGGTCTAAACTTGATGAATTCACGCTTGCATATGAATAGGCAGACCTTTTGTATCCCAAATAGTTTAACAATATTTTAATCCGTATTCACAGAAGCTTTAAAATGTAAAAGAGACAAAACCAAATAGACCTGTGTCTGAAACAAGGTCCCGCAGTATGGTTAAACATTCATTTCCTGTCCACATCCCGTACAGACGGCGGTATCAGTGTGTGTACTCACGTCTCTGAACTGCACCATGCCGATCTCCCCGAGCTCGCTGACACAGCAGTAGGCAGACTCGGACTGCAGGAAGAGCTGGGCCAGAGTCATCTCCTCGCTGCGGAACAGCTCCCCCATGACGCTACGCTAGCGCTCACACCACCACCAGACAGCACCTGAGGAACAAAAAGTTTAAAGTTAAATTCACAGACAAGTCATAAAGTGAAGAAGAGTGGCGATGGAACAGCGGAAAAGCACCGCACCTAAATACGCAGAGATCTAAACTGTGTACAAATGGACAGAGTGAAGCACTCATTATCAACACTGAGCTGTGTGGCTTCACAGAAGGGAAGGAAGGGAGGGAGGGAGTGAGGGAGGGAGCGAGCGAGGGCCTGACACCGCAGAACAAACTGAAAAACAACACGTTAACACTTCCACCCACTTGCAGCTTCTGCACAAACATAAAATGCACCCTTTATACCCAATAGTACCTAAATACTCATTGTGCCTATGTACATAATAGGTTCTTTTTTACAACACACACCAGCAAATTCCTGCCTGCTGCATCATGTTTCCCTTTTACTTAATCGATACCTCTGTTAATGGAGAGATCTCATCTCAGACAAAACAATGAGCTCAGCAAAAGGTGTGGCCGTGATTATTTTCAGTACTCCTCGGAGGAAAACAACCTGATGGCTTTGTTTCTATGAGCAGCACAAGTCTCACAGGCTCACAAGAGCATGACACAGGGCAAATCCCGTGCTGTGAACGCAACATTCGAGCTTGTGCTGACTTGTGAAGTGTCTCATTGCACGCACAAGCTTAGCATCAGTGAGAGAGCGCGTACACATCAGGTCATGTGACCTTACAGAGGGAAGAAAGCGATATTGAGCAGAAAGTAAGATATTGATTTTGGCTTAAAGAAGGGGGAAATAATGAAATAAATTTATATGAATAAATAATAACAGAGATTTCTGATTTTATGTGTTTTTATGAAGTTATATTAGAATTGTTTCTCTGAATGACATTTTAAAATGTCAATGTCAATAACTTTATATGACAACAAAGTAGCAAATGCAATGATAAATCTTGCGCACATTAATATTTATATTAAATAATCAGCCTTTGAACACGTTTGTTCATTTTTAGATGTGGTTATAATGCATGGGATATCACATGAGTGTTTCTTGGGATGTAACACTCATATCTATGTAGAAACATACCTTAAAACACAGCGGGGCATGCTATTATAGGAAAATAATCATGGGCCAAGTACTCTCCTATAACAGCACATCCTGAGGTGTTTCATTCCTCTTACACCACTGCAGTTTGCCAACAAGCTTATAGTTAAGCTTACATTTTCAATTTATTAAGTGGTAAGTTTTATCCATTTATAGTTACATTTCTTGATGAGAAGCATCAGAGAAACAAGTTCCCATTAAGGACTTATGATTTATAACAGCTATAAATATCTTTCCCTCACTTTCTCTTGAAGACAAACAACTGCAGCTTGTTACTAAGAAACTGTAAAGTAGTCAGTTCTTAGTTAAAGCTTCACCTCTGACTGTTACAAAGCTCTGACACTGGAGACTCCTTCCAAAAAAATAAATAAATAGTATACTATAAACACACACGTTACAATGTCTCCAACTCAGTAAAACTGCCTCTAATCTTTTAGCATGTGATGGGACGTATGGCTGTGAGAGAAACAGCTGCTATTCAGACAGAATCAGAACAATGTTACAACGATGCGTTCGACATTTATCCTGAATAAATAGCTTAGAGGATGAAGCTGGGCTGCACCGTAACTCACAACCCACAAATTAAGGCTGGACGACATGACGATATTTAAATTCCCTATTAACATTTTGTATGCTTTTAATACAAAAAAATTTTTTTTTTATAAGATAGCTAGACTGTTATACTGTTTTGATTGTCTATTTTATTGTTTACTGTTATATGCGGGGCATTGTAAATATGTCTTTAAGTATTGTGCTTCATCAGCAAAATGCCCGTGTAGTCTGAACTACACTATAAGCAAAGAAGTCTATGGATGTACAGTACTGTGCAAACGTCTTAGGCACCCTAATTTTGTTATAGATGTTTATTTTATGACTTCTGCATTAAGGAAAAAAATACATAATGAAGGTTGCTGGGTTTTGATGAGGGGAGGAAAAAAAAAAAAAAAAAGAAGAAGGAAGTGAGACAGTCAAAGTCATCAGAAGAACTGTAGCAGATTCTCCAAAACTTCCCAACTAATGTCTTATAAACTACACATTGCACCTGAAACTACTGTTGATTTTTTTTTTTAAAAAGCGAATGCTTGATACACTTTGTTTAGTTTATTCCAGTTTGTGCTTTATAGTATTTTTAAATGTAGAAATGTTTAATTTCATTATTTTCGAAGGCATCTTTGCTTTACAGCATTTCGTTCCGTGTGCCTAAGACTTTTGCGCCGTGCTGTATGCACTCGATTTTAAATACTATTTCTGTATTCTTAATATCGCTCAATATGTCATATTGATCACTGCTAGAATGAAATCTTCCCTGAAGGTCTACCACTTTATACTGCGTTTACCATCGCTTCCAAATTAATCTAATCCACAAAAAACATGACACAGCGACTGAGAAAATGCGTAGAGGTGTAAATGTTGAGCATGTGATGGAAATAATAAGTATATGCAGTCTTACTCTCATTGACTTTTAAAATAACTTATTAACAGTCACTGCTGTACATCCTTGCAGTTTTAGTTTTTGCACTTACTTTAGTTTGTAATTTGGAGTCCGGGGACTGCGGACCTGTGAAGCGTAGCATGACTTTAATTTATTTTTTAATCGGTCGTAGAAATCGCAATCTGTGATGATCAAAGTTATAATATTTATTATAATAAATATAATCTATAATAAAGGTGATTTGACTTGATGTTGATATTTCTGATGTTTGACCGGTGGTCAGGTGAACTGAACAGGTTTAATGGGACCAGGAAAAAAAAATACAAGTGGACCATAAATAACGTCAACTTGGACCTAAGTGTTCTGTGAGTGGAAAATTCAGGAAGTAAAAGAAAAAAAAAAAACTTTCTGGGTCTAATAATTATCCAGAACATTACTGTACACATTTGAATAATGAGCCTAACATCTGAATAAGTTAGAATAACTTATGTTGAGGGGTCTGTGGAATTAATTTTACAGATAAAGGGATCTCTGGTTGCAAATAAAAATAAAAAAAAAAACACACGGATGATCTAGAGTCCTGTTGTATTTCCTGATGAGCTGGTATCCAGCCTGAACAGTGTAAAGAAGAGGATTAAAGCCACAGATTAACCAGAGTCACGTGATCTACGGAAACTCTACAACAATGTCCAACTAATGCATGTTTTATTAGATGGTTTCTGATTGTCTGGTGGAAAACTGGGGGCTTGTTGCATAATTCAGTGCGCTTTTCCCATCTCTGTATCACTCTAAGGCAAAACATCAGCTGCTTCACTCACACAGAGACATATAATGTCTTAAACCGTGGAGAATATAGAAATAAAGTCGGCACTCTGTCCACATTCACATTAGCTAGCTGAGGAATTTAATTAGCCGGCTAACAAGCTAGCAAATTCAATTTTAGCTTCTGTCGGCTGTCAGCGCAACAGGTTGCTGAAAGTTAATTATTCGTCTTATTAACGTCGAAAGTGTTTTCTTAAAACGAATATTTAATATTTAAATAACAACACATACTTGAAAATGAGTTAAAACTCCAGATAAAGCTACTCGGGCCACCCACATCACTAGGTTAGCTTCTTGAGGCTAATGCTAACACCTCATCCCGAGCAGGTTGCTGCTGCCAGAACGCGCGAGCGACGGGTCAGACGTCACTTTTCATATTACAACCGTAAGCATTAATTCCAGACGGAAAAATAAATATTAAAAGAAGTTTTCTTTTACTCACAATACAGTAATATAGGGTGAATTAAAGCGTCCCTGTGTGTTTCTATCCCGCGGCTGTCTCCTCTCTGTGTGATCAGCTGATCAGCCTCGGACAACGCACGTGACGTCACGGGCAGGCCCGTGCAGGTCATGTGACCAAGGTGAGCGCCGCCATTGATGCACAGGTTCACTTTCAGGCCTGATGCTGATGCACTGGTTTACCTGCTCCTTAAACACCAGACTCATGGCTGTGTTAGGAGAGCCTGAATATGATTTAGTGGCGTGGTGAACACTTTACAGCTGGAAAAGAGTCAATCCAGTTCTCTTCACTGTGATTATACATTATAAAATGGTGTCACACAGGCGCAATGTGCAATATACATAAAACAGTACAGTGACAGGACACCGACAGTGCAGACAAATGTTAAAAGAAAGCAGAAAGCACAAAGCCCCTGCTGAAAACACAGCAGCCTGGGACAGTTAGCTGGTATTGGCTGGATGGTCAGGTTTGATCATTCTAGCAGGTCAGATTGACACTTACAGGCTGGTTCTAGCTGGTCAGGCTGGCTCTAGCAGGGCCAGCACTCTAGAGGGGTTTTGAGCACTTACAGGACAGTTTTAGCTGGAAACTCCTTCCACAAATGTTAAACATCTCCTTACAGAAAACTTTGATTATCAACGATTATACATCTTTGTTAAATAACAGCATGTTTGTTTTTAAATCTGTTTATCATTAATCTTAGATTAATGTTCAGTGTCCACTATACAAGTCATGTTATATGTTATACAAGTCCTGTTATATGTTATACAAATGAAAGATATTAGAAAGAGTGCATTAATACAAACGTGTGATTTGAATTACAGCTGTCAGAACTGTTGTGAAAGTTAATTGACACCTTCAGACCCATAAAAATCTAGCGCTGTGGCATAAGACTAAAATATCATATCATGATACTTGAAGACAATCCATACTTTCTATGATCTACAAAAACAGATCCTTTCTACGATCCATGGTGTATATATATATATATATATATATATATATATATATATTTGTCTTTAATTTTGAGCTTTTTCATTTCTGTATTTCCTCCTCCAACAACACCCCCCCCCCCCCCCCCCCCCCCCCCCCCCCCCCCCCTTTGCCACTGCACTCTCAGTGGTTAGTATTTGGGTGTGAGTTGGCCTCACTGCTTCCTCAGGTACCCACATCAGGCTGCTTTTTCAAGGTCAGTGACACAAATCTTTTAACATGTGGCTACTTTCTGCCATTTCAAAAAAGTCTTTATTTTTCTATTTATACCGTATATATATATATATATATATATCATAGAATCATAGAAAGGATCTGTTGTTGTAGATCGTAGATAGTCTGGATTGTCTTCAAGTATCATGATATGATATTTTAGTCTTATGCCACAGCGCTAGATTCTGATGGGTCTGAAGGCGTCAATTAACTTTCACAACAGTTCTGACAGCTGTAATTCAAATCACACGTTTATATTAATGCACTCTTTCTAATATCTTTCATTTGTATAACATATAACAGGACTTGTATAACATATAACATGACTTGTATGGTGGACACTGAACAATAATCTAAGATTAATGATAAACAGATTTAAAAACAAACATGCTGTTATTTAACAAAGATGTATAATCGTTGATAATCAAAGTTTTCTGTAAGGAGATGTTTAACATTTGTGGAAGGAGTTTCCAGCTAGAACTGTCCTGTAAGTGCTCAAAACCCCTCTAGAGTGCTGGCCCTGCTAGAGCCAGCCTGACCAGCTAGAACCAGCCTGTAAGTGTCAATCTGACCTGCTAGAATGATCAAACCTGACCATCCAGCCAATACCAGCTAACTGTCCCAGGCTGCTGTGTTTTCAGCAGGGGCTTTGTGCTTTCTGCTTTCTTGGTGATGGTTAACATTTGTCTGCACTGTCGGTGTCCTGTCACTGTACTGTTTTATGCATATTGCACATTGCGCCTGTGTGACATCATTTTATAATGTATAATCACAGTGAAGAGAACTGGATTGACTCTTTTCCAGCTGTAAAGTGTTCACCACGCCACTAAATCATATTCAGGCTCTCCTAACACAGCCATGAGTCTGGTGTTTAAGGAGCAGGTAAACCAGTGCATCAGCATCAGGCCTGAAAGTGAACCTGTGCATCAATGGCGGCGCTCACCTTGGTCACATGACCGATTGACTGTATGTATATATATATATATATACATACATACATACATACATATATATATATATTTGAATCATTATCAAACTATTTTCTGATAAAAAGATAAGGTGTTGTTCCTAAATTGGCCAAATTATTAATTAGGCTTTTATTTTTTTTATTTTTAAACAAATGCTTTAAAAAACAATTTTAAATTGACTTTGTTAGGAATATGAAGTTTAATGTTTATGAAATATATGAAATATGGATTATACTAATATGAAAGTATTTTTTTTGTATTTTTAAACAAATACATATATACATATATATAAATTATTTTGAATAACGTTAAATAAGAAGTTGGGTAGTAATATAAAGTTTATTTTTATGTATTATTAAAGCCACTTTTAAAAGAGAGTAAGAAAAAAGAGAAGAAAAGAAAGAGAAAAACAAACAAACAAATAAACAAACAAACAAACCAGTAAGAAAAATTCAATTGAGAAACGATAGAAAAGAGAAAAACGTTATGCATGTGTCAATAACTGTGAATTTATCATTAAGCAAAATAACTGGAATTAAAATCGTTGCCATTATTGAAAAAAATCATGTCATAATTTATAATCTGTATATTTAAGACATTGGAATCATAAAATTCTTCTAAAATTGGAATCATAATATTACTGACAATAGAAAAAAAATGTTATAATATATTTTGATGACACTGAATATATGTGAGAAACTTCACACCAAGATTTAAAAGTTAAAAGTTTAAAAAAAAAAAGCTTAAAAGTGCAAAGTCGTATCTGCTTTGAATATATTGAATGTCAAAACTTTGTGTTAACATCTTAAATTCGCAGTACTGTCAGATATGACCTTATAATCCTGACAGTAGTCAAGGGCTCAAGGTGCTACACATTCACACTGTAACTAATAGAGGCCCAAGGTATATATTGCTGTAAAAGGTAGACTCACATTGGGGCCTAATCTTCAGCCATGCAGCTTTTTTATGCCACAGAGATCACAACAGAAAATGTACATGAATAAGAATGTGAACAAGAAACAGAGCTGCAGCTCTAATAAGACTGAAGAGCTTACAACTCAATTTGTTACCAGGGTGCGAAGGCTAGAAGTTCACAGAGTGAAGAATGTATCACTGCGTGTTTAATAAGAAAGATGGCCAGCAGGTCAAATTCAGAGTGATATGACAGGAGTATGTTTAAAGTTCAATAGTTCACATTTTTATTGTATTACTGTTAAAATAATATGGAAAGATATAGACTTTCCTTCTAAACTGGGCTTAAATCACCACAATAATGTAGTTGATTAGGTCGATAGTACGTCAAACAAACTTAGCAAAAGCTATGGCAGTGCTTAATATTAGCAGGCAAGTGTGTTGTATTTTAAAACAGCCCCATGGATCAATCACTCAGACCATCGTCTTACCGTAGCTCGGACACTCACTATTCCAAACTGTATATGATTACAGTAGATTGTAACCATGGTGCTGTCCAACATGTAATCTGAGCAAGTGCGTGGGTGAAGCATGTGGTTAGTGACACAGCCATCTGTTGGCATCCTGAAGGACACTGGGTAATAGGTCATTGTTCAGAAATAGAGAGTGATGGCACAGCTCTTATTCACCCTACATAACCACCAGGAGCAGTGAGAATCACCTGGGTATCTTTCTTTGCATGTGCACACCCATGCCACCCATGTTATACAGCCATCTTTCCCTTTCTTCTTCTCACTTCATATACACTTGTCAGACCACACATTTGCTATACGAAGCTAGCGACAAAGCAGTTTGTGACGTTAGTCTTAGCTACAGATAACCTGTCCTCTTAAGCTGGCGAAAGACTCCTATCAACTCTTCTGCTGTGGTAAGTGTATCTTTATACATTATAAGTGCTTTTCATGTGATACGTTATGGATCTCTGTAGCAACTGCTAGCTTTGCATTGGCATTTTAGCATTGCCATATTAGAACCACTCACCATGCTAGTTATCTCTATGAACCTTCTCTGTGGCGTTGCTCAATATTGGCATTTATTCCTCACTTTCTCCACCAGGTTTGGTTTTTCCCTAGCTGACCAATGAGCCCGTTACTACGTGCTGCATGGTTCTTCTGAGCCTGCAACGTTATGTGGATTCTGCTAACATGCATTACTGGACCAGGAGTTGGGTTTCCCTCCATTCTCCCATTCCTCAGTCTTCCTCAGTGATATCTGCTCAAAGTATTCCAGATAGCACCCTGTGGCTTCATACCGCTAGTGTGTTTGTGTGGTGCACTGTTCTCAGGTTAGTCTGCTAAGTTTGCAAGTCTGGACTTCAGGTCGTTCAACAGAGTCCTTCTTATAGTCCTATGACTGGTCATCCTCCCCGTTCCTTGGCTGAGGAGTGAGAGGATTCTATGTCTACTGCTGCATCCAGGAGATTCTTCCAGGCTGATAATGAGTTGAACCACCATATTCAACTCCATTCCCAGCAACAACCGAAAATGGCTCTGGATTGACCTCTTGAAGGTGGTGCTGACAGACTCTAAACTAGCTGTGGCAACCATTTTTAAATGGCAGAGATTCACACAGTGTGAGTATACAATCATAATGGAATTCACTATACCACAGTGCAAGAATTTTATTGAGAGTATTAAAGGATTTGAAGAGACAGCTCAACCACACCCAAGCTCACATGCTTTTTAGCTAATAATACAAATCATGAGCTGGCTGAATTGGGCTGTTACATTCCAACGGTTGATGCCTATATCGTGTTGTTGGTGGTTTCACTAGATAACGCACTATGTCCAAATGTGTTCTGCTCAGGCACTGAATGCAGGCACACTGAAGATGTTCTAGTAAGAACTTACAATATTGTAACAAGAATAACTTAAAAATTGTGAAATGTTTTCCTTCAGTCCATGGTGGTTTTGTTGGTTTAAATATTTTACTGTACCTGACAAGAATTTAAATAAATTTTGATAATATTTTGATGACAATCTTACAAACAAAGCAAAATCTCTGAGAATTTTCAGACTGGCCAAATTACATTTAATTGAATTCAGCTTTTAGGACAAAAATAAATTTAAATGTTTTTTTGAGAACTTCTTATAAGAATGCATAAATAGTACTCTTCCCACATTTTTGCCACTTTCGAAAAAAGTAAGGCTCCTCCGCTTCTTAAATACAAATTTCACCCCTGTTTCTGACTCTGATAAATATTTTAATCAAAAAGTCTATAATCATTTACTATGTATTAACTTTTCACTTACATTAATACATGCAAATGTGTGCAATTCTGCCAAGTTTCTATTGCTAGTCAAGTCTGGGTCTCGGTTCTTATGTGTGCGTTGTGCCCATTTTACCACACGGTGGCGCAAAAGAACTGCTTTGTGGCAGAATAGAGTCAAGAGCAAGTCTCTCTTCTGCCAGCATACGGCTCATTTGCGCAACAGTGTGGTAAGATGGACACAATGCACTTGGAAGAACCAAGACACAGACTTCACTAGACAGTCAGTCGCAAGTCTTAGGCCCAGTCAGGAAGGAATGCTCATCGAGAAAGGGTTTTTCCTCAGTGATATGGACCCAGTGGACCACGTTATTGTACTCCTGTAGGATCAGCTCTCTGTGATCATCTGTCATACATTTTACATTTATTCTTGCAGCAGATTCTTTTATTCAACGTGACCTATAAGTTAGTTTGAATCGAATCCAAGAACAGAGCTGTTAAAAGAACTAAAAGTGCTGCTGGTTGTATTGCGCTTTTACTTTCCTGTTGTTGATGCATGGATTGTGTTGATGGCGGTCTCACCAGATAAAGCACTATGTCCACATGTCTACTGCTCAAGCACTGAATGCAGGCACATTGATGATGTTCTAGTGAGATCTTAAGATACTGCAACAAAAATAAATCAAAAACTGTCAAATGTTTTCCTTCAGTCCATGGTGGTTTTGCTGCTTTAATGTGACTTTAATGTGCCTGAAAAGAATCAAAATATATTTTGATATTATTTTGATGACAAACATGATAAACAAAGAACAATTTCTGAAAATTTCAAGATTTAACTGATTGATCAGAAACAAGTGCAAGATAATGGTAAGAACCTGCTAGTAAAAACAAAGCGTGGAGTAAACACTAGCAAATACTAATCACAAAGAAATCAGTGAAACTATGAATAATATTAATTAATAGGTCAAAGAAGAGTAACTTGAAACATAAATGTGCCCGACGAGAGGCCAACAACCACATAAACAGGTGACAGCAGGGAAAATGATGACACACCCAGACAGGCATATGCACACACACGCACCTAGGGTGGATGCAGAGGTTATTTCAGTGTATCATCATTCTCAAGTGTTTTCGATACAGCTGAGTCTTCAGGTGGTTCGTGATGGTTGTGAAATCAGTAGGAAGGACAATGACGGGAAATTCATTTCATCATGATGGAAAGGTTTTAGACTTAGTACATTACAGTGGTGAAATCAGCTGGGATAGGTTTTGCTGAATGCCTTCATACTGAGACATCTAACAGAAATTCTTATCAGAGTCTGTTTTTTTTTAAATGCAGGGTATTACAAAGGAAGCATTTTTTGCACATTTCTACTGTCCTATACACTGAGTTTCCAGTTATCTATTAAACATACCAGTGATTAGCTATGTCTTTTTTGGAAACCAAGGTTATACCAGGGTTTCTAGGGTGTCTGTTGACTACTACAATGGTTGCTATGTCATCCCTTATCCCTTGAACACAGCTGAAATGGGGAGTTACAGAATGTTTGGGATGGGAAATATTGATTAAGTAATGTTTTAATGGTGTAATGTATGATGGATACATACATTAAAAAAAATATTATATTACATATTGAAGTTTGGTGAAAGCCATCTCTAGGCTTTGAAGGTCTATCCTGTGCTCAGTTTAATGCCTGTGTGGAGTTTCAGTGTACATTCTCTCTGGGTCCACGTGGGTTTCCCCTGGGATCGCTGGTCTTCTCCCACCTCCAAAAAACATAGCAGCAGGTAGGTGCCTTGCCCCATGTGTATATGAGGGTGTGAATGGTGCCAAGGCGTATTCCTGCCTTGCAACCAGTGTTTCTGGGATCGGCTCTGGATCCACCACAACCCTAACCAGGATAAACTGCTTTTTTTAATTGCTTTTAGTATACTTCTAACTCTCTGTGCTGCTATAATAGGTCAATTTCCCTCTGATCTATCTATCTATCTATCTATCTATCTATCTATCTATCTATCTATCTATCTAATGAATGATTGAAGGATATTGGAATTGCATATGCCACACCAAGTGAGCTCTTTGTATTACATTTCATTAAAAAAAAAGCCTTGACTAGGGTAAGTTGTGGAAAAAAAATTAAAATTAAAAATAATTAAATCTTTTCCTCATTCATATCAAACTATAAACCTAGTAAAGAGTACAGCAACCATAGTTATTTTAAGATACTAGAGTATTGTGATTTAACATATACTGATTTATACTCTTCTTCCCCAGGTCCATTAAAAGTCAATATTTCTGTTTTAGGTTTGTGCTGGTTGTTCTCCTGATGCCCATTTATTCACAGTAACTTTCTTGCTGAAAGCAAACTGCCCCAAATTTTCATGCCTTAAATAAGACCTAACAAAGTAAACGTGTTGATCATTTTAAATCATTAGACCCCTTAATGAAGCATATTTAAATAAATTAAGTAGTGTTAAATGAGCATGAGATTGTTTTGTAGATCAATTTTAAAACAGGTGTACATACCTGTACTTCTCATCCAGAAATCATGAGGTGTGCGAACATTTGCACTCAACTGTATACATTGTGTTTGTGGCTTGATTGTATTATTCATGGCCTTCATGACCATCTGAGGGTTGGGGTGAGTTTTTTTCCCCCTAAATAATTAACTATTTATTATTTTATTATTTTGTTTTATTTAGCACTGTTTAACTTGGTTATTATTTTAAAAAGGGGCCCATGTATGTAAGTTTATGCCTAATATTTGCATATTCTTGTTTCATATGCCCAATAAAAATACAATTATGAATTATGTTGCAATTTTCTATCTCTGCACTTGCATTTATTACTGAAGTATGCTACAGGTGTGGCTGCTCTAGTAACTACTAAGCTGGTAACTCAATGTAATGTAAGTCTGAGATGAGGTTAAATAACATTTCTTGTTGTGCTGTGGAGTAGATTTGTATAGAGTTCAACCAAAAGAGCTATTCATAACCTTACAGGGACAGTTATGTCCCATTCTTTATGCAGAATTTCCCTTGAGGACTGATATTAATCAGCAACTGGAAATCAAAGGTTAAGGTTGCATAATATTTTGCACAAAGTGCACTTTGGGACAACCTATTAACATTTCTCATAATATCATATATGTTTGGCAAGGTGTTAGGCTCATTTTGTCGTATGACACACACACACACACGCACGCACAACCCGGTACACACAGAGACCGAGGTCAAACACATGCTTTAGGAACATTCCTATGTCAACTGCTAGACATCTCATAACAAGTTTGCATAACAGCTATTTACCTTCATATGGTTTTTCCAACCTCACCCCACTGGTGTGACTTCATTCTTCACAAATATGCTGGCAAACAAAGATCTCGATTAGCAGGCTTGTGTAAAGAGAAAGGGAAACATGAGACGGGAATGTGCGTGGCAACACAAATGAATTGAAACAATTGAAGTGGTGAGTATTTGGGGTTAAATAAGTCTACTTGAGGCTGCACTCATTCCCTCATTGTATTTCCATAATGGCCATTATGTAAATGAATTATGAATCATGGTGAGGTATTTTGTTTTAATCACTCTAAATATCTTCCTGTGTAATCTGCAGCTGTTTTCTCTCATTAAAAATACTCACCTCCATTGGTTAATATGCTTTTAAAAAGCAACGTGAGGATAATGTCAATCTGTATTTCCCTTTAAAGTATGTGGGTAGCATACTAACATTATCTACTGCATTAGTTTACATTAATGAACCATACTTTTTTGCACTAATACACCTTAAGTAAAGTTACAATGTACTTTCATTGGAATTTAGGGGTCCAAGCACTTTGAGATGTAGTTACATAGTTATGACTTGACATCCTTTTTTGTTTGCTTCAATGATGAGACCATAATGCAGTAGATTAGTTGGTGCAATGACAAAGCACTTATTGGTAGCACATAGCTCTATGACAAAGCATTGCTGAAATTCCTTTAGGCATCCTTGGCAAATGGTTAAGATAATTAAAAGTGCTTTGATAACTTTTATGAGGTCCAGCCTTAAGATAATCTGATTCAAGTTTGATGATAGTTGGACTAAACTGAGCAGTGCTTATAGACTTAAGCACTAGCAGACTTAAAACCACAATGCATATAAGTTCATCTTTTAATTATAAACCCCCCTAGTGGTGCATTGACACAACACTTCCCAGTTACCTTAGAGCCTGATCATAAACCAACCCACCAAGTTTGGTGTCAACAGACCAAAGCATTGCTGAGATACAGCTTTACTTCCTGTTTGGTGTCTTTGCCATATTTGTTAATGCATTACTGGTAAACAGTTGTAAATATCAAAAATCTTTTGATAACTTTTGTGAGGCTGAATCGTAAGAGCACTTGATTTGTTTGGATCATGATTGGACCAAATTTTATTTTTTGTTTGTGTTACAAGATGGCAGCCATTCCAACATAGCAGACCTTGAAACAATCATAGCCAATGGACTTGAGCTAAGGAATCATACAAAGGTTTTTTTAACCCAATTTTATCCCAATTTAGTAATTTGTCAATTCCCAACCACTAGCTAGCTCTCTCCTATCAGACGACAGCTTCTAACTGGAAAGGGTGAAGGCTTCCTCTGAGACATGTTAAGCATGCCATCTTTTTTCACACAGCAGTTCATGCTAAGTTACAGGACAGCTGAACAATCTCTGAGGAATGTGCTATCTGAATAATCGGAAATTTTAATAATAATTCTGTTGAGTGGTTCCAAAGTTATGGACAGAAATGTGTGTGAAACTTTGGCCCATTGGTGGCTCTAGGGGGTTTATGGGGCATACTCAATAATTGGCGAAAAGATTTTTGGGACTATTAGGAATCAGTGTGCCGAATTTCATTAAAAGCATGTGAACTTATGCTGTCATAGACTCCCATGGCATGTGTAATAATAACAATAACCTTGGATTGATCACCACAATGCTTGGACCCCTAATAAATTAATATAACTCAGAAACTCGGGCCTCTGGATGTAAATATTGGCACCCAGCATTAAGCGTCACTTATGAATTTGGTTTAAGTGAATACAGCCAGTAATGACTTTGTTAACATTGCACATTATCCATTAATGCTGAAGTTGATTATTAATGTTAAGTATTACAGTAAACCATGTAAGTTAAGGGATTAAAATCTACACTGTGACACAATGTACTTTGAAATGTTGTTTCACAGCACTGTGACCGCAGGATTCCTGAAAAATTTCCTTGAAGCTTGTTGGAATGTTTGTGTATGCAACAAAAGATTACTGCGGTCTTGTGTGTATATGGGTGTGTGTGGGAGCAGAGGTGTTAATGTGCTCGTTTTCTTGATGTGATCCTACCTGATTTTGCACCTGGACTTATTTTGGTCTCAGGAAATATGACCTAATGTGATGGATCTCATGGTAGGACTTTCTCCCCAGCTGTTTACATTCAGCTCTCCACACATGCTCACACATAAACACAAAAGCCGCAATAAAGAAGATGACCGAAGGAAGGATTAAAGGAATGTATGCCACTGTTGAATAGTTGGTTCTGACTGGTTAGAGGGTTGGTATGTTGATACGATGTGGAGACTTATATAACAGCATGTGTGTTTTATTCCTTACATATAGCATATGACCCATAAGAAAGAGTCTATGATCATTTCTGAGCTTTGAGAAACTAGATAGCACATATACTACAGTGCACAGTTGACCAGTAAGTGATAAAATGATTGCTGATGCTAATCTGGTGACTCACAGTGGTAGGAACAGGACACATCATACAGTCTTACACATTACAACCACATGGGCCCTCCGAGACACTTAGAAAAATTTATTTTGATTCAGTGGGCAGCGGTTAAGGACCTCTGTTAGTAACTGGAAGGTTAGAAGTTCAGAACTGTCAGAAAGCCACTTCTGGGGCCTTGCACAAGGCCGTTAACATTTAACTTCTCAGCTACAATAGAGGATGATTGCATTCTGCTCATTTGTAAGTTACTCTGGATGAGAATGTCTACCAAATGAGGATATGGTTACAAGAAGACAAGAACTAATATTAATGGTAACCATAGATATCTAGAATTCTAGATAAACTAAACCACAGGTTCAGAGCCCTGGTCCTGGAGTACTCCCTATTCTGCACATTTCAGTCTAAGACACCTACTCCAACTCAGGAAGGGTGGGTAATTAGCTGATTAGTTGACCACGTGTTAGAGCAGGGAAACACTAAAATGTGCAGGACAAATGCTACTAATGGACCAGGGTTGGGAACCTGTGGGCTAAAATAAACATCAGCATTGCCACCACAACGGGTTCCAGATTGTCGCCATTGAGTTGTATTGAATTTTACAGCATCCCTGATCATTTTTTGTGAAAATTGCATCACCCTGTGTAACTTTGGAATATAAGAATTTCTGACATATCAAAGCAAGATGTGGCAATCAATCACATGTCAGCAGCACATTGCTTAAAAGCATGTAGCTACAGGTCAAGAGCTTCAGTTAATGTCAAACATCAGAATGATGAAAAAATGTAGTCTAAATGACTTTGACCCTTAGCATGGTTGCTGGTACTAGACGGGCCGGTTTGAATATTTCAGAAATCAGATACTGGTCTTCTCGGATTTTCGTACACAACAGTCTCGAGAGTTTACACAGAATGGTGCCAAAAACAAAAAACATCCAATCAGCAGCAGATCTGCGAGCAGAAAAGTGTTGATAAAAGAGGTCAGGGGAGAAGGTGAAGGAGAGGTCAGACTGGTTTGAGCAGACAGAAAGGCAACTCATAGTAACTCAAATAAACACTCTTTACAACCATGTTGAGCAGAATAGCATCTCAAAACTCACAACACATCAAACCTTGAGGTGGATGTGCTACAACAGCAGAAGATCACATTGGGTTCCACTCCTGTCAGCCAAGAACAGTAATCTGAGCTACAGCTAGGCACAGGATTGCGGAAACTGGGCAGCTGAAGACTGGAAAAAGACCAGATGGTGTTGAGCTTGAACTGTATCCTCATGATTTTATGCATTACACTACTGGAACATAATAGGCTGATTGGATAATTGCATGAATGAGCAGGTACACAGGTGTTCTTATTAAAGTGGCTGGCAAGTCTATCTATCTATCTATCTATCTATCTATCTATCTATCTATCTGGGGAGATGTTACTCCTGTAGGTTATATGTTGATCAGTGGGAGAAATAAATATTTCATTATAGTCAGGAATGTACAGTTGTGCATGGCCAGTGAGGAGCTATTGAATAGCCATATTCAGATCTGTATCTTATCTAATTCACATCCAAAACTGAAACAAAAGCTTTACTTATGAAGAAAATTACAATACCTATAAAAGTAGCCCTTTTATAAAAGCAGCTCCCTTACAGAAAAAAAAACAGATGACATACTTGAGATACCTGATATAGTACACTAAGACATCACAGCATTCCCAGGATATAAAGTTTAAAAAAAAATCCCTGCACTTCCTTCTTGGAATCTGACTGTATAATTTCTGTATCATTTTCTTTAAAACTGTTTGAGACATCTAGACAGTAAAAGCGTTTATGTTATTTTAGTAATTTCAACATCAAGGCTTCTACAGTTTCATGTAAGGCACTGATCAGTGATAGCACAGGTACATTGTTAACAATCAGTAAGAGGCTACAATATTGGCATGCAATTTGATTAGCCATATCCGAGTCCAATTCAAGTCACATACTGAAACTAAAACTATTCTACTGAAGAATGCAGTTATTATAAACATCATTGGGTTTCCTAGAATAGAGGTTATAACGATAATCACTACAGCCACACCTTTAGCACGGAGCCACGTGTTGGTCTGTGTACATTCCTGTAAATTTTAAACCATAAGATCACACCAAACACCTCTCTCACATCTGTGTAACCATCTATAGATGTAACCCGGGAGTTTCTTCAATCATAGTCTTTGAATTTAAGAGCATTTAAAAAAATATCTTTTTTCAAAATGGCATCCAAGAGTGAAGCATAGAAATTGTGGGTGAATCCACCGTCGCCACTGGCTTGCTCATTAGGGATAAATTCACAGTGATAAATTCAAATATTTATAATATATTTTTTGTTAATCCATTTATTTCTGTAAAGCTGCTTTGTGACAATGTCCATTGTTAAAAGCGCTATACAAATAAAACTGAATTTGAATTTGAAATCCTGCAACAAGACAACAATCAAAAACAAAGGAAAATCAACAGAGAAATCAATTTGAAATACATTTTATCATGAGCCTCACAGTCTCCAGACCTGATGTAAAGAAGTCAGTATATTCGAGCGAGCAATCTGGAGGAGTTAAAACAGAAATATCAGGAGCAACGTGCATGAAGGTGAGCTATAGGGGGCCAAATATTATACTAAGAGGATCTAAAAGTTATTTAGATGGTATGAAAGAGGTTGGAGGCAGGAATAAAGATAAAGGTGGGCACAGTTCAGTATATTAAAGAATAAAACCCTTGTGTGGTATGATGCGGCTTGATGTGAAAACACGTTATTGTCCCCACCCCATAGGTGATTATTTTCAGCAGCTCCTGAAGTGTTTTATTCCTCTTATACCACATCTATTTGCCAAATATTACAAGTTTAAATTTATTAATGAATAACACATCGTGATTTTTAACCATTTATAGTTATAATTACAGTTGATGAAAGTCCACGAGACGAGATCACTTACATGATATCAGTTATAAACAGTTGTTCTATCATCAGCCTCTCTCTTTCTCTCTTTTTTTAGCTAATAAGACAAAAAAAAAAACCAGTTTGTCATGTCACTGCGAAACCCGAAAACACAATGTCCAACTTTTTCCCGTGGTGGAAAACTTAGCAACTCCCTGTTGCGAAGTGCTGACACTGGAGACTCCTTCCATAAATATTATATAAACATCTCCTTAAAAAAAACTTCAACACATCAATGATTGTTTTTTTTTTCATTACACAACAATTTGTTAAATTAAAAATGAATTAAATCTCTTTAATCTCTTTAGTAGTGTTAGATTATGTTGATCATCTGCCATGCAAGTCTCTGTGTAAGTTGTTACTATAGAAACGAAAACATATTCGAACGAGTGCCTTAATATAAACTGCGATTTGACTTGCAACTGGACCTATTATCAGAGTTGCTGTAACAGAAAAATAATCAACACCTTTTGACCAATCAAATTTGAGAATTTAATAATGCTTTTTCCCCCCTGCCCTTTTGGAGATGTACACCTAGGATAAATAACGTCACTGTTAAAAATATGTTGACTTTTTCATGATAATTATATTCTTATTATATCTCTCCGTACCCTGTATTCTCAGTGAGTCACTGTTAGATAACTATCGATTTTCCTCTGGTGTCGAGGTACCACTGGAATGAACCCTTCAGTACTCCGAGTTCCAGTTTTAGTCATGTTTATTGCATTCCAGCTGTACTAAACTCATTTAGCCTGACTGAAAGGTCTTTTTTTACTTCCTCATGACTGAGAGGCAGACAGAAAGAGAAAGAGAGACAGAAACGGCCTGAGAAAATGTGTTGTTTCCTTATACACATTCCTGACTCGGAGGCTTGGAATTCCACTGATCCTAACCTGGTAGTGATTTAGTACGAGTCAAGGAGAAGTTTAGTCTGGGCCTGCAACCTCACACAAGTTAGGACAATTTTTCAATGTTTCAATATAACAGTGATGGGAATATGGCAATTTTTCTATTTTAGAAAGCAGAGAACATATTTTCACTAACACACACACACACACACCCGCACACACATAGAGAAGAATGACTGATTGGAATGATAACTAGCTTGTTCCATGGAAAAGAAAGAGAAACATGGATGATTGCCTTGATATTTTATTGTGCTGAAACTTTTTACTTTTAAATTCTGGTTTTCTCGATTTCCTGATGGAAGCTAGGAAATAATTCTGCTTTCGGAGAATTAGAATTAAGAGAACAGGATGTTGCAGCATTGTGTTGCCCTTTCTCCTGTGCTTTGTAGTCTCCATTGAAAAACATCCTCATGCTAGAATAAATAGGTCAGGGTCTAAGAACATCATTAGCTAAAACCCTATTAGTGAGGAGTTAGTACGTTGAGTTAGCACGGGTATAAAAACAGACTATTTTTAAAATTAAGTTATTGTTAAGGTTGTTTTTTTCTTTTTTTTGGCATGTTTTGTGCTCATCTATTAGCGCTTAGTCATTCCACCACCTGGGTACCAGTATATAGAAGATCCTCGATGCTTACCTTCTGCTATTGTGCAACTTAACATCTACATTCTGCATTATCATTGCAGTCTTCATTGTGGAGCCCACACGATCACTGACAGATGGTTTACTGGAGGTTTCGCTATGCAGCCATGATTAGAAACAAAACTGAAGGTAAAGGCAAGGAACCTACTTTCTACAGTACTTTCTTTTTGAGGCTTCATTATCAGAGATTTAGCACTCATAGCCCTAAATACTGTATGTGGTACATTTTAATGTTACTATCATCCAAAAACACACTTAAAGTTTGCCTCTGTCATTAGATCTTATATCATTTGTTATCATATTTACAAGTAAATATGTCTGTATGTTGATTGATCTAAAGCAAATACTAATATATACAGCATAACTCATTAAAGGTAAGAAGTGCTACTTTTTTTTTTTTTTTTTACTTCTGATGCTGTGTGCAGCCATGTTGATTTGACGTCACTCCCTGAACTCCCTGTAGTTGAGAAGATTATCCCGAGTTCTTGAGTAGGAATTTCAAGTTCAGGGGGTGTTTTCTGTAGTTTTTCTTGGTCAGAGGTTGGGAATTACAAGTTACGACCTCTAGTCGAACGCAACATATACCTCATTACCTTTCAGTTACCTTTCAAGTAAAAAGAGGCAGAGCTGCTTTGTTGTGACTAGACCAGAGTTCATTTCTGGGCCTGACCTCTGTAAACACAAGCCTGAAATTTAGAATCTATCCTAATTCATTGCACGGCAATATTGTGATTCACAGTTTTTTGAAATTGTGACATTATAAGTCAAAACAAACTTTTAAAAAAATTACATATTGCACCTTTAAATAGAAAACATACAAATGAGTGAAGGCTAAAAACAGCAATAACAGCACTCTTTTTTTTTAGCCTAGAATTGAAGCAATCTAAAATGATATAGCAAGCTTACAGTGGCAAAATGTCATAACCTGTGCTCCTGTAACAGCTTTTATTTTTTCAAACAGCAAACAGAAAGAAAAAAGTTGCGTTTTCACCACTAAAGACCAAATCCATTTACAGAGAAGTTCAGTTACAGTTAGGAGAGAGTGCTGTACATTTGTATACTTCAGATCAGTAGAGCTATAGGTTATATGAGGAAAGAAGCAGAATTAATAACCAACACTTCTTGTTGACATTCTAAGCAATTTAATGATAATCTGCAGACATGATGATAAAAATCAAGGCTAATGTTAACAGCTAGCTAGAAATTCAGCCATTTAGCTAGCTAATTGTTTAACAACTCCTCTGTGAAAGGTAATTTCTTTACAAAGTGGTGAAAACTCAAATTTGCATTTTAATCTTTGCTGTTTGAAAAAAAAAGGACCACTACAGTAGCATGGTGGCATTTTGAAATTGTTAGCTAGTTGAGTCATAAGTAGTTAGCAAACTCCATTACAGTGCTGCTTACTAGCTTGCTAGGTTTACTCTGCTAAACTAAAGTCCATCAAATGTTGGGGAAAGGGCCAATTGCTGCTTTGGTAAAAGGATGGAATTCATAATTAGTGCATGTTAGTCTGTGAAGACATGCTTTCAGGAACTGTGTTGAAAGTGTGGAGTGTTTAATTAGAGTGTAGTTAGTGTTTTGATGTTGTCCTCAGTGGATAATCTAAGGGATACTTTGAAAAACTGCAATCATATCATAAAGACTGTCCTGTTCTCATTCCATGACTCTTAATCACAATATGGTCGTACTGAACATCCTTTCATCACACCGTATACTGTAATGATGTATAATGCGCTGGGTTTCACCCAGAAGAGGATGGGATCCCTTTCTGAGTCTAGTTTCTCTCAAGGCTTCTTCCTAATGTGGTCTCGTGGAGTTTTTCCTTGCCATGTTCGCTTCTGGCTTACTCATTAAGGATCTGAATCTACACCCAGATTTCAGTAACGCTGCTTTGTGACAATAGTGAGTGTAATTTTGACTTGGTAATAGGTCAGATTCAGTTCAGCACTGTGGGACAGTGATGGTGAAGAGGCTTGTCTTGTCTGGAACACACTGTGATGTGGAACATGGGTGTGTAAATATGAACAGGAAGAGGAACACTGGATGTAGATGAGCCATCATTTGGGACGTTTATGTTCTGTACACAACTACCCCACCTCTTTATTTCACTTTTTGTGAGTATGTGTCTGTGTCTGATGATGGCATCCAGTTGCAAGTGTAGACTAGACAGTGCTGAGGATGTGTACACATGCCAATCCCAAACGTACGAATTTGAGCGTGTCTTGACTGATAACCATTCCACACCATACCAGTCACTTACCACCGAGCTTGGCACGAGATTGGCAGGTGTATTCTGGGAAGCTCTAGTAGGTGAATCTGTATCGCATGACTTTAGAAGCTGGAGAAGGAAGAGAAACCCTAAGGTGTAATCCTAAACTAATAAGCTAGAATTACTTTTCAGAAAGGAATGGTTATGGTTCTGACGTCTGTTTAGCAGTTCCAATAAGATTTTGCGACTGAAGCACTGTAGTTTTGCAGGATACACTTTTCCCATTGATGCTCAAAGAGGGTTTTAGAGGTGCGCCTTTCAAATGTACTTCATTATCTCTCAGACACTTCATGCTCTTTCACTGTTTCCCAAAGTGGTTTAGCTGATTATACAGTATTTAAGGTAGTTAAATATATAAAATAAGGCCAGGATATAGGTCCAATATCTTTGGAGTCTATGGAACACAAAGAAAGTTTTCAGACAGGGATGTAAAAAAAAAGAAGAGTTTCATTCCTAGAGGAATGTTTCATTCCTAAATGCTGACAAATCATTAACAGGAAAAGGACTAAATGCTTTCATGATCATTAGTATCTCAACCCCACCCTGATAGTGGCACTGGCACAGACTAGTAGGCATAAAATTGCATTTCTCTCTCTCTCTCTCTCTCTCTCTCTCTCTCACTCACTCCCTCACATACACACACATACATTGACAGAATGAACTACTCCACAGATTCCAGTGCTATGTCAACTTGCCAATATTCATTTATAAAAATAACAGCTATAATTTGAAACCAGAAAAAGAACAGTTGTCAGAAAAAAACAGGATTAAGAGGTTTTTTCAGCCTTGTGTGTGTGTGTGTGTGTGTGTGTGTGTGTGTGTGTGTGTGTGTGTGTGTGTTTATTTTACCCACTTAAACCTTTGTTTCTCGCCACAGAAGAAAATAGCCATGCGCAACCAAAAGCTTTTGTGTATTATTTGGAAGAATGCAGTCATGCCCCAAGGAAAGCTCTCTCATACACACAGCAAGGAAATGTGTATGTTTTGGAGAGGTAAAGAATGTACTTCAGCCACATGAGGAACAAATTATGGCCTGACAGACTCATTGACCTGTTTTTGTGCACTTCTCTGCTCCTTTCTCAAGTGTTTGCCTTCTTGTGAATTTGGCTGAGAGACATGGTACAGAAGTGCATAAGTTATCAAGCTGCTTTATTGCCTATTATTTACATAAAACAGAGAGAAATATGATGGAGTGCAGCACATAAAAAGTCCATAAATCCTTAACATAAAACCATAACACAATGGTATATATAAGTACAAACCAGAGGGGCCATATATATATATATTTATATATATATTCAAAGGTGTTCAGTTGTCTTAAGTCTTTGATGAGGTTTAAATGTAAAAGAGCTCATGTTCTCCTCCCATTATAATTAATATTAATGTTAATTAATGTTTAAAGGTGTTTGTAGATATAAAAATAATCATATACTTTTTACACATACTTTAGAGCAATGGGTTATTTGTATATTTGCCATGCAGGGTTTTCATTAATTTCTTTAGGAAAAATGATTTTGTGAAAATCTTTTAACACCAAGGGGATATTTTAAGTAAGATTAAAGTAATATATATTTAATAAATTAAACTTACTCTAAATTTTCTACTGAAAGCCCTCAGGGCATTGAGAGAAGATTTAAAAAAAAAAAATAAAAATAACATATTTTCAGTTTAATTTTATTTTATTTATTCATCATGCATGCTGTAGGTGCACCCTCAAGCGTTCTATGGTTTGTCCCTCTGGAGGAATCCTTAAAGTTTCTATGTAGAACCCTACAACAGAAGCTTTCCCTTTCCAAGTAGAACACCATCAGGGAAGCTAAGAACTATTAACTGCCCTAAGAAAAGCTTGAGAACCCATTTTTGATCTAAGAGTGTAGACATAGTCAAGCTAGCCTACACAATTGTTAGGACTTCAGGACCTGCATAGAACTATCCAGTTATAGACACTTTGAGTAAAAATGGGAAAAACAAATCACTAAACGTCACATTGAAGATCAAGATACACCACTGAGCGGAGGCATCGGAGAAGCTAATCAAAAGCTGTCTGGTCTTTTTACGCAGTCATACATTTTACATACAGCCAGTCGCCATGTCTGGGTTAAGCGCGTGAGACATGAGCTTCAGAAAGTAGGTTAGTAAACTTGCCACTATAGGGCGTGTCCATAAAGTTAGCAAGTGCTGCAAGTTGGGGTGTGGTTGGGTTTGGTTTTAGATTTGCTGCTATTGAAGAAACACACTGTAATGTAAGATGTCCAAACTGTAATGTAAGTTGTCTACACTGTAATGTAATATGTCCAAACTGTAATGTAAGATGTCCACACTGCAATATAAGATCTCCACACTGTTATATAATATAACCAATTTGTAATGTAAGCTGTCCGTACTGCAGTAGAAGATGTCCACAGTGTAATGTAAGATGTCCACACTGTATTGTAAGATGTCTATACTGTAATGTGGATAAATATCCACAATGTAATATATGATGTCCTCACTGCAATAGAAAATGTCCAAACTATAATGTATATAATGTCCACACTGTAATATATGATATCTACACTTTAATGTATATAATGTCCACGATATATTACACTTTAATGTAAGATGTCCACATTGAAATATATGATGTCCTCACTGCAATGTCAGATGTACACACTGTAATGTATATAATGTCCACTACACTTTAATGATATCTACACTTTAATGTAAGATGTCTATTGATGTATGATGTTCACACTGTAAAATATGATACTGTACAAATAAAATAATTCAATATAATACAATATATAACACATAAAACATCACATTATTAAACAAATAAAAGTTCATGAGCTGGGGGAGTAACCAAAAGAATGTTCATGAGTATAGGCAATGGAAATGAGGTTCCTCTGCAGAGATGATCTTAACCTAAAATGTCTCCTGGTAGTGTTGTATCACCATAAGCTGACTCATGACTCATGGAATGGTGCTGTTTAATAGTTGGGATGTGCAGCATGTCAGACTCATTAGTCTCCTGCAGGATGTGAGGAGTCTGTGAGGAGTTTGTTTTCTTTACATACCAGTCTGCTGTCCTATGATCCTGTGATGCTGTACTGAACTGTATCCTCTGTAATGAGTGAAAGTTGCCTCCGTTGGTGTGCTGTTGAGCTACCATACATGGGAAAGTCAGCTTGCAATGAATGTAGTCTCTGTAGAAATCCCATCTCCTGTTTGGACACTCCAAACTTCCTCAGATGCCTTAAAGTCTTTGATGACATTTAGACATGATAGGATTAGTGTTGTCTTCCCCTGTAATGCCTACTTTCTTAGGGACAGGGACAATAATTTTAGATCTAAAAGAGATGGCTGTAATGTTTAAAATTGTATCTAGACCTGTACTAATTGTATAATTTCAAAGATTATCCAGGACCCACTGTTGTTTACATATTTACCATAGAATCTAATTTCTGCATTTCAGGAATCTTATGAAACTTATGAAAACTTATAAAAATCATATTGTGGGAAAGCTCACTTTATGCTGGCCAGGATAAAGCGGTTACCAAAAACGAATGAATGGTATTGTTTTGCCGAGGCCATTCACAATAATAACATTTTTTAAAAAGTCACATATCAGTTTTATTGCTGAATGTTTCTGGGGACTGAAAATGCATTCTTCTCATGAAAAGCTTCGGTGGTACTGGGAAATGAGAAGATTCATACTGTGGTCCAATTTGCCCAAAGCAGTGGTTCTCAAGCCTGGTCCTGATGGACAACTGTTCTGCAGATTTTGTTATTTTCCCTGATCGGAACAACTGATCCAACTAATCAGCATTCCTGAGTAATTAGAGCAAAGATAAACATTAAAATGAGAAACACTGACTTTAAGGATTGACTGAATAAAAATGCTGGGATACTGGAGTATTAATGGTCCATCATGGAGCTTGTGTCTGGATGTTCTTCCACATAGCTATCTCACTGTTGCTGTAAACAGATCAAAAGTATGGTGTGTTGTGGTATAAGAGGAATAAAACACTTCAGGATGTGCTAATACAGGAAAATGATTAACTTCAGGGTGGTAACAGTAGCTGTTCACTTCGAGCTGTATCACTGATTGTTTTTCTATACTAGCATGCCCTGTCATGTTTTATTCCTTAAATATAAAGAGGTCCTCTTTGGAAAATGCTATGTTGTAAACCGGCTTACTATACCATGAATATTTCATATGGTTCCAACTCCAGTGGTTGGTTCCTTAGATGTTCCCTCTCTTTCTGTTCTGTCTCTCTTTTGTTCTGGTTTTCATTCCTCCCTCTCATGTTTTTCTCCTCTTTACTTTACTTCCTCTCCATCTGTCTCTCAGCTTGACTCCCACTTTTCTCACTGGTTCCTTCCTGACCTTTTACTCATTCTGTCACTTTTCTCTGGAGTTGATCTGACGTGTTGCATAACCAGGACATTCCTTCATGGCTCTGCTCCTTATTATTGGCTCATTAAGGTGGGAGAGAGAAAAAAACACAACACGAGAGAGACTGAGATCATGTGGCTTAGGGATGACCACTGAACGATGAGGTGTATTATAGATTTCATCTGTTTAAAGTCAATACTAGTTCGCACATAGAAATCTTGGACACAGTCTGGAGAACTTTGACCTAATCAATATTATCTGAGATCTGACAAAGAGTATTTGATCTTCTTGAGAACATTATTGGATACTGTTGGTGGCTTTCCATGTGACTCTCTTTATCAGTTATGCTTTGAAGGGTATTGATGTGGCATGTCTATGAATAACTGTTCTTCTGAACATTCACTGTATCCCAAATATGGTTTGGAACAAGTGTATGTTATACATAGGTTATACATCCTATACAAAGGTGAGGTTCAGGGTTACTGTAACACTAGATTCAGTACATCATTTACGTTGAACACTGTGTTCTCTTTAGCTGTTTGGAATACAGGTTTACACCTTGAATATGGCCCCAGTGTGGTGCTGTCCAGTGGCAACAAGGTGTTGCTCGGTTTCATCTGTTTGAGACAGAATGTGGGCATTGTGGACAAACACTTAAAGTCTAAATACCAGCCAACTAGCCTCACACTTTTTAATGTCAAGTCTTTGGCCAACTAGGAAAAGATGAGGTACATGCTTAGGGCAAAAGATTCTATACATTACCCTTAAAAGTTCTTTCTTTATTTATCCATGTGGGAGAGCCCATATTTCTAGTTCCTAATTTAGATTTCCTTAGAAAATTCCACTATATGGCCAAAAGTGTGTGACCACCCTACCGTCAAACCCAACATGTGGTTCTTCCTCAGACTGTTGCCATAAAGTTGTAAGCACACAATTGTCTAGAATGTCTTTGTATGCTGTTGCTTTAAGATTACCCTTTACTAGAACTAAGGGACCCAAACCTGTTTCATCATAACAATGACCCTGTGTGACAAAGCAAGCTCCATAAAGACATGGTTTGCCATGATTAATGTAGAAGAACTCAAGTGGCCTGAACAAAGCCCTGACCTGAACACCACTGGAATGACCTGGAACTCTGCATGACTGCAAGCTAGGCCTTCTCACTTGACATCAGTGCCCAACCTCACTAATGCTCTTGTTCCCACAGCCATGCTCCAAAATCTAGTGGAAAGGCTTCCCAGAAGAGTGGAAATGGCCATGTTAATGGCCAGGGTTTTGGAATGGGCACATATGGGTGTGATGGTCAGGTATCCACATACTTTTGGCCATATAGTGTATATCCTTTCACTCCTACACTTAAGGACCAAAAAGTCTTTGGATGGTTATCTGTTCCAGCTTTCTAAAATGGTTTGCATCTTTTCTGAAAAGAAATTTCTTTAAGGAACCTTTAAGGAATTCCTGAGGCATTTAAATACATTTCCGAATAGGTCAAACTCACCTGCTGTGCTTTCGGTGTAAAGATTTATGCTATGAAATTCAACATTACTATTTTATCAGCGAAGAAATAAGCATACATCTAATTTGAGTTTATTAGTCTGTGGAGACACATTCTCTTAAATCCAAACACTTTTATTTAACATAATATCACACTACAGAAGTCTCCTCTTTCCATGTTGTTGTCTTTTGGTTATGCAGTGTTCTCCTGATCTCACTGATCTCCTGGGATTCCTCTCTATTTCAGGATGTTTTGAATCCCAAATCCTTTTTTCTTGGAAGGTTCCATATTATTGTGGCTCTTGGGGGTGGCTCTTATATCACCACTGCAAAAGAACACCTATAGTGTACATTTCAACACTATGTGGTTCCACTGTTCTCAAATTTTCAGACCACATGAAACACTCTGGCTTAAGAATGGCGTTGGAAAGACAGATCAAAAGCAGAGGTTTGCTAAAAACACATGCTCTTGTATAAGGTTAACATGTACAAAGGTTAAATCTCCAAACTTGAAGTGTCAGTTTTAGGTGAAACTTCATGGATGTTGATGGATAACAACAAAAGTATGTGTAACAGAAACTATGCAGACCAGAGCTCGATTTGAGGGGGTGCTGTCCCACCAATTTAAAAAAACCCTGCTGTATAAAACTGCCTTCCCCTTTGGAATAAAGTCATTATGTATTATCACTTAAAGGAAAACTCCACCCTGAAACACATTAAATGTGTTTATAGTGAAATATTTTGCAATTTGTTAGATGTTGCACCTAATAACAAAAGAGCAAGAGCTTCTTTTCTCACTCACCATTTTCCTGCAACGTTCAACGTCATATTAATGAGAAATCCACTGTACATCTAGTGGAGATGTTGAACTTAAAGTTTCACAATGCAATGCATGTATATGACGCAGTTGCACTGAGGTACAGCAGAGACTCAGCTCGGCTAGTTAGAGATGACGAGCGTGATGGCATTGATGACTGTATTAGCATGAAATTTGAAGCTTTGAAAGCTGATTTGTTTGCACAAAGTGTACAGATAAGAAAGCTGGATAGTTTAAGGGACTAAAGCACCGCTGCATCACTCGCTTTAGGTAAAGACTAAATCCCACTATCAGCAGATATTTGAACGGCATTGTGGATAACCAAAGAAGACCAAAGAAGTTCGAACTAAAAGTGAACTTGCATTTTCATTACAAAATTATTCTTGGACTCCACTTGAACCGATGAAAGGTGTCTGGAGATGGCTATTAGGCTAATCAAGTAGTTTTGCTAGGTAGCTAACTAACTAACTAACTAAATGAGTAGTGTCAGCTTTTTATTTTTATACACATAGCAAGAGTTTGACATGGTCATAATAATTTGAGCTTTTATTCCTCTTATCAAATGGGTATCAGTGCATTTCCAGAGCATTTTAAAGACTTTTCTAGGAAAATGGTGCTAGCTAAGCTCACTGGGCTTTTGTCCTGAAGCTGAAACCACTACACCTCTTAATTTGGTCACGTTATGTAAAAGAAACACTTTGGTCAAAGGTTATAGCTTTCTAAAGATGTTTCATTAGGAACACTCTTTGAAAGGAAACCCAGTGTTGTAGGGTCCTTCTTAGATGTTCCCTCAGAGAACTCTTAAGTGCCAGGAGGAAACTTTTTGCTAATGCTGTATGATTAATCACAAATTTTCCATGACTGCGTGAAGCAGAATTAAGAAGAAGAAGTAGAAAAGAAACTATAAGTCTAAAACAATGTCCAGTCTATTTGCAGTTCTTTAAAACATGGACATTTAAATAGAGCGTGAAAGTGGAAACGGCGAGAGAGAAAGCATCACATTCCAGACTGCAAAACAGCAGGACGTTCCTTCTTTTCTTCTGGGAAACGGAAACTCCTGAGACCCATGTGTTTGGATATTGGAGAAGAGCCGAAGTTTGCAGGAAAAGAGCAGTAAAGCATGAATTGATTGCAGGCTTTACTATTGTTTGACTTTGCATTTAAGGGTGCGTGAAGCCTCCATGATAGACAGAATAAACAGACGAGCACAGATCATGTCAGTGCTGTAACTTTGTGTTCTTACAGGCTGGAATTTCCTGTGGTGTTCTGGTTATGTTTCTGGTTAGATTTCCAGATTAATCAGTAATTTGTTAACAAGATAGAAACTCATTTGGGCACCCTAGGGATATACAGTACACTTCCCTAAAGCTGCTGTTGTGATTATGTAATTGTTTTATCCTCATATCAAGACTCACATTATGTTCAGACCATATACACTATATGGCCAAAAGTATGTGGACGCCTGACCATCACACTCATATGTGGTTCTTTCCCAAACTGTTGCCATGAAGTTAGAAGCACACAATTGCCTAGAATATCTTTACATGCTGTAACATTACAATTTCCCTTTACTGGAACTGAGAGGCACAAACCTGTTCCAGCATGCCAATGCCCCGTGCACAAAGCGAGCTCAGTGAAGACAAGGTGTGCCAAGGTTGGTGTATAAGAACTCAAGTGTCCTGCACAGACCTTCCAGATGAACTGGAACGCCGACTGCACCCCAGGCCTCCTCACCCAACATCAGTGCCTGATCTCACTAATGCCCTTGTGGCTGAATGAACAAAAATCCCCATAGCCACGCTACAAAATTTAGCCTTCCCAGAAGAGTGGAGGTTAATAAAACAGTAAAGGGGGAACAAATCTGGAATGAGATGTTCAACAAGTACATATGAATGTCATGGTCAGATGTCCACAAACCTTTGGCCATGCAGTGTATGTTCAGTGCAATTCATACTTCTTGCTTTTCACTGTATGAATGTATATGGCAATGATGGTGTCACCCCGAAGAGGATGGGTTCCTCTCAAGGTTTCTTCCTCATGTCTTCTCAGGAAGTTTCTCATACCACTGTCATTAGGGATCAAAATCTACATTTCTGTAAATCTGCCTTGCTACAGTGTCTTTAGTGGGTGTGGCCTAAACTATGCCAGCATGAAAGCAAAGACGTTTTTGTTGCATTGTTGGGATTCCCAGGTCTGATGCACACCTTTAGTCTCAACTAGACACCTCCTATTCGTATCTGTTTAGAAGACATTGTCACCTCAACCTGAATAATGTATTCATATTCTCATGGGAGACACAAACATAACATTCTGATCAGTTCTAAAATGTGGTTACAAATCAGAAAAACACATGTTTTAATACAAAATGTACATTTATTATTCTTCAATTCTTTGCCAGCAATGCAAATAATATCGAACTCATCAAGAGATGGTCCAGTGGACACAAGTGCAAACCTGCCACAAGCATATAGGAAACATAAAATCCTAAATTAAGACAATCTTTATATATATATATTTTTTTTTACATATTATCATATCAACAATATTATCAAACACAATGGAAAATAGAAAAATACTTATTTTAAACAATATACTCTTAAAACAAACAATTCTTTTTAATATATACACTCCTCAAAATGTATTCGTCTCCCACAAACCCCAGACGTTTTCTGAATTAGCCAATGACCGTTGAGTCACTTGAAAGTCACTATACCAAATCAAACCAAATCGCTTCCCCACCCAGACAGACAGACAGACAGACATTTTACAGATCAAGGCGATGTAACCGTATCTTTTGAGAATGCCAATTTTGCTCTCTAAAGAGCATTAAGATTTTTACATAAAAAAAAAAAGTTAGAAAGAAAAGAGGAAAAATAATGGCCTGTAAAACAAACTATACATAAAACTTGTGCAACCGCAGCAAAACGTTCTTGAATCTATGGAACAGAAAAAGTCGGTGTTTGTGGCACGTGGTGGAGACGGTGATACACACAGAGGTAACAGTGATGAAGTGTGGACACGCACATGTGTGGACATTAACTCTTAACTCTAAACTGTGCTTATCTGAAACAAAGTCTTTGGCACATTTGCCTTTTCAGTTTTTTTTTTTGTTCCAAAAGTGCTGTTTTTTTAAAAAAAAAAAAAAAAAAGAAGCTACTATTCCCAAGTTTGAAGTGTCCTAAGAGAGGACCTGATCCTACGATCCACTGGTGAAGAAAGTCTCCAAGCACACCCTTCAGCATTCATCTTCGAGCAGATGGAGTGTCCGTCTTAACAAATGTCCATCTGTTGTCTTTGACCTCATGAGCATTCACTGGTGTTGAGAGCTCAGTTCTCCGGATAAGGATTACCCACAATTCAATTCCGACCAGCAGACTAACAGACACTCAGTAATCACAGAAGCTTCTATTTACACTGATGAGCGTGTGCACGTGTGTGACTATGTGTGTGTGAATGTTTGTGCGCAGAGAGAAACCTATTTTTATTTGATTAATTAAAAAAAACATTTTATTAACAATTTGCAATTACCATAGGCTTCTTAAGGGCTTGTTAAAGGGCACTTCTTACTAGCTGCAGTCATAAGTGCATACCTACACACACACACACACACACACACACACACACACACACACACACACACACACACACACACACACACACACACACACACACACACACAACCGGGGCCAAAAACACCTGAGCAGACCAGCTCACACCAGTGTCTTTTCTTAACTGACGAACTGAGCTCCCTTCTGATTGGACGGCATGGCTGTCACTCTAACAGATCAGCTCCTGCTGCATTTCAGGGCGAGCAGGGAACGACTCTGTAAAAGTGAAAGTGTCCCGGCCCGTTTTCAGATCCCCTTGTCCGGGGTACATGGGATACGACGGGATGTCGGGACGCTCAGGAGATGAATCGGGACTCTCTGGCTCGGATTCTGATTGGCTGGTTTCCTGCTCGTCGAGCGTGGTGGTGGTGGTGGTGGTGGTAGCGGCGGTGTCGGTGTGAGAGTCTGCGTTCAACCAGGGGTGACGCAGACACTCGTCTGCTGTGGATCGATTTCTAGACAATAAAAAAAAAATTCATATATCATATCATTAGCAAGTGTTTCAATATTCAAGGATAACTAAAGTTAATGTGACGTGAAATTCCAGCTTCTGTTAATACAGATCAACTTGGGCGGAATATTATTGGGTGGAATAAAAATAGTTTTATGTTTGTTGTCTCATTTGACATTTTATCAGCAAGTATATATTTTACATTGTTTTATTTTAATTTGTACTAAGAATTTAGTTAAATTTTTTCTGAGCTACAGTTCGCTGCTTTACCAAATTCATTATTACCATTTTCTCTTCATTTTTTTAATTAATGGTCACGTTATTACTAATTTTAGAATTATTTATCCTTAAAATTTCCACTACATTTTTATTTTCTCCATTTTCTCATTCTTATGTGCATTACAAAGCATGAAAGGTGTTATATAAATAAAGTCTATTATTATTATTATTATTATTATTATTATTATTATTATTATTATTATTAAAACTGTCAATTTGTGGATTTTTCATAAGGCTTTTTCCAGCAGTTTGACCAAAACGTAAACCTTAAAAGTCCTATCCTTTTCCCCTCTCCCCAGGTTTTTCCTACTCTATGGGATTACTTGCGCACACAGGAATTTTTCCACATAGCTTTTATTTAGCCTCTCATTTTCCTCTCATATCGCTGATGATCTGTGGCTGTAAAGTTTTAGTGAGTGCTGAGGCAAAGGCTGCCATCATTTCTCATGGAACCAATATGGTGACAGACCTGGGCTGCCATTAGTCACTGTGACAGAGCCCAAATGGCCACTGCTGTGTGTCAGGCGGGCACCGGACGAACGTGGGAACGCAACAGGGCCTGTACATTTGCTGGCTGTTACATTTTAATCAAGACTTATTTTTTTTGGCTAAATTTATAGCTTGATGATGGAGACTGTCTTCCCCCAAGTCCTGTACAGCTTGACATTTTAATTGACGTGTATCCTGAAAATACGCAGAGGCCTTTAAACGTGCATTAGCTGTTCTTTCTCGACATACCTGGGTTCTACCTGAAGCAGCGATTTGATGAAGTCTTCGGCGAGGCTTGAGATCCTGTCTTGTGGGTAGTCCACATTGCACTGGGAGATGTTCAGGTACGTCTCCTGCGTTTCCTCGCCCAGGAAAGGAGACTCTCCCGTCAACATCACGTATGTCAACACACCGATGCTCCTATACGACATAAAAAGAAGCATTACGCTTGTGATATTGGTGCCAAACATACTTAGTCACGTACCCCGGCAGTTGTGGGAAATTTTTTACACAAACGGTTCTAATGATAAGCAGCGATAGTGATGGAGCAATATTTATAGAAATGCCTTGTCACGCTAGAGAAGTTATCAGTTAAATTGATCTGATAAAGCTGTAAATGCACACACACACACACACACACACACACACACTCAGCTCTTACTCACCACATGTCTGTAGCCGTGCTGATTGGCTCGTAGCTCAGAATCTCAGGAGCTGTGAGTGGGGAAAAGGAAATCAAACTTTTATTCATGTTGTACTATTATTAGCAATAAAATACTAAACACTAACAGAGGTGAAGGTGAACTTGCATACTTGTTTCGAGTCAAAGATTTTCAGTGGGAACAAATTTACTGAGCAAAACGTCAGCTGTGGTGAATTGGCTTTATTGCCCAGTAGCTCAACTGCTTTGGATGTGTTCAGATCTAAAGCTTCAACCTTTGTACTATAGCACAGAGGATCCGAAAAGGAAGAAGTGCTAAGATTTTATACTTCCTGAACCGACAGAACAGTCAGGAGGCTGTATTATATGGTATAACCCTCTTTTACCAATTTTACTAAAATCATCATCAAAGCTGGTGAAAGCTCCTACAACTAAAACGCTAAGTCACAGCTAAATTACAAGATACACCAAAAATTAGGGAGTTTTTTCCATCACCAATCTGTGTGTAACACTTTGAAGATGCCTTTTTCTCAAGGAGAAGCGAACTGAAAATTTCCAATGGACTTCTGTTTTGACTGTTTCATACACATAAGCTTTTAAATAGGGCAGTGCGGCTTTACACTTCAATCCAAAAGCCCCGATCTGATCTGTACTTCCTTCTGACCTTCATTCACACTGCAGATAACCCGAAGCAGATAAACCCGAGTGACTCACCTACGTACTCTGGAGTTCCCAAGATCTCACGCACTTCTGCCGTGTTGTCCACGTGCCGAGACAGACCGAAATCTACGATCCTGATGTCCCCAAGTGGCTGGGCGCTGGTTAGCAGAATGTTCTGAGGCTGGAACAGGCAAAACACAAACATGAGGTGTTAATAACAATACATCCACATAGAACAAATAGAACTAATCTTCACACGTTTGTGCACATGCCTGTGCGCAAAGAGAGGCTTTTCCTTTGGGTTAAATTTCTCCACCTGCATGGAATTATTTGGAAAGAGGAATGCTTTCAACAGCAAATACGATGGACTGGTATGTCAAATTAAAACACTTCCTGAGAAAAAAGGGGCCTTATGAAAAGGATTTTTCCAACATCTGCACCATCTAGTAAATCAGCCTTGCTTTATAAATTCCCTGGTCTATTTTAACGTGCGCTTTTACTCGTCTATTTACCAGTGACCTGTGGTTTTGGCTGCT
Source organism: Pangasius djambal (assembly GCA_022985145.1). Lineage (NCBI taxonomy): Eukaryota > Metazoa > Chordata > Actinopteri > Siluriformes > Pangasiidae > Pangasius > Pangasius djambal. The sequence continues at coordinate 6,248,998 of CM040987.1, forward strand.
CCAACCAAATACAGCTGATGCATGACTTAAGGATGAGGTGCAGCTTTTTCCTCTGCTAGTTTTTCACCATCTTAATAAATCTTTCAGTAAGCAGCCCTTTCTTTAAATCCACTGGCCAAAACTTGTCTCAACAGTCTCTCAGATATCTGATAAGACAAATCCTGTGCAAAGAGTCACCTCTACAGATCAGTACCTCCCACACACAGCTGTAATTAGCACAGGTTTATTGCAGTGTCTCTCTGTACCAGACCTGACCAAGACAATGAAGACATGTAGTACAACCTCTCTGCTCTCACACAAATGCACTCACTCTCGTAACGACTGCATGAAAGTGAACAGTAAAAGTTTACGAGACCCTGAACTCTAATTGCAGCCACTCCATCTGAAATCTCGGCTTCTGTGTGTTATGTAACTCGATTTTTTTACACACACGCACAGAAAGAAGACTGTACGGTGGGTCGTTTTATTTATGTAGACATTTACGGACATGCACACACACTGATTTTGCCCACCTTCAGGTCTAAGTGAACGACACTGCTGCGATGAAGGAAAGCTACGCCTGTGAGAATCTGCCGGGCCAACCGGATGACGTCTTTCTCTGTGAAGGCCTCGTCATTATCGGCCACGCACTGATTGAAGATTTCTCCTCCAGCAGCACTGAAAGACAGAGAGAAAAGATAGCAATCAATAAATGCCAGAAAATACTAATTTTCTCAATGTAATCATTAGAACTCACAGCCATATCAATCTTAAATGAAATAAAATATTTGATCAATCTCTTTATTTAAAAAGAAATTCAATTCAAGAAATGAAAATAAATCACAATTTATTATCAAAACTAACCGTTTAAACAAATATCTTTCCCATACTTCAAGGACTACTGAGCATACACATGTCTCAGGCAGTGGACTGAGACATTAGTAATGCAGAAATACAGTTGAGAAATATTTAAGAAATACTATTAGTGCATGATCAACATCCTCTTGAATTACTAATATTCACTACTTGTCCTGAATCACTATTTACTTAATTCACAGACCGACAAATTCTTTCAGATCTGCCATTCAAAATATACAAAGCCACTTGGACAGAGTGTGAAGAACATTATAATGCTGTGGTTTTTCTGGAAGCGAAAACTCCCACACCTACTCACACACTATTCAAATTGCAAAACATCTCTGGATCACTTTGGCAGGGAAATAATAAGGAACCAGACACAAAGCGAGACCTAATGCCGAGTGCTGCAGACATCACATCCATGAATCACTAACTCTCAGCTCCAAACAGGCCAGTATTACAGCAGATTTACGGACTTTAATATGAGTGCACATCGGCCCACACTGACAACCGACTGAAGTTTCAAACCCTCCTACAGTCAGACTTTGATTTAACTGATTTACTCAAACCCCACCAAAGTGATATGTACAAGAAGCAGAACTGTCTAGACTTTATTATTGACAGGGCTATAGCTTCAAATCCAAATTAAGTCTTATCCAGTTGTGTCCTGACTTGACATCTGACATTTAATAAGCATTAAAGGAGAGAAAGAGAGAGAGAGAGAGAGAGAGAGAGAGAGAGAGAGAGAGAGAGAGAGAGAGAGAGAGAGAGAGAGAGAGAGAGAAAGGGGGGGGCTCTATTTAATCCTAAGCACTAACAGACCAAGGTGTTATACAAAAACCCGCTCCTGAGATTCATCTGATCATCTGGAGAAAAGAGAGCAAAGGTGGGTGGGAGGAATGGCATACTTTCACTCCCCTGTCAATCATGGTGACATTAGCCAATAGCAAGCGTCTAGGAGCTTGTGAAGCGTGCGGATAGAGCTTTCATCCGAGTGTGTTGCGCTGCCCTGTGATGCAGCATGAGCAGCAGTTCAAAAAGATGTGGTTGGATGGCTTCATGTGTCTCGGGGGAAGCACATGTTTGCTTCACCGTCCCTGTATGATAGAGTTGGTAAGGGGGGAAAAAGCTGAGACCAAAAGTCTTAAAAGAGAAAATGGGAGTAAAAATAATAACAATAAATAAATAAACGAATGAATAAACTGGCTTGTCGAGCCTCAGGCTTGCGTAACTATTACAGCTCAGCAAAGTGCGTGGGATTTTTAGATTTCACATGTTTGCCTGTGTGTATATTGTACACTTCATTTGTTACACAACCCTGAAAGCCAGCTGTGTAAATAATTGGGGTACTAAGCATGGCTTATCATCCTGGCCATCAGCTCAGAGTTAATTAGATAGTCTCAGTCCTGCACGCACTTTCAACAAACCACAGGCAGTGCACTGGAAAAGCCCAAACTAGATGGTACATTTGCTGTTCGATACTGAACAAACATAAGGAGTGCATACATAGGAAAAGTGGAAACCAGAAACAAACATAACACATAAAACATAAAACAAGGCTCTCCGACACACAACACACAGAAGAGCAAAAGGAGGCACAGTGCTGTTATCAGACACTGTGCTCAAAAGAGAAGCAGCCATTTTTGTTGCTATGGTGCTGTTTAATATTCTTGTCATTCTTGCCATTATTCACGAGTGCTCTCTCTTTTACTTGTGTCTGTCTCAGACTGAATACATAACATATCAGCTTAAAAATATGCAGGCTTTTTGCTTTACACACTTCACAACTCTGAAAACTGACAATCAAAAATGGCTTAAAATTATATTGTAGGTTTCAAAACAAATATTTACACAAAAATGTTACCTCACCTGAAAGCACAACATCTTGTGCATATGCACAGCGTGTAATGATTTTCTTTGTATTTTATGCTTATTTATTGTCAGCAGTTGTGTTTGGTAATGTAATTTCTTTCATAACCTTGCAGATATTTAAGTAATGCTGTTTAATGCTTTTTCATTTAAAGCAAAATCTAGAACATGTTTTTCCTGTATTTCAAACAGGACCATTTTGGTTGTGTCCAAAATTCTGTCGTATCAGGCCACCACTATAAACAGGAGAGTATTTCTGTGCGAATCCTGCTAGTCTATACTACACTGTGCATTTGTCTCTGTTGAAAGTCAGCAAAAAGCCAAAAAAAAAAAAAAAAAACATGTACTGGTGAAGAAGAAAAATGCACAGAAGAAGAAACAAAGGGCTGGCTAGCAGTGAGTCAGAACAAAAAGCCAAAAAAAAAAAAAAAAAGTCAGAGTCAACCAGTGAACTGATGGTATTTTGGTTGGATTTCTTGTAAAACTTCGCCTCTGCTCTCAGATTAAATGTTAAAAGCATGCGATAGAGTCAGTGTCACATCACTTAGGTTTGCGCTCAGCACTGAGGATGTGGTTGTGGCTGCAGGCTTGTGTGTGTTTGCTTGCTGCTCTGTTTTTAGAAGCCCAGTTAAAGCCTAGCAAGAAAAGCCACAGGAAATGGAAAAAATCATTTCTCTGTATCTCCTGCTGTTTTCTTCTTGCTCTTATTCCTCTTTGTCTCTCTGCTTCTACAGAGAAAGGAGCCAGATGGAGCCAAAAAAAAAAAAGTAAAAGTGTTAAAGCAGAGGAGCCATTTTTTTTTGTCCCAGCGTGCAAAATTAAACAGACAGAAGGAAGCGTCCATATAAACTAAAGTATCACTATATTCTCAGGCTGTATATCTGCCTTAGGGACACACTGAACTCAAAAAAAAAAAAAAAAAGAGACAAGATAATACAGAACAGGGGACAGACACGTAAACGAAGAAGACAACAGATTTTAAGGAGTTACCATGATAATTACCAGATAAACCCCAAGCCAAAATGAATGATTAACCAGAGTAATTTCCTAATAAGGCAATGACACAGATTGTGGTGTGTGTGCGCATGTGTTTGTGTTCACACATGTCTACGTCAGGTTGGTAACTGACGTACAGCTGATCTTCAGCAGAAGCGAATGAACTGTGCACAGGAAGTCGGCTACTGAGAGTCAGACAGAGCTGCAATCTACTGTTTCTCAAAACTCCTGTCACTCGAAACCAGTATCCGGTGTGAGCCGAAGAAACATTCAGAAAAAAAGTGCAGAGTTTGTGAAAGTGTTGCAGCGTTGATGTTAAGGGAAAATCTAAAGAGGTCACAAAAAAAAAAAACCACCCTGATAAAAAAAAAGCACAATAAAGAGGGTTAGAATAAAGAATGATTCTTGTAACTGAAAAAAGATGGAGGAGGCAGTTTGGGAAATGTTTCTCAGGGTTAATTGGAGTCTCATTATAGATCGTAATCAGCTCTGCATTCTGACGCCACTCACAGTCTGAGATTCAGTCTGAGCTTGTGGATTTATTCTGCAAGACCGTCGTGCACGTGCACACGTGACTAGATACAAAATCATCCTCGTTTCACGTGAGAGAGAGAAAGAGAGCTACAGAGAGACAGAGACAGTGCAGTCAAGACCTCTCTCAGTGTCTGACTTGCTCTCTCTCTCTCTCTCTCTGTTTCTCTGTGTCTCAGTCATGACTTGATTCTGCTTTGCTGATTTTGTGTGTGTGTGTGTGTGTGTGTGTGTGTGTGTGTGTGTGTGTGTGTACTGATATAGTACCTGGACAGGTTTAACAGAACACTGAAGAAGAACACTGCATTCTCATAAGTGAGAGGTGATTTTAAGGTTAGTGTTTCTCTGATTATTAAGTTGGAACGCTGACTCGCCTCATCAAAGACAAGCAGAGAACAGCCCCAGGGTTCAGTGGTGCGCACGTGCACTTGTGCGTGCACACACACATATATTTACAATAAATGTACTACCTTAGAAGTGGCTGATACAGCAGAACTCATGATACCTGAAGCACCAATACATATTTCAAGATTTAAAACCTGCGCAAACCGATGAATTCATTTCTACTTTTATGTAGAATCTATAGAAATGCATGGCTTGAAAAGTGAAAAGGGGAAATGAAACATTTAGTGTTAAAAATATATTTCCAGTAGAGGGTCCAATAGAGCTGATCGGTGTTGCTAATGTACGGCTGTTAAAAGTACCTTGTGATTTGTCATATACCGCTATGCACTACACATCATATTAATCGAAACGTGTGTGTGTGTGTGTGTGTAAGCTTACTATTCAAGCACCAGGATGATCTCAGTGCTGGTCTCGTACACCTCGTGCAGCCCCACCACGTAAGGGTTGGCCTTGGCCGCCTCGAGCACGGCGATCTCGTTCAGGATGTCGGCACGGCAGTCCGCACCCTTCCGCCGTTTGCGCAGGAACTTGGCGGCGTACTCTTTCTGTGTGGCCTTTTCCACACACTTCTTTACCACGGCAAACTTCCCTCTGGAGGGAGAGAGAGAGAGACAGACAGAGAGACAGAGAGGGAGAGAGGGAGAGAGAGAGAGATATGATTAGTGATCATAGTCAATTAATCTTTTTCAAATGTCTTGTTCGGAACTTTAGAAAATGTGTTAATGACTAAGTATCTTTTGTAGGAATAAGTATAAGAAGAATGATCAAAACAACCAAAACACAAAAAGTGTAACTGCAACAGTTTTACAACGTTTTTGTAAGAGGTGAAACTTCTGAGTCGGCAAAAGTTATTGCACCATAAAAAGCAAGAGCAAATCATGTTACAATATGCAAATACAGGCCACTTAATAACCAGTTTATCAGAGGAAAGGGGGTGGCTATGCAGGATGGGCAGCATTTCCAATTTGCATATTCATTAAATCTGTGTGAAAATCTTACTCTTATATAATATAGTAGTGCACCTGGAACATTTTTTGCTTATGTTTTAGGACTGTATAAAACTGAAAACTTATCAAATCTCAAATTTCTGAATAAATCCTTATCTGAATTGATAGAATAAAGTTCAAGTTATTATAAGCTAAGTTCTATTCTATTCGTTTAACTTTATTCTCATTGTTCATTGCATTCACTACATGTACAATTACTGGAGATTTACTTTAGTAAAATTTGTTTGGCTCTACTGAAAAGACATTAAACGTTAACAATAATTCCAAATAAATTGTTGCTTTGCACTCTACAATAGGAAAAGCTGCCTGCGGTAAACCCACAACTGTAAGAAAAACGTTCTCATCTATTGGTCTAGAAGATGTGTCCCCAAACGAGATGTCAAGCTACTCGTCTGCTGACCACAGTGACTCACGGCTGCCACTTATGGCGCTTTCATAATTACTGAGATGAAGAAAATCCACATGCCTCTGATGTCACAAGCTTACCAGGCACTTCCCTGTTAGGTGTCAGTGGCTTTAACAACCTTGATATTGCTCTCTCAGGTCCACAAGGCTGATAATTAGAACAGAGCCAGACATTACAATTCCCTGTTCTTGCTCTGTTATCGTTTAAGTCACTTGATTCGTTCACTTGAGCCATCTCTCTCTCTGCTTTATCTCTGCTTCTTCTGAAGATAAAAACAACAGTTGGGACACATGGATCTTCTCCTCGCATACACACAGGGTCATTCTGTACACTGGATGTCTAGCCCACACTTCAGCGATTACTTTAAAGAGTCAACTCATGGCAAAACCCCCCCATACACACACATAAAGCCCAGGCCACCAGTTTGTACAACCCTTTGTCTAACAGCCAAAAGAACAATTTGCTTGTTACTCCGCCTTCACTGCTTCTTCTTTAGGAAGCCTCACAATAAGACACACTATGGTGTGTCTGAAGCACGATGTGGGCATGTGGGTGGTTGGGGACACAACAGACCACCCACTATACCCTAAATAAATGGTGATAAATGGTGCCCCCATCTCTCGGTGTATCTACTCATGTTCAGCACAAAAGAAGAATGCTGTAGGGTGACAAAAAGGTCAGAGGGCACAACACTGACCATCATAATTCACTAAAACCATAACCACTGTGTAAAGTGTTGCAGGTTGTAATTACCACTCATTCGACATCTGGTATTTGACTGTTCTTGATATGCAGTGTCTGTTTTTTTTTTCTTTTTCTAAAACAGGGATAAGAATGAAGTGTCCTCATTTACCCCTTTCACAGTTTCACTGATCTGCAATCAGTTACCTTAAAAGGTTTAAAAGGATGTTTTCATTCACCATACAGACAGGAAACACACACTATGTGGTTACACGACCCAGATGCAGTAGTGGATGAACATCCTGCACGAAACTAAACACTTATCCTCTTTTTTTTCTTTACCGTGCTTGTCTGCGGGCATGTGTGCTGAAAGAGAGACTGAGAGAAGAGAAGTGCAACCATGCATGTCTTCCTCTCAGCTGTTATTAAAGACTGTTAATTTGATGTCCTAAAACAATTTGTCACCTTAAGATAAGCATTCATCCTTGAAGTAAGCTTAGCTGTAAAAACCATGGGAATGGCTACAGCAATGGAGAGCCCAGTGGCCATAGCATGCTAATGGCCACTCCAATGGCTACCCCAATGCCTGCAGCAATGGACAGTCCAGTGGCTACTGCAATGGATACAGCAATGGACAGTCCAATTGTCATGGCCATGGATAGTCCAGTGGCCACAGCAATGGACAGTCCAATAGATATGGCAATGGATACCACAATGTACAGTCTAATAGCCATGGCAGTGTATACCGCAATGGACAGTCCAATAGCCATGGCAATGCCCCAAGCAATGGCCACAGCAATGGCCACCCTAACTCACATCTCTGAGTGGGCTATTATTCCTATGCAATTCATGCAGATTATTTTGACCAAATTCCCACTAAATAAATAAAATATTCTACAAATGCAGCCTTGTCACATATAAATGAATTGGTGCTACCCATAGTTTTCTTCATCTCCCTATTTCTAAAACCCTGGACATACTGCTGTACCTGATCGGCACACAGTAAGCGAGAACAAGGGCAAGATCAACTCCTTCTATGACCCTCAGGGGAAGTTCCTAAAATGACACTCCGCAAAAAAAAAAAAAAAAAAAGTGTCAGAGCTGAAATCAGGCCAGTGTCCTATGCAGCGCTCAAAAGTAGGACATTCACAAGGACTTATACATATTATCACTCAGGAAAATGAAGTGAGACGAGCACTTCCTTGCAGAGGAATCCATCTCCTCTTCTTTCTGTCAATGTCCAAAGCAGTGATATCTGATCACCTGAACACTTTAAAATGCATGAGAAAGAGTACAAGACACATTGCTTTGTCCGACCAAAGAAGTAAACATGTGTTCATTTACATTTATTCAAAGCGAGCTCCAAATGAGCATACAGCTGAGGCTCTTTGGCAGACACGAAATTAATGACTTGTCAGAATATGCAAATATGACTAGTAAAGGAGAAGCATCTACACTGAGGTATCCTCTCAGCCTGAAGTCTAATGGCTCAACTGTGTGTGTGTGTTGTATGCATGCAGCAGGTGGTGTTTGGGTGCAGGAAGGCACGATATTTTGACTGCCTCTACTCATGGAGCTTGATCTTCCCTCAGATCTGGATTTCTCTTTCAACTGAAGATCAGATAGCATGCATGACATAAAGAACTATGCATCTTGTGACACATGCATGTGGGGTCATGAATGTTTTTATTCAGTGAAAAAGAGCATTCCAAGAACCTATGAAAGCAACCAGATTTTATCGCCATGTTTCCAAACCATAAGTTGAAACCCGGTCTGCCGGTAAATATTCATCCGAGTAATGCCCTGCTGAAGTTGAAATATTGCTATCTGATTAAATGCTCGATGTTAACACCTAGTGCTGGAATTTTCCTAACATTTTTGTTATCTAAAACCACAGCAAATGCGGGATCTCAGATATAATTATTGACATCCAATGCACACAACCCTCTGACCAGGTCTTTGCTTCTTTTCTTCTTTTTATTGCTGCACCACAGGGAATTGTGTCCACAAGACCGAACATAAATTAAGCCTTTTTCCAGCGTAGGAACCAAACGCTGAGCCACAAATACAAAAAAATGCACCTCAGAATAAAAGACTTGGCTTTAAAATCAATATTTTGGCCAAAAAATGAAATTAGCACCACTTTTCCCTTCCACCAGTGTAATGCACTGGACCTTTTAGAAGTCTAAAGTCTTTTCTGGGTGACGCATACTTTCATAATGTGCTATTTAATATAAAATATACTCATAGCTTCAGGGCAAAAATAAAGAACAAAAACCTTAGACCATACATGTCTTTGGTGATGGAATATGTTTTAGAAAAAAAGAGACATTTTATTTGTGATATTGCTTTCATTTGAGCTGCACACCTGACTACCTTCAGTTTGTACTAAACCCAAATTTACCTCAGCTTGACTTACATTATGGCTACATGTAGCCTTGAAAGTGTTTTTAAGTGACATTTACACGTTACCAGCTGACTCAAAAGCAGGCAATGAGTCAAGTCTGAGGAGTAAAAAGGGAAAAACTTTCGTTATTAAAGACCACCCAATTAACACGCAACTTGAATCTAAGTGACTTTAAAAATGAACGCTATTAAGCTAAGCTAAACGCTCATCTTGTTAAAAACATTTAGCTAGTGAGCGCGTGCCCACAACCTCTCCAGAGAAGACTGCGGGTTTTACCTGCCGAGCTCTTTGCCGACGAGGTCGTAGTTGGTCTTAAACGGCTCTGTGCGGATTCGTGTGTGGATTTTGGTCACCATTCCGCTCTTATTCTTGACGCCGGAGTCCAACATTGCGGCGTTGAGAACTGCACAACTAAACACGGTTTAATCACTGAAACCGGGAATCTCTTAGTCCATCAGGTGAGCGCACCTCAGCAAACTGTCCTGCCTGGAGATACTGCAGCTCTGCTGAATTATTCAACAGACTCCAATCCAAAACTGCCTGAATGAAACTTAACAGTGAGCACAGACGGAACACACTCCTGGTTTTCCTTTCTTTTTTTGAGTAGTAATGTAGTTTTAAAGCCTCTGGAGACCGCTATTAAATAACCCCAGCAGCGTCCAGTACGAATAAACGTGTCTCAAAGTCTGAGCACAAGCACGCACCCTGAACAATAAGATACTCCAGTAACCCCGCCCCCTTTCTCTGCAATGCAACTCACCAGCCAATCGATGTAGGGGGCGGGGCTAAGTTACTAAACGCGTGGTTCTGAGGCTCTTAGACTTTTCAGTCAGGAACCTACTGAGGATGAAATTGCATTGCCTAAAATAAAATAAATATTTAATTTAATAAAGAAATGCTAATGAATTAATTATTTAATAAATTAATGCTATTTATTTGTTTGTTTGTTTTATTTTATTTTATTTTGAGCACTTTCGTCCACCATGAGAACCCCTTTAACTAAAAACATTTGCTTCAGATTTATGTTACAAACTGTTAAAAATACTAAGCACATTATTTAAACAAGTACATTAATATTCTATCTATCTATCTATCTATCTATCTATCTATCTGTTTTTTTTAAAATTTCTTTTCACCCATGGAACCTATTTTTTCTTATAATAAAAACGTCATTAGATTCCAGGGGATATTATTTCTATTCATAACAAGTTTGATATTGATGGTTTATGGTTTCTACCACTATAACAAAATTAGAAAATTGCAAACCCCAAGCTATGATTCATGGATCCCTGGGGGTGTCCGGACCCTACTTTGAGACCTCCAAGATCCCAATCAGTCTGGCTTCAAACCGGCACACTCCACAGAGACTGCCCTTTTGGCCGTCACTGAGAAGCTACATGCCGCTAGATCAGCCAAACTATCTTCAGTCCTCATCCTCCTTGACCTTTCAGCAGCGTTTGACACAGTGAACCACAAGATTCTCTTGTCCACCCTCATGAGCCCAGGAATTCCTGGTGCAGCATGGCAGTGGTTTTCTTCCTACCTGGAAGGACGGTCATATCAGGTGACATGGAGGGGATCCACATCTGCTCCCTGCAGACTCTCCACTGGTGTTCCACAAGGCTCAGTACTTGGTCCTCTCCTGTTCTCCCTTTATACCTGATCTCTTGGTGCGGTCATATCCTCACATGGGTTTTCATACCACTGCTATGCTATCCTCTCCTTCCCTCCCTCAGACACTAATGTTTCTGCTCGGATATCAGCATGTCTGGCAGACATTTCATCATGGATGACAGCTCATCAGCTGAAAGTTAATCCCACCAAAACTGAACTGCTTTTCATCCCAGGTGATTCATCCCCATCTCAGGATCTTGCAATCTCCCTGGACAATTCTCTGATCTCGCCTTCAGTTACTGCACGCAACCTTGGGGTAACCATGGACAATCAACTGTCCTTCTCCTCTCACACTGCTAATCTGACACGCTCATGTTGATTTCTTCTTTATAACATCAGAAGAATTCATCCATTTCTTTCCACACAGGCCACACAGGTGCTTGTTCAGTCCCTTGTCATTTCAAGACTGGACTGCTGCAACTCACTCCTGGCAGGTCTGCCTCTGAGCGCCATTCGTCCTCTGCAACTGATCCAAAATGCAGCTGCACGATTGGTTTTCAATCTTCCTAAATTTTCGCACACCACCCCACTGCTGCGCTCCCTCCACTGGCTTCGTGTAGCTGACCGCGTCAGATTTAAAACACTGATGCTCGCCTACAAAGCCAAAAACGGACCAGCACCCACTTATCTCAAAGCTCTTATAACACCTCGCGTGGCACCACGCTCCCTCCGGTCCTCTAGCACTGCTCGACTGGTCCCACCATCTCTCAGGGTACAAGGAAGACATGCATCGAGACTCTTCTCGGTTCTGGCACCGAGGTGGTGGAATGAACTTCCCTTAGATGTCCGAACAGCTGAGTCACTGGCAGTCTTCAAAAGACGTCTAAAGACTTACCTCTTCATAAAGTACTTAAGTTAGCACTTACACACATACACACACACACACACACACACAAAAAAAAACCCCCAACAGAGTTTTGGACTGATGGTATTCCTAGTTTGTGACCTAGTGAGCCAATACCAGAATGTATTTTGATAGACTTCAAAGCACTATTGTATGTCGCTCTGGATAAAGGCATCTGCCAAATGCCATAAATGTACATGTAAATGTAAATGAGACAGTCATTTTTCATGGAAAGTGCTGCTCTTGCTGCTTTCATAATATAGAAGTTGGTATTTGATTTTTTTCATTCATGTGTACTGAACCTGCATCTACATGCATTGGACTTTTTATCCTGTACACATACCATAATGAGCTTAATGTAGGCTGTTGCTATGCAATATTTGTCAGCAAAGCTCTATCCCATCCATCTATGCTTAAGGACGACCATAGGAGCTCACTGACCAGATGTTATGTATGTATGTATATATGTATGTTGGATCATTCTGAGCACAGCAGCGACACTGACATCTTAGTATGTATGGTGTTGATACAAGTGGATCAAGTGCTGGGATTTTTAAACACTTGTCACTACCTGCATTGAGAAACAGTCCACCAACTCAAAATAACCAGCCACCAATGGTCTTGTGGTCAGACACTAAGGCAGATAAAGGGTAGAGAATGATTCTCACGTTGAACCAACATGTTACGTGTTTAAGTCACACCACTGCTGCACCTGATGCACTGGTACTAGCATCACAAACACACTACTACCATGTCAGTGTCACTTTTGCTGAGAATGATCCACCAGCCAAATAATATCTGTTCACTTGTGGTCCTCTTCTACTGTTGGATGAGGGAGACAGGAGCTGACAAACATAGCAACACATGAGCTACAATCAGTAATTGTGCACCATGAGAAAATGGCAGTGATTATAGGTACACGGTAGGTGCACATAATAGGGTTTCCACTGACTGCAAGCACACAAACACACATGCACACGCGCACAGACACACACACACATTACGTAATTCATTTCTAATTGCAGGGCTTTTTGAGTCCATAACTGAAATAGAGCCATACCACCTGAGACGTGTTGTAATACAAATTCTAGGACAGAGTCTGTGCCAAACTAAATAAAACGTGCATTAACCTAAAAATATCCCACTTCTCTTTCTACCTTTTCAGCCGGAAAGCTTTGGAATAGAAAGTTTTAAGGACTGAACGTAAGTGTAGATTAGCATGACTATAACTAAAGAAGGTGATAGAATAAGGTTCAGCATGTAGACACCCTCTATGTGTATATAAGTGTGTGTAAGAGACAAGAGGAAGCACAGAGAATACGAGAGGAGTGTTGTAAACACAAAACCTCGGTAGGTAATTGGAGTGTACAGCCTGGTAAAGTGAGTCACGCCAACTACTGTTCAGCATGAGAACTCTTTCACCTCATCATCAGTTGCTCAGGAATGTGTGTGTGTGTGTGTGTGTGTGTGTCTGTCTGTCTGTGTGTTGATGGTAGCCAGCTGACAGACACATAACTGGAGCGGTAGTCAGAGAGGGTCATGACCTGCCTCTGCAAACGAGACAGAGAGAACGAGAAAGGACGCAAACAGCAAAGCCACCAGACAAGAACCGCTAAAATGATAGTTTTAGAAAAACCAGAGCTCGTGCAAAAAGTGATGGCAGTGTTAACACCTTCACAATATAATCACAACACAACAGCTCATTTGCCAACTAATGTTTATTCATATGAACTCTGAATTATGGCCTACTGGAGGGTTTGAGTCCAGCTCAGTTTGGAGATCTCTGTTCTCAAAGACTCCTGATTCAATTCGCCAGTTAATTCGAAATTAGAAAAGGTGTAGGAAAAGCAACAAAGTGTGTTGGACCCCATCGTGACTGGAACTGATAACCAGGCCCATTTTTGACAACTAACTAGCTTAAACTATTCTTACTCAAGCAACAGCGAGAGTCCGGGAAACTGTTAGGGCAAGTAAACATAAAATAGAACCAAAATGCCTTTTCTATTTCTGATCACTTTGCATGTGGTGTGTGTGTGTGTGTGTGTGTGTGTGTGTGTGTGTGTGTGTGTGTGTGTGTGCTTCTGAAACCCATTTTCCAGATGGTCCTAATTAAACCCAAAAGCATGTGATCCTGGGGGAAAGGGCTGGCATTACTGTGTCAGTGTGTCTGTTTTGGGCAGCCTGTGCAATAATGTTCCATAACCTCAGAGTTCAGGTCAAGTCAGAGTTCTTGTGACCCTGAATCCTTCTTTAGTTGTGTACCCTCTCATTAACGCAGGTGTTTATGCAAAAGAGGAAGTGTACCCACACATTAGACGACACTCAGAGGGAGAATTAAAGCAAGGCATCATTATGTGTCTGCTTCATAACTTTGAGCATATAATACCTGGGCCTTATGTATGCTATTATTATGTGTTGTGTTATGTTATTATTATGAACAGGTTAAGCTGATTATCACTGGTCTATGTTGACTCCAAGTCCAGTCTATACTCATCTGTAGCAGTATAGATTGAGTAATGTTAAGTAATGTTAGTATAGCCTATTTACATGTCAATTATGCAAAAAAGTTTGAGTCAAAGTCTTAGTTTCAGAAGCTCAAGTCTGAATCAGATCCCAAGTCATAGATCATTGAGTCCAACTGACATTAAAATGCATGAAAATTATGACCTTTTGTGAACAAATTTATTGGTGCTACTTGACAATAATGGGCGAAATAGTAAATATAAAACCTGCATAATATAAAATTAACATTTTCCACTCAAAAAAAAACATCTTAACTTTGTACCTTTGTGCCTTTGTGCCACTATGCCATGTCTCTAAAATATATTGCGCAATATTGGGCTGGGTGGCACAACAGAAAAGTACTCACCCTAGCATCTGTAGATCGCAAGTTTGAATTTTGACAATACCACAACCGTCCATGGTCAGGAGCCATGGGAACAAAAGTGGCCATGCTCTCACTGGCTAGGGTCTCCTCTCAATCACAGTGACACCAGCCAATCACTAGCTCATGTATGCGGAAGAGGGAGGATAGCGTTTTCCTCAGGCTGTGTTACGCTGCATTGTGACACAGCAGTTTGAAAAAATTCGAAAGTTGGCTTCATGTGTCTTGAAGGAAACACATGTTAGTCTTCACCTTCCGTAGTTCATAACTATTGTATGACAAAGGAGAGCTGGCTGGTGTGGGGGGAATTTACAGGTGATGAAATGAGGGGGGAAAAAACATATGTGGCAAAATTACTGACAAACATAAACAAAGTATCATCTTTGAAAATATGCCTCTGAGCTGTCAGTGTAGGACAACTGATGAGCTTTTAACCTAAAAGTGGCAAATAAAAAAATCTGTATTAAAATAAAATAAAAAAAAATAAAAACATGACAGATAGATAGATAGATACATAGATAGATAGATAGATAGATAGACAGATAGATGTGAATACAAAGTAGTTACAGTTACCTATTTACAGTTGCCAATGGTCAATACATGTTTCAGCTCACTCATTCATTGTTATTTCTCATATATATCTATATCTCCATCCATGAACCCTGAAAAGTGTTTATGTTTGTCCATGTTAGAGTGTATGTTTCAAGGTTAAAGGTCACACAGAGAAGCACATTTGCACTCTCTGAACTGCGCAAGCAGCTTCCGCGCGTGAGAGAGCGTTATGGGACTGAGGCTCGGTGTCTCTGCATTGTTAAAGACATGTTAGTTATTCCCAAACATTCTCACATGTTCTTCTTAATCCTTTTAGCGGGCAAAACAAAGGCCTGAAGAAACTCAAAGCAGAATACGAGAACAGAATGAAGTCATTAGCACAAGACACAGGATCAAGTGCGGCTTCATAGCAGATTAATCAGGAGTAATTGAATCAAGTCACATTTAACAAGACAAAGAAAAAGACTTGGATGTGAGGAGAATGTTACTCTGAGCGTTCTTGTAATGATCACAGTTTTAGACAAGTAGTTTTTTAATATGAGCTGTTACATATTTAGACAGTGACCTTCCCTAGCCAGGTAAAAGTTCAGTCCAGAAATAAAACGGGGAACTCCGTAGTTTCCCGTTAGACATTCCCTCTTGAGAAACGATATGTTTGTTATTACTGATAATAGTATCCAGCTAATAGTGTTTTTTCCAGCCAGGATCTCCATTTTGAAGAAACCACGAATAAAGGCTATTGTTTAAGACATGCCTTATGTCTCTTCTACACATACACACACACACACACACACACAAAACAACAAGAACAACAACAAGCACAGGGATGTGAAATTGACCCCTGAGCCTTCAGTAATTACACAGAGGTGAAAACTGAAGGGAGTCAAAGCAAACACATCCTTTGGTTCACATCATCACCTAGCCATGTGCATGCACACCACACCCTCTATACCTTTTAAAGCTTCATACTGGAAATTGTGTGGTAATCTCAAGGGTAATCTTAAGACTATGTTTTTTGGGGTTTTTTTGTGCATTGTTAGAATATATATGATTGTGTATACTTTTGAAACTCATTTAAGGTACATCACTGGACTGTGGTAACTTTGACTGATGATATCATTTGACAGCAGGGCCGTCCTTTAAAAAAAAGTGTTTTAATAAAAGCAAAAAAAAAAATGTACAGTCTGGTGCAAAAGTTTGCATCCCCCATAGTTTCTGGGTAAAAAAGCCAAATGTACCCCTAGTTTAGTTCTATTTTTATGATCTCCACGAAAACAGAATCGCAAGAAGCTAAAACGAAACTAGTATGAAATATGGAGGTATCCAACAACCTGACATTGATATAAAACATATGCCAAAATCAACTGAAAATATTTTTCTTGGCAAAGTTGTCAAGAACAATGGACAACAAGATGAAAAAAGCAATCTGGCAGAGTCAGAACAGATATGTCAAGAAGTACAGGGGGCTGAAAACAACTGAAAAGCTGTTTAGAGGATACAAAAGAGGCTGTGTGCGGTTAAAAAGTCAAATGGTGGCCATTCCAGTTATTAGAGAATAGTTTTGTCAGAAGGGGAGATTTAAAAAGGGGGAGATACAAGCTACTCAACTGATATTTTTTTCTCTCATTATAAATATCTTATTCCACAGCACTGTTGAATTCTCAAATTTGTTTGGTCAGAAGGTGCAGCTCTGAGAGTGCAAGGCCAATCACAGGTCTATAATAATAATGATCTAGTTTTAATACATTATCATTACTCTAGTAACTATGGAGGAATTTTCATGGCTCATGCTCACATAAACAGGTTTCAAATGTATAATTGTTGATATAGGTTTCTGTAAGGAGATGTGTATTTACCATTTTTGGAAGGAGTCTCCAGTGTCAACACTTTGTAACAGTCAGAGGTAAAGCTGTAAAATTTTTGTAGTTTTGCACCACAGGAGAGTCTTCAGGTCAGAAATCTCATTAACATGACAAGCCTGTTTAAAAACAGGCTGGTGAAGGAACAACTGTTTATAGCTGCTATAACATAAGTGATAGAAGAACTAACTTGGTTTGTGGACATTCCACAACTTTAAATGCAATTATAAATGGATGAAAAAACTGTCATGTTTGTCTTTAATAAATTGACAATTTTAAATGGCCAATTAATAAATAAAAAAATATGAAAAGAGGCAAATTGTTATGGTATAAGTGGTATAAGTTGAATGGTATGTGCTGTTATTGGAAAATAATCAACCTTGAGGCCTTCTGCTCCATATTGTTGATTATTTTCCACTAATGGCACATCCCAACATGTTTTATTTCTTACTTAACATAAACTATTTGGCTGTTTTGTTACTTGTCATAATAAAGAAAAATCTGTTAAATCTAACAATGTCTTGTTGCTCTTGTTGTTCCTTGGGGGTATGCACACTTTTAGCACATATGGAGTACATGTAGTAGAACATTCTGTAATCAATATTATTGTAGTGTGCAGTGTCATTCTTTGATCTTAAAATACTATTATATTCTACAGATGTAATATATAATACATATTTCATCATAAATATAACATGTTTCCAATGTGATAAGAGAGTATTAACATGCTGTTGATAAAAAATTTAAAAAAAAGTGGGTCTTGATGATGCAAATAGTGAAATCACATTCATTTGCTGAATGATTTAACAGATCTGAGTCATTTACTGATATAAAGTGCTAAGTTTCCTCTGAAGTCTCAGCAGCTGAGTTGTGTTTCTGCAGTGAGTAGGAGGATGAACAGACAGCAGCAGAAGAATCAAGAACAGAGCGGTTGAGGAGAAAAAAAAAAGAAGAAGATGAAAGAAGTTTCACAGGTAGCAACGTGAGCTTGAGTTGCCCACATCCTGCATCCTGAACTCATTTGCAAAAGCAGCCAACCACTTACACACGCACACTGGGTCTGAGTTTGTGTGTGCATGAGTGTGTGTGTATGTTTGTGTGTGTTCTTTTGTGCAAGAAGGCTATTATAAAACAACATGGCTACCTTTTGCATTTCAGCATTAACACTCACCTAGATAATCAATATTCAACTAACATAATATCATGTGCATCTGGTCACAGGTTTGGTTTATTTGGTTCACAATAGCTCATAATAGTGATGGTTGCATAAGTGTGACAGGCAGGGACCTTGATGAATTCATTTAAACATGCCTTATCTGTGTGTGTGTGTGTGTGTGTGTGTGTGTGGCTGGTGCCCACAAGGAAAGCTGCTTTATTTTTTAACAAAAACTTTTAAAGTATTTAAAAACTAAAAGGTCCACTTTGGTTATTGAGATTAAGGTTAGATTTAGGTCTGGCATTATTAGCTGCATTAAAAATTATGTCAATGGAAGGTCTTCACAACAGAAAAACCTGTGTAAGTGTGTGTGAACTGCTCTGGTTGTGACTGCTCTGATTGTCTTCTTTACTGGTCATGTGAACTCAGCAAAAAACACAAATTCCCTTTCCCATAATATTAAAAATTGAGTGTAATTTTTGGGCTTTAGTCCTCAGTGCCAGGAAGATCAGCAGTCAGAGCGAGGAGCTGCCTGGGAACTCCATCATTTGAATGGGAGAGGCTGGTGGTTTGGAGATGGATTTCCAAAAAAAAAAAAAATTAGCTAACTGCGTTGGAAAATATGTGATGAAACGCTGAAGAAATTAAAGTTTGTGAAGCACAAGGGCTTGTATAAACCACAGGGTTTGCATTCAAATCCCTAGGACTTACGTGTTCACTGACCCATTTCATGAGAAAGCAATGTTTGGATGTGTATCACTGTTTGGCTATGAATTATACCACAAATATTTTTTCATAAATACAAGCTGACATAATTCCATTTGGTGGTGTGATTCACTGCTCGGTTCAACTCGGCGCTCGGACTGCCGTGTATTTATGTCTGGAATGGGGGATCGAAAGAGAAACAATCCCTCCGTGGAACAGCGGACAGATTTCCGTATCTCTGTTAGGAATTTCCAGGATTTCCTGCGTCAGCACAGGATGCCCTTGAGTGTCCTTTATACTGCCATACTGACCACTTACCCCTCATCCACATTATATCATGCCTTTAATTTTTAATTCAGGACATAATTAGTTAATGTGGAGGCTTATATGAGATGCTTTTTCCCTATTAAAACCTCTGTTGGGTTTATATAGCATGCAACCACAATACCCAGCATTGGATGTAGATGGCGTCCAAATAAGCTACTGGCAAATTGCCAAGCAGTCTGTGTTTTTCTTCTCATAGAAATACACATGCCGTGAGAGCAGACATAATGAATGCAGTCGTTAAAAAAAAAAAAACACTCAGTCTTTGTGTATATACGTATGAATGATGTCTTGTCTCAAATGAATTTTTGGACATAACATTCCTCCACCCCTAAATAGGTCCCTAGAGGGCTGAATTAGTCTGTCTTTCTTTCTCCATCCCTCACACACACAAACACGCATGTAAAAATGTTTTTAAATGTCCTTAAAACTTTCCCAGTGAGATTATTCCTATTATTTGATAAGAATCTGAGAATGTTTTTTGCTTGACTCAGACCCATCATCACAGTTACACATCTTTGCAGCACACTTTCCTGCAGCCTCAGCACAATGTATGTGTGTGTGTGTGTGTGTGTGGACACTCAGCTGTTTTTATTTTACCCTTCTCAGAAAAAGAACTGCTCTCTGAATTTCCCACCCACGTAATACCACACACATTCATATTTTCTCAGCTTTCTGAAATGGTACAGAGAATAAAGGATTGAGAAATGTGCAATACATTATGTCTTGTTCATAATCAGCCTTGGCAGATGACAATGGCAGAGACAATTGTTACTTAATGTGTGTGTTCAAACCATTAGCTTTATTTGCCCACTGGCGTCCAAAACTCTAACATTACATGACAGTCTCTTTCTCTGTCTCTCTCTTTATCCCCGTCTCTCCTCATCTGCACGGGCTTCTTCAGTGACCTTTTTTATTCCGCTGTTGACACAGAGACGCAGCGACATGAAGAAGAATGTCACCCCTGACAAAAGCTCTTAAGAAATCCCTACCACTGACGCTAATACCCTTTGACCTGAAGAGCATCTGCGTGGAAGCAGCTCCATCCTTCAGATCTGAGACCAGCCTCCTGCCCTAAAGCCGTATTACAAGCACCAAGAGACAGAGATTAAACCTGGTCTCAGATCAGTCAGATTTTTTTCATAGAAATGTCTAAGGATTTTTGGCAGTTGTGTGTTAGAATGTGATGGTGGGGTATAGCAAAAGACACACACATATATATGTATGTAGACATAACAACCATGTGTAGGAACACACACTCACTGTCATAGTGTCAAAAACAGAGAGAAAAAGGAGAAGCAGGTTTCTTGGAGCCAGAAACACATGACAGAAGGTGTCAGAATGACAATCTAGTGTAACCTACTGTGCTTGACTAAACTATGTAAGTAATACTTAAGATCATTTTAAATATCATAAAATGTTTTTGTGCATAATTATATTCTTTAAAAGGTGATGGACAGTCTGGTCAAATAATGAAAATCATCACTGCGGTGTTTTTTTACTGCATTCTCTTAAGAAACTTGAGCTGAAAATCCCATTGACTAATCTGAGTTACTGGCCAGCAAGTATTATTGTGTCATAAACTATAAGAGCCAATCAGGTTTAAATATGCAAATTCAGGCCTGCACCCACAGTTTACCACTAAGTAGGGAGTGAACCGTTCTTTAAAAAAAAAAAGTATAAATCTGACAAATCTTGAACTCTTAACGTTTCTTCAGTAATCCCTCTGAGGGAGTGTTAAAGGTTTTGCGGAGGCCAGGTGCAAATTTACAGACAAATTATTATAAAATATGTGTTACCTGCCATGTTGTCTATCACTATATGAAAGCCGGATGATGTGGATGTCAGGGAAACAGTTACTGATCAAGTGGGAGTGTCCATTTGGTGAACATCATAATGAGTTAGAGTAGCATAAAAATCACATGAATATTGATCTGACTGTTTTGAGGTCGCAGTTAGGCCTCTATGGGATTTCAGCACCACATACACAATGTGGAATGGAATGGAATCTCTTATTCAGTAATAATCAGGAAAATCAGGAAAAATCAATCCAGAGCCTATCCCGTGAACACTGGGTGTGAGGAATGAATACATCCTGCATGGGTGTCAGCCCATTGTAGGGTGCCACACACTCATTCACACCTAAGGCAATGTAGTGTAGACAGTTCACCTACTGGCATGAGAACCTATAGGAACCTATAGAACCTACAGGAAACCCAAGTGAACATGGGGCAAACATGCAAAACTTCACACAGATGGTAACCTGAGCTCAGGATCAAACCAGGGACCGTGGAATTGAACACTGTTATTGAACAAACCAGGCCCCCCTGGAATTGAACACTGTCATGAAAAAAAAAGTCATATAAGGAAAATAAAAATACCTGCAATATGGCCATAGCCCATGACACTTATAGGAAATTTCTGAACTGTGTGACTAACTCATGTCTCCATAAAGCAAGTAGTAATCTCTAACTTTATTCTCTTTCTTCCACTGGATCTCTCTCTGTGTCCTTCTGAGATCAGCTTAAAATTCTGACCACTGACAGAAAGTTTGCTATTGATAAATGAAAGTTCATTTCCACCAGTTGTTATTACTATTATGCATGGTTAAATGTGAATGGTTGCCCACTTGCATTCCCTAACTATTACCCGTGTTATTGGGTTGCTCTAGGTCAAATTGCTCCCTTAATATGATAAATTGCAGTGGTTGGCGACGTGAATTATTATGCAATTACACTCAAAAAGACAGATTAGGGGTCCAACGCTGTAAGAGGAGGAGAGGTCGGAAACCCAGCGCTCTTTAGTTAGGAATTTGTCCCATTTTGGGGACGTGTGCTGTGAGGCACATCCATCCTCAACAAGAAGATGCTGTAAAGAGTTCACTATGTGCCTTTACTGAGGACAAGCACATAGAGGCTGATATTTAACAAGCACGTACATCCCCTCTGCAGCAAAAAAAAAAAAAAAAAAAAAAAAAGAAAAGAAAAGAAAAAACTTGGATTTTTGTAATACATTCCTTGATTATTTTTGGAGCACACAGGAAGTGATGAGCTTAAAAGATATGACACTGTGCATCCACTGGAATGTTCCATTTTTCAGTGTAGCTACTGTGGGCTTCAGTCCATGCATCCACCCTAAAGTTTTTAGTACGTGGTAATCAGAGGTGGTAAAAGTAATAATTAAGTATAAACTAAAATCTACTCAAGAAAGTAGTGCCTCTTTCACCAAGAAACCAAGAAATACTGGAAAATATTAGCTAAGGCT
This sequence comes from Pangasius djambal, assembly GCA_022985145.1. Classification (NCBI taxonomy): domain Eukaryota; kingdom Metazoa; phylum Chordata; class Actinopteri; order Siluriformes; family Pangasiidae; genus Pangasius; species Pangasius djambal. The sequence goes on from CM040987.1 coordinate 6,271,399, forward strand.
AGCTAACAATAGCTTTATTGCTAATCTCTCAAATGTTTGCTAGCATGATAGTAACTCTGATGATACAAACTTGCTGAAGGCTAATAGCTAGCTGTAACAATATGAACAGCTAAACTGGTAAATAAAGTGTATGTAGTAACAGATAGATTACCATGCTAAACAGTGTTCGGGAGTATCTAGCTAAAAGTAACAATGCTACTAGCTTAACTATTAGCATTTTAATAGTGTGGCAGTAGTTGAGTTATTTTCAAAATAATGTAACTTTTCCAGTAAGACATAACACTTTATTGATCTCAAATGGAAATTAGAGTGTTAATAACTAGCTAACTAGTAACTAGCTAGTTTTTTAACCAAGTAACTAGGTAGTTTTTCTAACCAAGAAGTCAAAACTAGCAAACAAACTGAACCAAGCACTGTGAACTAACTAACTAACATTAACTCTCTCTCTCTCTCTTTCTCTCTCTCTCTCTCTCTGTTGTTTTTAATGATTGTTGTTTTACAGTTATGTAATGTTAACTGCTTCAGTGGTTAATACTAGGAAAGCAAAATCTCTTTGTAGTAGTAGCAGCACAATAAAATGAAAAGTTGCTTTTCTTCAGTTTGACAAAGTAGCTTTAGTGTAGTATAGCTACATTTTCTTAGTAGCTTGTAGTGCAGCTAGCTACTTTATGAAAAGGGTAGTTTGGTTGTAGCTAGCTTGTAGCTTGAGCTTACAATTGTAAAATAGCTTTCCCAACACTTCTTTTTCCTCGGCTTGACAAAATAGCTTTAATGTAGCTAGCTACATTTTAGTACCTTATTGTGTAGCTAGCTACCTTATGAAAAGGATAGTCTGGCTGTAGCTAGCTTGTAGCTGGAGCTTACAAATGTGAAGTTGCTTTCCCAACACAGGTAGTAGATCTCATTCTTGCTGTCAAATCTGTTTGTGAAAAATTTAGATCATCTCCTTGATGATGCTAAAAAGTCACCTTTACAAATCTATAATTATGTAGCTAGTAGAAAATGGAGATGTTCCTTTGAAATGTAGTGAGTAAAAGTCAAAAATACACATACTTAAAAAACGGACTTGTACTCTACTACTTCCTGTAATGATGATTTTGACCCTGCTTTCATTGGATCTTGTAGACAAAGTAGTTGAATCCTGTAACATAGTGCAACATATGCTGCCATATTTTGCGTATCATCACTGTGAAGATCTCGAGAGGTAATGCTGAACTGACTGGCCTCTCAGTTTTTCCACTAACTTTTTTTTTTTCCACTGTCTCGGTTACTTCTGTCATTTAGGGGTGATTGTAAGCCTCTGAGGTAGCTCATACTGGGTTTAGATTTTCATGAGGTTTTGGGTTCTGTGCCAAAAGACTTTTGCTATGTGAGCTGTCTGTATCCATTTTAATAAGGATAAAAAATACATTTAAACTATGTGGGGATTTCTTTTGGGTAACTGATCGTTAATTCATGCACTTATCGCAGTTTTCAGTGTATCCTGTTCGGTATATTGCCTGCTTCAGCAGTTCCAGTTTGAGGCTTTAAGATCCTTCTGCCTGACTCAAAATGGGATGTTGGGCCTTGTTTCAAATTCTATTTCAGATGCAATCTTGCTTTCCTCATGTAGCTCATGGCAGAGTGAAGGCACAGCTGGAGGTGGTTCGCTGCAAAAAATATGACCATTATGGGTTTTTTCAGTGCCATTGTACAAGTTTTTTTTATGCAACGTGTACGTTCACTGTCTAAAAAGATTTAACTTCACAAGTTTACCATTAATATAATCTGTATAAATACTAAATTATTAAACATCAAGATACTTTTTTCTTTAAAATAGCATAACTATTGAATTTGGAAATGCTCCCATGTCCTCCTGCTATTCATAGCTATCCGGTTAGCTAACTGCTACTAAACTAGCTTGTGTCACAATTAGACAAAGAGTGGGATTTCAGTATTTTACCAGATATTGCTAATACATATGTTAGCATAAGTCAGAATTCTCAATGTTGAATACTCTATTCTGATTGGTCAAAGGGTGATGATTAATTTTTTTTTTTATAACAGCAGGTTTGAAAGAAGGTCTGGCTGCAAGACAAATCACAAATCACAGTTTTATAATAATGCGCCCAATAGTATGGTATTGTTTCTATAGTGTTGACATTGTGTATGAAAGACAATGAATGACATTGTTCTTTAATGAGTAAAAAAAAAAATGCAGTCGTTGGTAAATTACTGTGGTATAAGAGAAATAAAACACTCAAGATCTCTTTTAGCACAAAACATGCAGGCCTCTGTTTGACAGCTGAAAATGAAGAATAATTTCACCTTCCGGCACAATTACCACCCAAAGCACAAATCCAAGTAGAAAATAGTTGGCTATAATGAGCAGCTTTTCCTAATATTTTGCTAGGTTAATCAGCATTTTTTTGCTAACTGTACATCTTTCACTGAGACTGACTGACTGTAAGGTAAACTAAAATTAACTATCAACTATGTGTGTGTGTGTTTGTTATGCAAAGCTGTAAACACACCTATTACCGCAACCTAGCACAAGAACAGCATGGTTCATATGAAGTAAAGCCAATGCAGCTTTACATACCATTAAAAAAACATTTCTGGACCATTTCTTAAGATACTCACAGGGTGTTATGGGAAAGATTGCACAGTGGCATTGTACAGAATGTTAAGAATGAGTCCAGGTGACATTTCCTATTTTGGTTGCAGAGAGCTTATATGGATTACGCCATGCATGTCAGAAATGCAAAAAACACCCAGGCTTCATTAGGCCTGATACAGAGTAGTCATGTGACAGTTAATCCTCTCAGACTGTAATGTTTAGTCAGAGAGGAATGAATTATTGGATGCCACAGGTGAGTTACAGCAATGCTGGCACCGCCAAAGCAACACCCGCACACACTCGCACACACATACCGCTTCCCAAAATGGACATAAAAGTCTATTGGCATTTATGGAATGACATATTTCTCTTTGCATGAGAGGTTGTTTTTGTTATTTTTGTTTTTTCTGTTTACCTGTACACGTCTTCATGGAAATTATTAATACTTGAATGAAAAATAAGATGCAAGTTTCTTTAGTCATGATAGGGTTTATTCTTACATTGTACACCATAATGCTGTTGAATTCTTGAATTTGATTGGTCAGTAGGTGTTGAAGAATTTTCTACAAAAGCAGCTCTGATAGTAATTCAAATCACAAATTACGTTATTGAGTCTATAGTAACAATTCTTTTACAGGTGGGCCAGCTACATAATCTAAATCTAATAACAGATTAACTAACAGATTAAGAAAAGGGTTGTTATTTAACAAAGAAAAACATACAATCGTTGATATGGTGAAGCTTTCTATAAAGATATTATTTAATATTTATGCAAGAAATCTCCAGTGTCAGCATGTTGTAATATGTCAATACAAGAGCTTTGTGCTTTCCTCTTCTGCGGTAACAAGACAAGCTGTGTTTTTGTCTGAATTTCAAGTGAGAGAAAAAAAAAAAACAGGCTGGAGAGAGTTTTTACGGGATTACAGACACTAACTTTCCTTGTGGACATTACACAACATTAAATGTAGCTATAAAAGCATGATGTCTCATTTATTAATAAATAAAAATTTGTAATAGTAAGGAAATTGTTGTGGTATAAGAGGAATAAAACACTTGACGTGCTGTTACTGGGGGGAAAAAAACAATCCTGTGTCTGGATACTCTAAATTGCCCCAGACCTGTGTGTGTGTGTGTGTGTGTGTGTGTGTGTGTAAGAGAACGAGAGAGAGAGAGAGAGAGAGAGAGTGAGTTTATGTGGTGCTTATGGTGGACTAGAATCTTGTCTAGAGTGTATTATTGCTTATGCAGTTAGCTCATAAGGGAAACTTCAATGTTCTTGTTGTGTAGGTTGTTATAGCTGTGTGAAAAACATCCGCACACCAGAGGAGTGAAACAGGAAGGAGCCTATGATATAAACAGGTAGAGGCAAGCATGAATTTACCTGGTCTATAAGAATACACTTTATAGAGGGGAAAAGAAAGGACACTGGCTAGATGCAAATTAATATTTGTGTGTATATAAAAAGAGACACAGAGTGTATGTTTGTATGGGGGGAGATATAAATAGAGAGAGAGCAAGAGAGATTAAATGCCAATGATACCTCCAGACTGATTTGCCATGATGGTTGCTGCCACTCCCTTGAAACAGAATCCTTCACATGATGTGTCATCATGACAGGGTAAAAGCCACTGGAGTCCCCCATCATACCTGAGCTGCAGGTGTGGCAGCCACCCACATACCTCTCCTCCCTCCCTCTTTCTCTTTCTCACTCATTTCTCACACTCTCTCATCCAACCGTTTCTAAGAGATCAAAACATTCCACTTTTTCCTTTCATCTGAACAATAACACCTTACACGTTGGCAATGAGGGGGCAGTAATTTTCTGTTTCTGGTGAAGATTGGAAGAAGCGCTGTTAGCACTGTAATTACAAGGTCAAAGGAGATTCAATCATTCCTCTCATCTCAGAAATGAAGATTAAAGTTTAAGGCATACTCTAGCATTTTTCAACCTAAATCTCTATCTACTTGATCCGTAGCATATGCGTGATTGCCACGGAGAACACATTTCCATGTACAGAGAACATGTTCACTTGAAATTCACTTATAATGGAAGTCTAGGGGCAGTTGTTGAACTTCAGCATTCATTTCCTGACATTTACATCTAGATATGACAACCAACTTAGAACATGGCATCTTTTATTTGAAATCACCCATTTTTCACGTGATCAAAAATATTGGAACATGTGACTGACAGGTGTTACTTGTTGCCTAGGTGTGCCCTGTTAGATTGACTGTTTAAATAATTAATAGCTCTGAATGTCTACTCTTGGTTTGAACCCTGGGTTTCGCCTGTGAAAACTGCATTTGTTGTTAAAAAGGATAAACCAACATTAAGAACAGAGAGCTGTCTAGGGGAGAAAAGCAAGCCATTATGAAGCTGAGAAAATAAGGAAAATTTATCAGATCCATTGCACTAGCATTGAGCACAGCCAATACAATAATTTGCAATGACCCAAAAAGGAAAGAAACCACTGGTGTACTAACAACCAGACATCAAACAGGTCAGCCAAGGAAAGCAACAGCAGTTGATGACAGAAACGTTGTGAAAGCTGTGAAGAAAATCCCAGAAATAACAGTCAGTGACATCACCAACAATCTCCACAGGGCTGAGATGAAAGTATTACAATCCACTGTTTGAAGAAGACTTTAGAGGAAATATAGAGGTCATACCACAAGATGCAAACAGTAAGCAAAGCAGTAAGAATCGAAAGGCCAGATTGAAGTTCACAAAGAAATACAGAGACGAGCCACAAAAACTCTGGAACCAAGATTAACCTCTACCAAAGTGATGGAAAGGCCACAATTTGGAGAAAGAAAGGATCTGCTCATGATCCAAAACAAAGAAGCTCATCGGTCAAGCACGGTGGAAGTGTGTCATGGCTTGGGCTTGCATGGCTGCTTCTGGAATGTGCTCACTATTCTTTATTGATGATGTAACTCATGATGGTAGCAGCAGAATGAGTTCAGAAGTCTACAGAAACATTTACAGAGAAATGCATCCAATCTAATTGGGTCGAACATCATCACACAGCAAGACAATGACCCGAAACACACTGCCACAACAACAAAGGACTTCATCAGAGGAAAAAAGTGGAAGGTTTTAGATTGACCAAGTCAATCACCAGACCTTAACCCAATTGAGCATGCTTTTCACCTCCTGAAGAGGAGACCGAAGGGAGAAACATCCTAAAACAAACAACAACTGAAAGAAGCTGTTTTACAAGCCTGGAAAAGCATCACAACAGAAGAATACAACAGTTTGGTGATTACCAGCTAGTCAGTGGGTTGCCAGCTAGATGCAGTCATTGCAAGCAAGGCATATGCAACCAAATATTAAGTGTTATTTACTTTAAGACTATCTTAAAAGTACCAATACTTTTGCTCACCAAAAATTTGGGTGGTCTGCCACCAAAGATGCCAAAGATTGTTTAACACATTTAGACGTAAATATCAGGAAATGAAAGCTGAAATCCTGATCTATCGTCGCATATTCATCTTTTGATCTCAAACCCAAATGTCTTCAGTGTATAGCAAAAACAAAAGAATTGGTCTTGCAGTTCCAATACTTTTGGAGGGGCCTGGATCTCCCTTGACTCCCGGCCATGGATGGCTGTGGCATCGTCAGGATTCAAACATGTGATCTCGCGACGTAAGAGTGAACACTTTTCTGTAGTGCCACTAGGGAGCCCAGCATTTAAAAAAATGCCTGTAGTAATCGCGTATATGCACGGCTTGAGGTTAGGCTGGAAAACACTGGAGTATTCCTTTAAAATATATCAAACATTATAAGGGCCTTATATTCTTGTTGCCCATTGCGCTCAACAGCAGTTTATCAAAGAGTGTTTTGATGAATATATCGTTTCGTTTTTGTGTAATGTGTAATATCAGGTATGTGGTGTTGCTTATATAGTGACTTACATAAACATACTTAATTGAAACAGCAGCTCTCAACTGAATGCCTTGTGGTATGAAAGCAGGAAAAGGATGTTCCTCGTTCCTCATTCCTCGATCAGAGCTCAAGGGTCAAAATAAAGCATTCCACTTGGCCACTGGAGATGGGAGCATTTTCCCACGGCTTACTTCCCAAGCTTCACTTCTTCCCCCTAAAGAGAATCCAACTACTTAGTTTAGAGCTAGCCAAGTCCACAAATTATCAAGGTCGAAGGCCATGATCTTAGTGCTAACGGCTGACGCAGACCAAGTTCCTCAAGGGGACAGAAGTACACTCCATCGTACACATACACAGGGTATGAAATATGGTTCCGCCATTTTTCTGACCTCGAGGTCAGACAGCTACCCAATCATATGGCCTCTAACCTCAGTCACTAGAGTACTCTTTCCCTAAGGTCGTGGTCAGAACTTCTAAGTACAACCAAGAACAAATAGCAAGCCTCTCTCTGTGGCTGTTTGCTTTGGATGTTGAGTTCTCCTATTCTGGCCTGGCTCGTATGTTGTCCTATGACCACAGAAGAAAGAATGTGCTCTGTGATGCTGATCTGCCATCTGAAATCTGTACCGTGCTCAGTGAAGTGAATTAAAGGGCAAAGCTGACCTTTAAACCAGTAGAGATGTTTAAAAGAAGTTCTTGAAAGGTTCCAATAATGTTTCACCAGTGTGTTATTATCATTTTCAGTGGGTGTAAGAGGACACGTTCAAGGTTTATTTACACACTGTCAGTACTGGTCTGAGTCTGGTGTAAAATATTCAACTGTATGAAGGGATAATTTTGTGTGAGTGGGGGAATATGAATGAAGGGGGTCATTTTTGAAACCAGTATTCTGCATGTGTTTTGTAGACTCGGGACATCAGTTGGAGGTTGATTATGAAGCGTTTTATCTTTGAGGAACAAGAGATTGATTTCACAAATGACACATTTCTCTATGCAAGGATTGTAACGCAATCTGTATCTGTATCTCTGCTTTACGCTTCAAATATTTGTAACCGTATTTTTATTCAAGTGGGTGTGGCTTAAAACAGAAGTTTTTTTTTTTATTAAATATGATCCCTACCACTGGAAAACACTGAAAAACATTGGAAAAAACCTGAGAGGTAGAAATGCCAGCACTATCAGTATGGTCTGTAAATACTGGCTCTGACAACCCCATATCCACTAGGGATTTGTTTAGTACTGTTTTCAGTCCTGCTCACTGTATAATTATTTCTCTTTGTACATGCCCACAATATTTTTGAATTTAGCTGGTTCTCTTTCCCGAAATATAAACAAAATAGTAGCCTAATTTCAACCACTGCAACTCTGACCAGGCAGTTTCAAAGGTCCTTATTTAAGCTTTAAATCTGAGAACTTGCTCGTGCCCACATGAAAGTAAAAACCTCCTGCCCTCAAGGCTTTTTCGTTTTTGTTGCTTGTGGGATTAGTCTCTATTCACACCTCTAGTTACCTGTGAATCTTTCTGGCAAGCCAAGCATTCTAAAAAAAGAAGAATAGCAACAATAGTGTGCCTCCTATTTGTATCTAAACTGATAGATATACAGATACAAATATGAGGTACACTATTGTTGTTGTTCTGTTTTTCTGTTCACAATTTAAATAACAATTGTTTTTGGATATGATCCGATTCCATACTATTTATAGAGTTGCAAGTGTGAACAATTTACTAATCTGGGCGCCTGGGATACGTGAAGAAAAAACTACACTATATTGACTTTCGCAAAAACGTGATGTAGCTATGTTCAAACTTGATGCTTAGGTCATGACTCAGTTTGACTGACAGTAGAAAGGTTTTCAACAGGTGGAATAATTAGTGTATATGGATGAAAGACGATCTTTTTAGAATCAGTGTGGATACACCGACAAAAAAGTTCAGCATAAAGCTGTCGTCTAACTTTCATGCTAGCACACCACGCACATCACAGTTAAACATGTAAAGAGAAAATAAAGACACTAGCAAGACTTGACTAATATCTTATACACAGAACACCACATTTCATGGTCGAAACGTAGGCCAGTGACTTGCTGACTTTTTGTCAAGGGCCCAAACAAAAAGTGCTCTATGATCATATACGTGTTAGCTTCCCTTAGCTAGCTGACCAGCTCACAAATATTACACTATCTTAGCCACCACTTTGTAGTCAATATGTTATCCAAAGTTATGATTTGTCTACCCTTGAGTCTGTTGTGAGTTCACTCAGGTGTATTATGTCTATATACAGAATCCCAAAGAAGCCACAGCCAGCTGTGAGTGGCTGGGAGTCTATGAGAACAATTTGGCCATGCTCTCTGGGTGGGTGGGATGGCATACTCTCTCTCCGCTGTCAATCACAGCAACACTAAGCCAATCAAGGGTGTCTGTGAGCTCATGTATGCGGAAGAGGGTAGATAGCGCTTCCCTCCAAGTGTGTGCCTTGTGACGCCGACCTTTTCAGCAGGTCAGAAAAGATGCAGTTGGCTGGTGGGTGGGAATTGGCCAAGACTATATTTGGGAGAAAATGGAAGAAAACCAAAAAAAAAGAAAAGAAAAGAAAAAGGACAAGATGTAAAATTTAGTTGAAATACAGAGAGTACATACTTTCATGTATTTTAGCTGTGTGTATCTGTTTTGTCCGCTGTTTCAAAGCTAATCCAAGTCTTTGGAGAAATGCAGATCTACCCTTATAAAATCTCACTTTATAGTCAGCTTATTTTCACAAAATAAGTTGTTACAGATATCATAAATGTCTACACATTGCACATTTTGCAAGTATAACATTATATTTAGTTATATAAGTGGACATTTATGTAATTTTTATATACATCCGCATGCACTTTTATATACATACGTATGCAGACTTACAGCTGCTACCTGTGCACAAAACTGTCTTAATCATCTCAAGCTTCGCCGTTCCAGCCTTGATGGCTTTCCCAGAGAACAGAGAAACCCAAACCTATCCTCCACTGACACACGCAGGAAAAAATGCACCACCGGAGGATCCCTCTGAGCACACGTTCACACTTTCACACACACACACACACACACACACACACACACACACACACACACACACACACACACACATGTATCTGCATACATTCCTCTGCTGGTAGTGCTTTGTAAGCATGGTCACTTTATGTTGCTTTTGGCTGGATTTGGGTGTTTCTGATGTGTTTTGCAGGTTGGAATTTTTTTTCCCAGATCCTATTTTTACCTCCTGCAGTATCTCAGAGTGTGCAAAATCTGAGCGATGAGGTCCTGAGGAAAGATAAAACTGTAACTAACATATGTTTAAGCAATTATAAGGACATTTTTTTTGTACAGATTCTTACATTGCTGAAATGCTTTGATACAATCGCTTCTGTGAGGAAAAAACTTTTGGTTTCATGGAGGTACATAGTAGCTTCCTAGGTAGTATGTACTCTCTGTATGAATTTTCACACACCATCTTTTGTAATTTTACAAAAAAGTTTCTCCCTATTTTCTCTAATTTACTCTTGGCCAATTCCCACCCACCAGCCGACTGCATCTTTTCCGACCTGCTGCTTATGCAGCGTCACAAGGCATACACTCATAGGAAAGCACTGTCTGCCCTCTTCTGCATACATGAGCTCACAGACACCCTTGATTAGCTAGTCTTGCTGTGATTGACAGCGGAGAGAGAGTATGCCATCCCATCCACCCAGTGAGCACAGCCAAATTTGCTGTCATGGACTCCCAGCCACATCTGGCTGTGCCATCTTTGGGATTCAAACTGATAATCTACTAACGATAGGGTGAAGGCTTTTCTGACGTGCCTGCCTTTTTCTTTTATTGTGGCGTGTGTGTCCATTTCTGTGTGTATTAGCATCTTGTATCCAGTGCTATGTGGAAATGAAGGGCTGTCTATGGCGCAATGTCACAGATGGCTTAACATTCTGTCTGCACTGCTCAGCATTGCATGTGAACATGCACACCAGTGCTAAATGTACAACATCCTGTTTGGGTGCATCGTGTGAGAAAGAAAGACCTGAAAGCTGGTGTGGTTATGCAGCTTTGAATAGGTGTTTCACTTTGATAAACAGCTCATATTCCCATATTTTACATTCTCTAATGACACCAAATCATTTTTTTTCTGCCTCTCCCATGTACTTTTACCCCGTCCCTAGTCATTAATATTCGTAGATGATACATTAGATTGTTAATAGACTTCTCCAGAAAGTAGTATTTTAAATGCCAGTAGAACCAGAGATTTTGTTTGAAAATCGTCTTTTGTAACCGGTTTCAAAGCTTTTATGTAGGATATGACTCATTATGTAAATCATGAAACCATGAGATAAATCAGCTGCTCGCAGTCATACTAAGTTTTACGCTCAATGTTTTCTGGAGAGAATTGAGCTGAAACATACATTATCCAGAGGTGGTGGAGAGTTTTTGCATTTGGGGAACAAATAAAGGGATTTATTTGCAGCTTTGCTCATTTTCTTTTAACTTCTTTTCACTCTTCATGTTGAGTTTGTGTTATTTCTTGCACCAGGTGTAGCATCCCAAATTACTAGTTTACTGTAGTAACAACAACAACAACAACAACAATAATAATAATAATGATAATAATAATAATAATAATAATAATAGATAGATAGATAGATAGATAGATAGATATACTTTATTGATCCCATGAGGGAAATTCTTGTGTTACAGCAGCATGGTCAGTAGCAAGATACAACACGTGCACACACAAAATATTAAATATAAAATACAGTAAGTTAAATTAAATGTAGTAGTGCAGATATGGAACACAGTTGTAGATTTAACCAGATTTACATCAGTATTTACATAAGTACACTTGTGAAAACTGGCAGTGAATAATGAATATGAAGAACCTTGAGAATGTAGAATACAATGACAGCCTTCTAAATGATAGCTTTCTTGTAGTAGTGTAATGTGAAAGTGTTATCATCTGTCACACACAGCTGAGCTGTTGTACAATGTTATTGCGAATGGTAAGAACGAACTCCTGTAACGTTCTCTGTGACAACGAATTTGAATGAGTCTTTTGGAGAATGAGCTCCGCTGACTCTGTAGTGTGTTGTAGAGTGGGTGAGACAGATTGTCCATGATGGAGAGCAGTTTGTTCAGTGACCTCCTGTTCCTCACTGACTCAAACGTCTCCAGTTTGTGTCCAATGATAGATCCAGCCTTGCGAATAAGCTTGTTAATCCTGCTGGTATCCCTGGCACTGATGCTGCCCTCCCAGCAGACCACTGCACAGTAAATGGCACTCGCCACCACAGACTGGTAGAAGATCTCCAGCATCTTGTTGCATACACTGAAAGATCTGAGCTTCCTCAGAAAGTAGCGTCTGCTCATTCCCTTCTTGTACACAGCATCAGTGTTGGTCCTCCAGTCCAGTCTGTCATTTAAGTGTACACCCAAATACTTGTAGTTATTAACAATTCCAACTTCCTCACCCATGATGGTTATGGGCTTAATCAAAGTTTTAGTCCTCCTAAAGTCCACCACCATCTCAATAATAACCACTGATTATTGATTATTATGATAAAACATATTAAGAGGGTAATCTTCCTGGCTGGACATTTTTAGTTTAGTCATGTTGTTGAAGTTGCAGCTGTGAACCGGCTGAACCCGGATTTGCATGCTCGTTTGGTCATGTCAAACCAAAGCAATTTGCTTTGACATAATCATTGGTGCAACATTTCATAATGACACAATGTCCGCTCCGTGGCATTGCTCATATAGTGATGTTGTAATAAAGTCTATTCCCTAATTGCATTTGATAGGGAGACACAAACAAACAGATTGCAAGCGGCTTTATTTACATTTAGTAATTAGGCGTGAGGTAAAATACAATCTTAACACTTTGGGATTTAAACTCACAACCTTCCAGTTACTAATACAGAAACCTGCAGCACAACCTTACTATAAGTTTTATCAACTCCTGTGATTATGGTGTGCCTCCGTACAATCAAAATTTGCTGGGAAAAATCCATCTTTTCAGCAAAAAATCTTAAAAATGAACATGATCATGTGAATGATGTCCAAGATTTACTTTGTAATGAAATTCTGAACTGATTTTTTTAGGTTAAACTTCTGTCACTGACATGTTGGCCTATTTTCTCTTAATGGTTTCCAACATTACCCACAACGCCACTTCTGATAGTGGTGCCAGTAGGATTTAGTCCTTGCTTCATCACTCTGCTCAAAAAGATTAGCTTCCAAATGTTTTTCTCTAGGAGCACGTTGGCGGCGCGCACAGACACAGCGGCTTGGTGCTCCCGAAGCCCTTGTGGCAGAATTTCATTGTGTCTAACACAATGACCAAAACACTTTGAATCTTGTTTTAACATCATTGTTACTGCACTAGTAATTGGAATGTCCCTCTTTGACCTTAGAGAGGCAGACAACCGTCTAAAATGTCGCTCGGGAATAATTCAAATATAGCACCAACCAACAAATTAGCACCATAATCGCTAAGCAGATCACAAATATTTCATTATAAGTAGACTTAATTTGTTTCAGGGTGGAGTTTTCAGTTACAGCACTTGATATGAGACTCATGGGGACGACCCAACCAGGAATGTTAGGTAGCCCGCAGGATCCACTGATATGTGCAGTAGTCTTGTTTTTATCAAAATATTTTGGTCCAAAAGGTTTTGTCCCATGCAGGTGTCATGCATGCCGGGTTTGCACACACCTGCTTTTTTTTTTTCTTCAAACCACATTACTTTAAACTAAAATATGCAGTGCGGTTTTATAAGTTTATTCACACAGTGCAGCTGCAGCATAATGATGGTAATTGTTCCTATGCTCCATTGTTAATGCTGATGGCTTTAGCTGATAGCTGAGTAAAAATTGTCCCTTATCTGTCGTCAGGGCCGCAGGACGGCAGCCAATCTGATCCAATCCGAGAGCAGCAGAAGGAACCTGTGAAAATGAACGGAAATTCCACTTCCAGAAGCATGGAATGCCTTAAAAAGCACATTACGGGAAAAGATATTGAAACCTAAACATGGTCATGGAATGTGTTTCTACGGAGATAGTGAAAGCCAAAACATAAGCCATTACATGAATGATATTTTAAAAAACAAAGTGCTGCTAGAGAATGATGGATGAGGGTGAGGTGTAGGAGATGAACCCTGTAAACTGAGTGTATTATATAATTCTGTAATGAGTAATGTTTTCATCTCGCTGTTTAGCCGGTCTCTGTGATTGGAGAAGAAGGAAGAAGGAAGTTTGTGTTGAATTATGACTGACACTATTTCAGGTGTGGTGTTTTTTAACAGTACAAAACAATGTGTCGAAAATTTTCCAAAGAGGGAGAAATGAATAAAATAAAAATGTGATCATTCAAAAAAAAAAAAAAAAAAAAAAAAAAAAAAAAAAAAAAAAAAAAAAAAAAAAAAAAA
>CM040987.1:6292881-6319927 GCA_022985145.1 Pangasius djambal
CATGATGTGGTATACCTTGGATCATGAGCTGTTCCTTTCTTTCGCCATACTTTTCTCTTCCTATCATTCTGGTACAATTAATCTTGGTTTCATCAGTCTAAAGAATCTTATTCCAGAACATGGTAGGCTTTTTTTCTGGCAAAGTCTAATCTGGCTTTCCTGTTCTTGAATGTTACCAGTGGTTTGCACCTTGTTGTAAACCCTCTGTATTTACATTAATGAAGGTGTCTCTTGATTGTAGATTTTGACAATGATACGCCTACCTTCTCCAGAGTATTCTTGACTTCTGTTGATGTTGTGAAGGGGTTTTTCCTTTACCAAGGAAAGGATTCACTTTAGTTGTTGTCCTTTTGATGTTGTTGAGCTCACCAGTGTTGGCCAAACTGTTGGCCACACCCAATGTTTTTGCTATCTCTCTCATAGATTTATGTTGTTTTTTCAGCCTAATGATGGCCTCCTTCACTTGCATTGAGATCTCCTTGGACTTCATATTGGTAGCTCCAGTCGAACAGTTGCCAAATGCCAACTCATTATCTGATATCAACTCCAGATCTTTTATCTGCTTCATTTGTCTTGAAGTAACGAGGAAATGGACCACACGTGGTCAATTAACTTCTTGTCAGTCACTTTGTCCAAATACCTTTGAGCCCCTGAAAATGGAAGTACTTTGCTTAAAATGGCTGTAATTCCTAAATGCCTTCAGTGTATATTATGAAAGTGAAGAACTGCGGATGGGGGAACTAAAAAAAAAAAAAGACAAAGTGTGCAATGTGCTTGCATGCACATAGAGGTTTGTGTGTGTGTGTGTGTGTGTGTGTGTGTGTGTGCGAGTCACCATGGATTTATGATCCTGTAATACACTGGCTACAGGATTTTGTGGGATCATCTGTCAATCCAGCATGATATTTTTGGAGAATAGCAGATGGAGCAGGAAAATCACTGAAATTGGGTCTCTTTGCTCTGGTGTACAAGCCAATCATTAACATATATGCGCTACATTGAACTTCACCCTCCCATAGTCCTCTTGGTTTAAACTCCATTCCACTCCATTGTGCTGATCAGACACAGGAAGTGCTTCGGAGGAGAACGGATAAAGCAAGACAAGTAGAGAAAAGGTGAGGAAATGGCAGGTAAAGTTATGAAATACTTGGAGAGATTATTTGGGTATAAGTGAGTGTAAGGCCTTAGAGAGATACTGATATGAGGAAATGAGAAACATAGGAGGAGTTATGGCAAGGAAGAGGAGGAGGAGGAGGAGTAAGTGATGGCCTGGCTGTTTTGAATAATTGCATTGCGTGTCAACTTTATTGTCATCTCATTCATATTTAAATGGCATGCATCTATAGTGCATCTGATGTGCTGTATTCCATGCTGTTTATGTGGGCAGTGTTTCCTGACACAACACAGATCTTGGATGTTAACATAAAGCACAAATTGACTTAAAGCCCTCTGTAAAGCCTGAGATATTGCATATAAACTAGCAACAGAGGCTTGCAGAGAGTCGGCTTGGTCACAGTAAAATAGTGTGATTGGAATATCAGGTTTTGCCTACTACAATATTTGTAGTGTCACTACAGTATTTGCATTAATAACCTATACTGCCTTTATAACACACATACTAGTGTATATTGCATATTTCCTCCTATTATGTACAATATCCACTTATATCCATTACAGCATATACATATTCTCTACAACAACAGATGTGAACTTAATTTCATTGTACTCCTATAATGTATGGACAGGAGTACTGAACACAGTGCAACAAGACAAGAGCAGTGTAATAACTACACTGTGAGCCAGAAACCAGAAACGTATGCATTATGCCATTATGCCATTATCCTTTTGTGTCTGTGCAGAAATGACTGACAGATCATCACCAGTAAGGGTCGGAATTGTGGGGTATGGACATTTAGGTGAGTCTTTCAAAAACATACACACTAAAACTGAAACTATAGCGGATACTCACGCTCCTAAAAACAACACCTTCATCATTGCAGAAACATCTGGTACA
This sequence comes from Pangasius djambal, assembly GCA_022985145.1. Lineage (NCBI taxonomy): Eukaryota > Metazoa > Chordata > Actinopteri > Siluriformes > Pangasiidae > Pangasius > Pangasius djambal. The sequence goes on from CM040987.1 coordinate 6,294,896, forward strand.
ACATACAGGATATGACCCCCAGAGCTCCTTACTCATATATCTGTAAAAAAGGCAGTAAAAATAAAAAATTACATTTGAAGGATTGCTTAGTTCAGTGGTTTCCAAAGTGTGAGTACTGCAGAGGCAGTGCAGGGAGATGAAATGGAAGAATAAAGGGCATGAGAAATAAAGTTCACTGTAGTGGGGGAAAAGCTAGATTTGCATTAAAAAAAAAAGAGGGGACCGAGAGATGGAACGAAATGTGGAGGGAATGAAATGTAATGATAATGATTACACACAAGAGTCAACAAACACTGTGACTTTGTTACAAGTTGAAGAAACCCCATTCTGGTGCTCTAGGAATATAAATTAAGAAGTTGTTTTGTTAAATATTATTATTAATAAAAAATCTTCTCTCCTTATCAGCTGATGAGGAGGTATCTGACAATTCTGTGAGTTTAAGATATTCAGATATCTTTTTATATTTTGAAGCAATATTTTGGTGTAAAACTTTGTCCCTTAGCTTGCATTATCTTGCTAGCACACACTGTTTGCTGTATGAGCTCTGCCTCTCAGTACTGTAAGTTCTCAGCCAGCTATTTGTGTACTGCAGTAGTGAGAATTTACTCATGCTTTAACGTCATTATTTTGAATTCCAATCCATCTGGCCTCTCTTTTACCTAACTAGCTAAAATTAGCTAATTAGCTAACTAATTTTTTTACATTAAAATCTTAAGTGCAACAGCTTTAAAATGTCAATGGAAGATTCTGTATTTGCAGTTATTAGCTTTATTTATACAGGTTAGAAAGTTTAGAAGTTTACAATCACTACGAATTACTAAGAATCACTCATTCATTCATCTTCAGTAACCGCTTCAGGGTCGTGGTGGATCCGGAGCCTATACACCCCAGATAGGATGCCAATCCATCTCAGGGCTCCATCCACACACTTTCACTCAGACCTAAAGGCAATTTACTGCCACCAATCCACCTACCAGCATGTTTTTGTGAGGTGGGAGGAAACCAGAGAACCTGAAAGAAACCCATGCAGACACAGGGAGTGAAAACTCCACACAAAATAAGGCCCGGGAACTAAGGATAGGTTTGAATATATATTTTAATCTGGAATTTAAAACTGTAGCTTCACTGTGTGTTGTACAGGTCAGTTCCTGGTGGATCGCATACAGAAGGAAGGTCTTGAAGTTGGACTCAGTTTGGCTTTTGTTTGGAATAGAAATGCAGACAAACTCAGTGGCTCAGTCCCTAATGACCTCATACTGACAGAGCTCTCGGACTTTACACACAAGTATGCACGCACACACACATTCCTAATATAGATTCGTGAATAAAGATACTCTGTCTTGCTTCTAGACTGCATCTTACTTCTGAGAATAGGACAGTATTTCTCAATATGTATCTGACATTTGTGCTTGTGTTTTCCAGAAATGCTGACCTGATAGTGGAGGTCTGTCATCCACAAATAGTGAAAGATTTTGGAGGCCGATTCTTATCACATGCACACTTCCTGGTAATGTCATCGCGTTATTTTATTCTTGGTATGATGACTAAATTAGAGAGATGTACAGTTAAACGGAAATGTTTCTTATCCACAGGTGGGTAGTCCCTCAGCTCTCTCAGATTCTCAGCTAAATGAGGAACTCCGACTTGCAGCAAAGCAGCATGGACACACACTCTATGTGCCCAGTGGTGCATTATGGGGCGGGCAGGACATCCAGAGACTGAACGACAGTGGATTATTAAAGGTGAGGAGACTGTTTTACTTAATATAATGTTACTACATAAGCAAGTATTCCCTACCTGAACTTTTCTACATTTTGATCTAGAGCTCTTTTGCAGTTCATAATATTCAAAATCTTTCTGTGATTCATAATAAATATCAGAGATAATTTCGTACACCGAACATTTACCCAACTGCAAACTGCAATTTTATAGAGGTGATTAATTACAGTACTGAAAACTTTATTTTAAAGTCTTTACTTTTACAGTACCGCCCACCTAAGGCCTAAGACCTGAGTGAAATTTGCTGAGTTTGCCTGTCAGTGTCAGCGTTTTTTTGACTCCACTACAGGCCCTCTCCATTCGCATGTCAAAACACCCCTCCTGTTTCCGGCTGGCTGGAAACCTGCTCTCTGATTGGTCAGAAGGAGAAGGGAAGCGTGTGATTTTTCATGGCTCGGTAGCTGAACTCTGCCCCATCGCCCCTAATAATGTGAACACCATGGCGGCTGCCGCCATCGCCGCATCAACACTGGGCTTCTGTGGAGTCACTGGAGAGATTGTGTCAGATACAGCGTGAGTCACTCAACAGTGCTGTACTTACAGCTACAGTTCTAAGTACAGTTTACAGACTGTCTATAATCATGTATGTTTTTCCACATGGGCCAGGCACCACAGGCAAACATGATTTTCCTTCCAATTGTCATTTTCAAAAATTTTGCATCATATCCGGTATGTAAAAAGAAACTGCCAGAAACACCTGGACATTGGAAATTGCCTGGTCTTGATCCAGTTTCGGTTGAGTCTGTACCTACTGTAACCTCAGATTCCTGTTCTTGGCTGACAGGAGAGGAACGCAATGTTCATCTTCTGCTGTTCTAGCCCATCCGCCTCAAGGTTCGATATGTTGTGTTATCTGAGATGCTTTTCTGCTCACCATGGTGGTAGAGAGTGGTTATTTGTGTTACCATAGTCTTCCTGTCAACTTGAACAGGCTAAATCTGGCCATTTTCCTCAGTCCGCTTTCATTTCACTTCATTTCATTTCATTTATATTGCTGGAAGTCGTATTTCCTAAAACATAATTTTATTTAGTCCATGGTGATAGTTTATTAACTTGTTTTACAAAAGTCCCACCATTGAGTGTATTAGTATATAAAAACTGAAACAGGGAGAGAGAGGTGGAGCCTCTAGCAGTCAGGTACTAAGAATTTCTTAAAGAATTAGTTGTTTTCAGATTATGTAGAAACACAGCTGGAGCATTATTATATAAAGTGTTGCATATATGCTATCATGAGCCTTGTGATGAAGAATGACACACACACACACTTACTATAAGTCCAACACACAGATTAAATGTTAAAAGACTGATACATCACCAACTAAAGATCTTACAGGATTAATTAAAATTTCACTAAACCCTTAATGTAATCATTCATTCATGTAATCAATCACCCAAGATGGTGTCTATTGTTTACTTCTATACATTTGTCCTGGAGCTACAAGTTAAAGTAGCTAACAAGTAATGGTAGTCTATTTTACCCAGATCCTTTTCTGTAAACCTCTACCACAAATCTGTGTTATTTGTGTTCTTGTCTCTCTACCGCCTCTTCCTGCGTGCCATGACTCAGTCTCGCTGATTATCACCTTGTGGAGGTGGAGGTGACAGGGTCGGATGGCTTCTCTGTGAAAACGGTGAGGCGTAACCCGGCCAAGCTGGGAGCAGTTACAGGCAGCGCCACCTACAGTTCTTTCTGGAGCAGCTTACTGGGTACGAATATGAACACAACAGACTATTAATGTTACAAAACCTGTGTGCATGCGAGAGAGTTTAAGATCAAATGTATTGTCTTTCAGTTTGCAAAGGTCATGGAGGAAGAGTCTATCTGTGCTGAAAAGGAAGAGGACCGCTGCAAAGTAGCGCGCGCGGGCACACACACATACAAACTTTAACATCAGTAACCAAAAGGAAACCTTTTGACTCTTAGATTGTTAAATAAAAGCTGCAGTTTTTGTTTGTTGGGAAACAGCCAAATGTGACCACAAATCAAGACTGTTAGATATTCTCATCCTTGTGGGGACCACCAAGATATATAAACATGCATGTACATGCGCGCACACGCACACACACCCCACACACACGTGTAAGAAAATGAAAATATTAAAATAAAGACAGTTGGTAGTAATGATAGATATATATATATACTTTAATTTCTATTCTACAACTGACACAAAATTTCAAAATGGTGTGTTTGTGCTCATTACAGTACATAAGCTACAGCCTTACATTCAAGTTTCTATCACATTCATTTTGAGTTATGTTCCATATTTTTTGTTTCTGAGGAGTCATTATGAAAAAAACAGAGCCCACGGACAATAAGTTGGAGAAATACAGATTTATTCTCATAGCAAGGCAACGCTTATATCATCTGAGTTTATATTATCTGAAGTTTATATGAAACTATTGTCAAAAACAGAGAACAGTTTTCTACCACTGCTGTGCCTTGACTACCATAAAACTGGGACAAGGCTCGAGAATAATAATGGAATAAAAAAGATCAGACGGGTCCAGTGATATTGAAGACTGTCCTAGCTCCGTTTTTCTCTGATGCTGGTTTGTGGTAAAATGCCTTGCCTTGTATTACAATCCTGCTGTTTTTTGGTAAAAAGAGTATTTTCAGCTTAACCGGCTCTTTAGAGGTATAATACTATAGAACAGAAGAGACTGATGTTGCTCACACAGCAACTGGTTACCATTTCTATTTAACTTCACACTGAAGCGGTGTTACCTAGTCTCGAATAAAAAGATCTGAACATATCTTGACCAATCTGAGTCTACTAGCAAGTGCGGAAGACATCAATTCACCTATTTTTGAAATAAAATACAGTAGCTCCTCATGTGAACAGTAGAGTTTCCTGAAATAAATACAGTTTACTTTTCAAACCCCATAAATAACCAACAGGCAATGAACAGGTCAGCAGTGTGTGTGTGTGTGTGTGTGTGTGTGTGTGTGTGTGTGTGTGTGTGTGTAGTGTTAGTTTTTCTCAGGTAGGTCGACTGCCAGGCTTTTATTCTTGTTCGGCAGACTGTAAGGTTGCCGGATGTTCAGGCGGTCTTTCTCAGCCTCCAGATCTTCATCATATGTCTCCTCCTCGTCTTCAGCCTCGCTGTGGTGCGGAGACGAATGGAGCGAGTGAGCAGGCGAGGGTGGCACCGAGGCAGGACGGGGGTAACGGAAGCCCGTAGTCTGCAGAAGAAAAGCACAAAAGTATGATGTGTGAGAACCACATGCTTCTATATTTAACTGCGACACACAATGCTTTATAAGGAAATATTTATAGGGGCCATTTGTGATTTTTAGAGCAAAATGTAATCACAATGAAAGCATTAACAATAAGTGTTCTCTTATACCCAAATGAGTTATGTTTTAAGTTTCCAATTAAGGAAAAGAGTAAAGGAGTTCATTTCAGGGGCTGAAAAAAAAATTAAGCAGGATGCCTGAAATCTTTATATTTGCTTGTCTGTCTTGCAAACATCAGATCTAGAAACACTTTTAAACAAACTGCACCCTTAAAGTCCCCAATATGTTAATTCAAATCATTAAAAAAGCTACTAAAATAACTCTGGATGCTTACCGAGGTTGGATCGTGGGGCTCGTACACGTAACTCTCGGGGAAGGCTTTGGCCAGAGCCATATGGCGAGCAGCCACGTAATACTGAGACAAAGAGAGAAAATAAACACAGTGCGCATGTTCATAAGCATTCACTGAAATATGTTTTGAAATACAGTACTGTGCAAAAGTCTTCGGCACCCTAGTTTTTTAGTACAAACTTTGTTATAGATTTGTATTTTATGACTTCTACATTATTGATTCAGTACAAAACCATTTTAGATTTCCAAACATTAGTTTTCCAGCACAAAATTAACTGCTACAGAAAAATGTTTGTATGGCAGTAAAGAAAGCAGCAGATTATGTAACTTTTCAGACAAAAAACATAATGAAGGCTGCTGGGTTTTGCTGCAAAAATAAGAAGCGAGTGTAACAGTCAAAGTGTCCAGAAGAGCTGTGGCTGCTTCTGCAAGATGCTCAGTAACACTTACAGCTCATTTCCTTATAAAACTGCACACACTGTACCTGAGACTACTGTTTTTTTAACGAAGGATCGTCACACCAAATATTGACTTTGTTTCATTTATTACTGTTTACTACTCTTTATAGTATTTGTTTTAAATGTAGAAACATTTAGTTTCATTATTTTTGAAGGCATCTTCGCTCTACAGCATTTCTTTGCATGTGCCTAAGACCTTTACACAGTACTGTATATAATTTAATAAATAAATCATTTTTCATGTGTACGAGTTTGGTTAGTTTGTAAAGCGAGTGTGCGTGTGTTTGTGTGAGTCATGTAGGTCTGTTTGTCACATCTGTCTGTGCCAGATCTGTCTGTGCCTTGTCTGTGTGAGAGTGACTGACCTGGCCCAGGAATCTCCAGTTCAGCAGGTCACTGAGGCATTTTGTGTTCATGTGAGTGTGTGTGTGCGCGTGTGTGTGTGTGTGTGTGTGTGTGTGTATGACTGACCCGGCCCAAATATCTCCAGTCCAGCAGGTCACTGAGGCGTTCTGTGCGGTTCCTCTGGATGATGCGCTGTCTGCGGCTCTGCTGGCAGAACTGGAACAGGAAGGAGGTCAGCTGGTTACATGATTCGTCCACGCTGCGAAACCGCCGGTCCAGAATATAAATCCCTGTGACAGACAGACAGACAGACAGACAGGAGTATTCCAGGAGTATTAACCACCTACCACAGAACAAGTCACACCAAATGTGACTAAATGTGAATACATCCATCCTGAGATCCTTCATATTTCTTCTGCATCTCACCATAAGAAGACGGGTCAGCTATGTGCTCCTCCATGAAACAGCCAAACCCGGAGAGATTAGTGGAGACGGAGGGAATGCCCATTACAGTGCACTCCGCTGAGAGAGAGAGAGAGAGAGAGAGAGAGAGAGAGAGAGAGAGAGAGAGAGACAGGAAGAAACAGAGACAGGAAGAAAGAGAGATCAGACTCTCACACTATGTGTCACTTAAATAGTTTTCACAAAGCATTTCATGTCCTCTAATCAAGGATTTCACAAACTTTTTACAGTCAGGGATGTCTTTAACTGTAAATCATTTCCACAGACCACCTCAACACAGACTATATATCCAATAATATTTTGTGTATTTATTGCAGCCGTAGTGCTTTTTATTCCTGAACGTTCCACCTACAAAATACATTAGATTCAAGTTGACATTATTTATAAGCTACTTGTTTTTGAATTATTGAGGTTTGGATTAAAACCATTCAATTCACATAACCAGTCAAACAGATAACTATAAGTCAATAATAAATGTAATAAATATAATAATAATGGTGGGTGTTTAGTGGATTTATGCCACTGTAACAAAAATGGACATCTGGATATGCTTCACAGAACCCACTTTGAGACCCATGGCTCTAAAATTAATTTACTATGGATCACACGGGGCCTAATGGCTTTTATATGAGCGAAATGGCAAGATAAGTGAATTTTCCTACGACTACATGTGCACTGACCTGAACTAATAAAATTAAGATATGGTAGTGTGTGTCTAGGTTTTCAGAACCAACCTGGTGTGTACCCCCAGGGTTCGTAGTAGGAAGGAAAGACTCCAAGATGGCAGCCCCTAACAAACTCCTCGTAGTCCATGGGCAGCAGCGGGGAGGTGGAGGACAGAAACTCTGGATGGAAGATGACCTGGCGCAGAAAAAAGTGTGTGCTCAGTAAGACCACCTTGTACCTGATCGTGTGTGTATAAACATGCATTTGTACACGTGTGTATACCTTGACGCGATCCTGAGCGCTGTTGAAGAGGCCGATGCGGCGGATGGCGGTGAGGATGGGGTCCGTGCTGTCCTCCAGCATGTTGTGGGTGCAGATGGGAGGAAGACACTGGCGCTGTGTAGCAAAGATGGCCCTCTTCATCATGGTGAAATCCTCTTTGTCCAACATCTTCGACACCTCTGGCAGCTGCCCGCTGACGGGGAGAGAGAATTTTGCATTATAGTCTTTGGTAAAAAAATTAATAATAATAAAATAACCATTAAAAACGCATTGAGAAGTAGCTTAAAGGAAGGACACTCACACTAGCAGCGATTCATAGAGTTTCTTCCCGAAGCGTTCTTTCACAGTCTGGGCCGTATCCCTGATTAAAACAAAACACACGTCAGTGCAGACGCCAGCGGTCACTATGGCAACATGGGTGTAGATTTCAGGACCCATGCTTATTTCTGTGCGAGTGAGGATTGTGAGGAGTCAATAGGATTTGTTCGGTTCATCCGACAGATGAATCAGCTGTGTGTGAATTTATTCATGATTGCGACTTTAAGCGTATTCAGGTATCTAAACCGTGATATGGGCGTGGTTAGATAATGCTTTTTACTGACTCCCAGTTTGTATGGATTCACTGACTGACTGCTTGTGTATCATTTAATTTTTTAATTTAATTTACTTACTTACTTGTTGTTTATTTTTTATTTGCTTGTTTACATATTTACTTGTATATTCATTTCCTTGCTTAATTTTATTGACTTATTAACATATGCGTTTACTTCCTAAGTATATTTACTTACGTGTTTAATTGCTCATGTACTTGCTTACTTGAGTATCTCTTATTTATAATCGAATCGGGTTTACGTTTAAGCGTTAGGGTCGCAGTTAAAATCGGTATTAAAATCATGTTCTCGATTCGTTTCTCAATGGGATTCAATTTAACAACAGCGTCAGTTCTGCAGAATTTGCACTGAAACGTCTCCATGAATAATTATTCAAGCGGCCAATTAAGACCTCAGGTTTCATTTTAACTTTGGGAGGACACATTGTGACTAATATGATTAAAGTTTTATACTAAATGCGATATTTTTGTTCAGGATTGCAGTACATTGCTCAAGCTTGGGCAGAAAATCAGTAATTCAAAATGCAGATGAACCATCATTCCCAAACATCTGCTAGGAAAGTGTAGCCACAGGAATATACAAATCTAATAAAATATATATATATATTGTTCCTTACAAAATTAGTCAACGCAGCATGAGTGAGAAGCATGATCTCAATTCTAAGCCGAAAGAAAAAAAATATCATAACTCCTATTTAATCAAAAATAGTACAGCCCTATAAAGCCTCATGAACCATCCACTAATAATTAAAGTGACTAATTAAAAAGTGTCTTATTTTAATCTAAAGTTTATACATTTGAAAGAATTTAGGTTTACAATGTCCACTGCTTTGTCTTTATTTAAAATGACACTAAAGTGCAATAAATATTATTTTATTTTGTTTCTATTGGGGCTTAAAAGCTGTGCTAAATAATCCTGATCATCATTTTAGCTTTTAGCACACAGCTCTAGCACTGTCCTAATTAGATTGGTACAGTGTGCTAGGTCCGTTAGCAGATTAGCAGTCCTCACAGTGCATCATGGTTACCAGAGCTGTTTCCGTACGGCTTGACCCTTCAGCGTCTCCACGTTGAAGTTGTTGGTGCGAGCAGGCATGATGAAGAACGCTATCACCGTAACCTGACTGTGGTTCACCTGAGGGGACACACACACGCATACACACACACACAAGAGCAGAATAGCTTACAAAAAGTGTTGCATGATTCATTTTTTATTCATTCCATTTACTGCATAACAGAATCAGCATTACAGAAGAGATATTTCATTCACAAACCCTCAGTAAATAGTTGAGTCTGGCAAGTGCTTCGAGGAAAATGTCAGCTCCTTTATTTGAGAACTCGTAGCGTCCAGCAATGAACAGAAACACGGTTTTATCCAGGTTAAAATCTAAATGCCTGCATGAAAACAACACAATTTCAATATGGGACATGTACCTTTGTGTTTTGTGTGTGGTGTGTGTGTGTGTGTCTATGCGTGATGCTCTAACCCATAGAAATGGCCTCTGATGAACTCTTGAATGCGAGCTTTGCTCTGAGCGTGGAGATTCTGAAACTCGTGCATGGCTGAGAACTTTTTCACGTTCAGACCATTAGGAGTCACAATATCTAAGAGAGAAAGAAGGGTGAGGAGAAGTCAGAAAATACATCCTCATTTTGGAAAGAAAAAAAAAAAAAAAAAAAAAAAAAAAAAAAAAAAAAAAAAAAAAAAAAAAAAAAAAAAAAAAAAAAAAAAGAGGCAGGCTTGAATGCACTTAAACCAGTTTCTTATGCCTTATGTCTTATGTAAAAACACAAAGGTCTCATGCTGCGTTCGACTAAAGCTTGTAACACAAAATTTCCAACCTCTGACTGGAAAAAAAAAAAAAATTAAAGAAAACGCGCCCTCGACTCAAATTCTTACTCTGAAAGTTGGGAAGGTCTCTTCAGCCCACACATGACATCATATCACCATGGCTGCTCACACCATCAACATTTAAAGCAGAACCTCTTTACATTTTAATCTGAGTTACACTGTATATACTAGTATTTGCTGATTAATCAACATACAGACATACTCACTTGTTAAATCTATAACACTGACTATAGAGTTCGCTGTTTTGAGGAGACAAATATATACTCAATGATGATGATCACATACAATGACATCACTCATATCATTTACATTAGCTAACTAGATTGTTGCTATCACGAGACGAACATGGAGGCCTTATGTTTTTCCCATTTGTAGCCCGAAAGCACACAGGTTGAAAAATGACATAATTCTGACTTCCCACTTCCCACTTCAGTGTTAGAGCACTTCTGCCACACCAGCGTGTGGACATCTTGTAATCTAATACACTTAATTTGCTTAAACTGGGATATGAGGCACATTATCCATTTTTAATCCTTTTTTTTTTTTTTATTTTATTTTTTTTTTTAAGAAAACCTGCCAGAAAGTTTGCCGGATTAGGATCCTGCCGAACGCAACAAAACAATCAGAGGCAGGAGGGTTTCACTTAGATGTGGGCACGAACACTCAGATGTGAAGCATGTTCAGAGCTTATTTATAAAAATGCTAACAGTGCTGACAATTCTTAAAATATTTAATTAAAAAATTAGGCCATACCCACTTTAGGTTTAAATCAGAATACAGATACAGATATGAAGATATCTGGAGTTATCTTTGGAGCACTAAGCAGATTCAGAAACAAATACACATTTTTTATACTCATTGAGCAACATCCCTACAGATGTGGCAGATCTTCAGCAGTTACGTTGTAGCGCTCCAGTCATTTTTCAGCATAATCTCTACCACATCTGTAGCATAATAATGTGTGATTACCACAGACAAGAATTTGGAAAAGATTTCCTGTGCTGAGAAAAAAAAAGGAAAGAAAAACATTTACTCTAAAGCGTCTTATTACAAAGGTCCTCGGCAGATGTCAGTTAACTTTCATGTCCAACATAGTTTCTAGAACTTTCATAAAATCTTCAGACAGTAGTATGTACCTGTAAATTAAGTTCAGTGATGCAGCAAGTAGCCTCACAGCTTCAGGATGCCTAGCTCGATCCTGATTTCAGATGTCTGTATGGAGTTTTGCATGTTCTCCCTGTGTCCATGTGGGTTTCTTCCGGGTTTTCCGGTTTCCTCCCACCTCCCAAAAACATGCCAGTAGGTGAACTGGCTGCACTAACTTGCCCTTAGGTGTGAAAGTGTGTCTCTGTGAGTATAGTGCCCTGCAACAGACTAGTATCCCATCTTCCTTTTCTTCCAGGCTTCCCGAGATAAACTCCAGATTCACCACCCTGATCAGGTTAAAGCTCTTACCGAAGATGGATGAATAAATAGATCTTATAAAAGATCTTCTAATTCTTGCTGTCATGAGATGGACAGGTTAGTTTGTGCTCATGTGTAGGTCTGAAAGGATGATTTCTTTACTCTTTTGCACCACTGTTCTTAATTTATCTTAATTACATAAGAAAAGCTTTGGTAAGACTTTCATACCTCATCTTATTTAGACCATTATTTTATACATTTTATCAGATGTTTCGAATTTGTGTTAGATAGTCACACTTTTTTTCACCATCTGCCCCAGACGATAAGCAGGCTTTCAGTACTTTTCCCAGTACAAAGAAACGTGAGGAAATTCTGGTCTGTAGTAATCACACACACATTACAGATATAATGTATAGAGATTAGGTTTAAAATATCTCTTTAACATACTGTAATTGACCATAAGCTCATTAGACACACACTGTACATTTATAGACGTTTATGGGAGTCGGGCTGGAGAAGGTTCACCTGGTTTCCTTTTGAGCAAGTGTTCAGCCTCGATGGCTGTGATCTTAGACACGGTGCTGAAGACGTGAGCACAGCGTGCTGCGGCCCGCTCTAAACAGTAGCGGTGATAGATCTGTCTATCGCCTGCCTCCTTATCAACATTAAACTACACAGAGAGAAAGAGAGAGGGAGAGGGGAGAGAGAGAGAGAGGGGTTCACATATATTTACTGTTTGTATTATTATTTCTAAAATCATGCTTCCTTTTTAAAATCGTCCTTCCACACACACACACACACACCTCTGCCAGGTTGTTGTAGAAATCGACATTCCCGGCACACAGGTATCGTCCGAGCAGTGTGGCGTGTGTGGTGAAAATCGTCGCTACAGGCAAGTGCCTCTGTCGGCATAATACCAGCCCCAGTCCAGCCAGCCACTCGTGAAAATGAGCCAGGATGTGTGGAGGATCTTCACACTGCGCTGCATACTGAAACACACACACACACACACACACACACACACACACACACACACACACACAGAATACAGACATGTACCGATGATGAACAAACTCACATAACAAACTACAACACACATATACTGTACACACACCTCTCCGAGCAGCCAGGCGGTGAGGAAGCCGAACAGGACAGCGTCATTGGCCTCGCGGTCGAACCAGGGCACGCCGATGGAACAGTTTTCCCATAATTCACTCTTCCAGCGGTCCAGAGACCAGGCGGTGAAACCAACATCCAACAGGATCACATATGGAGAGCCTTCAATCAGCCAACGGCCAAAATACACCTACACACCACACACACACACACACACACACACACACACACACACACACACACACACACACACACACACACACACACACACACTTTATCTAAAACTATACAACACAGTAATCTCTGGCATTCTATATTTTCCAGATAATAGTTTAGGGAGTATACGGTAAGGTCTGGAAGTACTTGGACAATGACACTTTTTTTTTTTTTGCCAAGGATTTTCATCCAAGTATTAAAATTATGGTTATATTTACAATCATGTCACTTTGTCCAAATACCTTTGAGCCCCTGAAAATGGAGGTACTTTGCTTAAAATGGCTGTAATTCCTAAATGGTAAATGCCATGTTTTTGGAGCCTCTTAAAATAAAGCTGAAAGTCTACACTTCGATCACATCTTGATTGTTTTATTTCAAATCCATTGTGGTGGTGTATAAAGGCAAAATCACAAAAACTCTGTCATTGTCCAAATACTTCCAGACCTGACTGTATAGACATATGTGCAGACACAAAGTTTTGGCACTGTACTCCAGCAGACTGGCTAAATAAATTAAGATCAACTGATTCTGCATGTTAACCCTGTTCATTCAAAAGTATTTACTTCTGGACAGGGCTACAATATTGGAGTCACCTCTGTAAACAGGTTCCCTTCATTTTAGGGAACTGGAAGTAACTGGACCATTGTCATTATATCATTAGCAAAAAAGGTGGCATTTGCATCTAGAGTCTCTTAACACGAGAAAAAAAAAGCCTTTTTCATGAAGTAAAACTCTTTTATGTTTCTCTTTGGACCAGTTGTTAAGCTTCATGAACAACAAACAAGGCTGCTCTTACTATCTGTCTCTCTCTCTCGTACTCGTACTCGTACACGTACACACACACACACACACACACACACACACACACACACACGCATATTTAGCCAAAGGTCTGAAATAGACTGTAGTCATGGTGTGAGACACTGATATAGCCTGTAACCTTTACGCATGCATACCAGGGACGTGGACTTGGACACACACACGCACACACACACACACACACTTCTCAGAATGAGGGTTTAGGATTTCAGAATGAGGTTGGGGAAAGAGTAGTATTGTGTGTGTGTGTATGTACAGAGATATGACACCTGTATGAATATAAAATGAAAAATAAAAAAAGAAAGGGTGGTGTGTGTGTGTGTGTATATACCTTGCAGCCACTGCTGTTCATCTTGTCAATGGTCCTCCTCAGTGCTGCGTTTGGGGGCTCAATCAATTCAACCTGGGTCCTGACATTGGACTCCATATAGGGCCCCACCAAGAAGTAGTTTTCGCCCCATTCCTCACAGGTCAAACGTGCCTTCGTCTGGATCACTGTGTAGATGCCACCAACTGCCAAAGGACACACACACACACACTTCACAGTAAGTGGCACAGCCTCTTAGAACAGATGAAGGGAGAGAGCGTCACTGAATCTCAGTTTATACGAGCTGAGGGTGAAGCACGAGGCTGTGGTCATGCTGAATATCACGTCACCTTTGTCTTTTAGCTGTTTATCCAGTTTTATAGCACTTGTATTAGACTCAGACTCATACCTCAGGCATGAATTCACATCCGACCATTCCATACCAGTGAGAAATTCAATCACTATTAAAGTGTCATTCTGTACTGGAGACTCTAAGTAAATTAGGAATTAAGAAATGTGCAATTATGTTTAAAAAACTGTTAATGAATCTTTACAAATCTTTTATTATTACTAATAGCATGTATAGGAAAACACTTTGGACATGGTGATATAAATAATCAGCGAAGATGTGGTGTGAAGCTGAGTTACTGTTACCACTTTGGAGTTATTTATTTCCTGGAACTGCTCGTACTGTAGTCTTTTATTCACCTCATACCACAGCAATTTGTCACTGATTACCATTTTTAATTTATTAATGAACAGGCTGTGTTTTCACACATCATACAAGTTAGTTCACTAACATTATAACAACTATAAACAGTCGTTCCCTCAATAGTCTCTTTTTCGTCTTTAAGTTAATAAGAAACAAGTAGAACTCGATTCCAGTGGCATCGATGAGGATGCCTCTGCCACACACAAGTCTAGATCTTCCTATTGCTAATTTGCATGCCAGAAATACCCATAAAATATACTTCAAACAGGAAGGAAGCTATTGACGAAAAACTATTTCAGACACTTGACCTTGCTGTGACCTTGACCTTGTTTGGGTCAATTTCAGAATCTAAACAGTTCATCCACATATAACCTACAAATATTCAACCGCTTGTTCTTGAGATAACACACTAATGAAAATCTCAAACAGATACACAGAAGCACAGATGGACGAACACGTGCACGGAGCAATGGCAAAAATCGTAAATAGCACAAAATGGGCTTTGAGTTCCTGAATATAAACGTAAACGTAACATCTCTGTATGACAAACAGCAAGGAAGCTATTGTGGAATAACTATTTCAGAGATTTGACATTGCTGTGACCTTGATCCTGTTCGGATTAATTCCAACATCTAATCAAATCTAATCATCTGCTGGTCACAGTGATAATTCCATATAAACCCGACAAACATCCAGCCACTCGTTTTTCAGATATCGTGCTAACAAGTATCTCTGCCACTCTGCCTCTACCACTTGGTGGAAAGTTCTATCTGCCCTCTTCCACATCCATGAGCTCACAGACACCCATGATTGGCTAGTACCGCTCAGTGATTTGCAGTGTAGCTGGCACTACTATCAGAGCTGCTGTTATAGAAAATTCATCAAAACCTTCTGATCAATCAGATTAGAGAATTCAGCAGTGCTGTGGCATAAGAATAGATATCTCCCATCCTTCTGATATAACTGCACAGTTGAGCAGTGTAACAGTCTTACAGCTTGCATCCAGTCCACACTTCATTCGTAATGAAAGGGCGGTGTGTCCTGTCCTTTGGACTCGCTCAACTTGCTGACATTTGTGTGACAGAAATAAGAGACATACTGTCCTGGAAGCTGTCTACTACAGTTTTATTTGTATTAAAGGTGACATATGTACAGCTGTGGGGTTTCTGAGAAGAAAGAAACATAAAAATACATCGAGGTCAGTCAAAGTACATGTAAAAAGTTTAAAACTGCTAGTGACTATGTATATCTATTGAGTCCCAATAGCTTATTTTATTCAGGGTCTCCTGGAATGAATCCTGATAGGATTAGCTCAGAGTTTAAATTAAAAAAGCGTCACAAGATCGCTGCTATCAAGACACAAATCATAAACCTGTCACGTAAACAAGAGGATTCAATCTGTACTGCTTGTATACATAAAGTTACATATGATAAAAACATAGTTCACCTTAGACACAGCACATTAAAATATTGTTGTAAATAATATTTTGGCTTTATATTTATTAAGGTTAGCATACAGCCTTAAAAACACATGCTTTCTATCTTTAGGTGTAAAGTAGCATACCTTTATTAGCCACCTCCCATGCGATTTCAAACAGAACTGCATCCTCCAAATCGAACTCCTCGTCCCACTCCTCCAGACCCGACAGGGAGGTCACTGAGATACTGCGTGCCAGAGGCATGCTGCATGAATACAAGGAAAGTATCACTTGGTTACGAGGACACACTCACAGGACTAGAACCTCACGTCTAACACATAAAGGTTCTCATAAAAAAAAATAGAGTAGAGTTGAACGAAAATGAACCAGAATGACAGATTATTCTGCTACACAGAGTCGTCTGAAGTGGTGTTTGGGGCCCAGGATAAAGGAATGTGGCTTGTGTGTGGTGTGCGCATACAAATAAGCTACAGATCCGGACATAATCAGCAAAGGAAGGACAGCATAGCAAAATTTTAAAAAGTCCTTACAGCTATTTACCAGGGATTATTTCTCTGGAATGTGAAGTTCACAAGTCAAATGCATCAACGTTATAACTTTGTAAGAGTCCCACAGAGTCCCGCAGAGTGAGGCAGGAACCGGGCCGCATGTTTTTTTTTTACGAAAGCCTTCCATGGCATTTGTAATTATGCAGAAATGTCCAGTGAATCCTAATTTATGTACATGTACAGTCTGTTTCAAATGCTTTGCTCACATGGTCAGTTAACAAATAATATAAATGCACGGTAGATGAGACGAAAGAATCTACGAAAAGCAGCTGCTTTTGTTTCTGCTGTTTTGGCCACAAGACCCCGCAGAATGCCATGGGAGCGCACGAGAAGTGCATCAGAGAGTTATTATCAATGGCTAGAGGAGAGTTATCAGCTCAGCATGATTTCCAAAAAATTGCCATAGTTCAGTGAATCGAAACCAGCATGACTTCTATAGCAAATCCTCCCTGCATCAAATTTAAAGCACGTGTCTCATCTCTTCAGAGTCTGTGACACTAGTCAAAAGTGGTACCGAAGCACCAGTGCAAAATAACACAAGCACTTCGAATGGTCTTATTTATAGGCATTAATTGTTAAGCATTAAAAAGTAACTGTTATCGCCATTCAGTCATATCAGTTCTTTTTCTCGACCTTTGTCGTTTGCAATCCAGACCTTTACCGACTACAGGGTGTCCCAAAAGTCTCCATACATAGACTATGTACGCCAGCACCACGTCAGTCGTGCCTTCATCAGTGGATGTTGGTGGATGCCCACTTCTCGGTTGGTCTACAACACTTCCAGTCTTTTTGAATTTGTTAATAATTTTGGCAACAGTGACGTGTGTGATGTGCTTGCCATGTTTCCTGTCAAAGTCCATCGCAACCTTGCGACAGCTTCCCGATCCAATCATGAGACTGATTGCAGTACTTTTTTTCTTTTGTCAAAGACATTCTTAAAGGCCAACTGGAAAAAGAATTTTGCTTAATAGTGTTAATTCCCCCTATGTATGGAGACTTTTGGGACACCCTGTAATAAAGCTAGTATGAGCATTAGAGTGAACAGATGTATGCATAAATACGATCGAAAAACTAACAGAACATACATTTACCCCATTTTTTTTTAAAAATAAATTTTTAAATAATTTATAGTTACATGAGTGAATAAATAAGCAAACAGAATTCACTTCACATACAGCAGAGCAGCCTAGAGGTGAATACTGATATCATTATTGCTTCTTTCTAAAGACAACCCATTCTTTATTATCAAGAACACATTTATAGCTGCTGCTCTCTGTTCCAACAAAAATATTTCCTTCTCCATTTAGGATACAGACACCTCCCTATACACTCATCACAGCCCCTCCATAACTGAACCAAAAGGAGTGCGCTCCTTGTTGTTTTATTAATCGCATGGCAGAGTGCACTGTGTGTAACATTAGTGCTTCCCCTGCAAAAGTTCTAAAAAAAAAAATTATAGCTGCTTTACATTTTTCTTGCAGATTGCAAATTTTATCTCAACATCCATTTCACATGCGATCTCCTGCTGTAGTTTTAGCTGATGATCAGTCGGCACAGAGCCTCCCCAAGAGTGTTTTTTTTCCTGGATCGTTCATCAAAACCCCAGAAAACTTATATGGAACCTCTGACATGCTCACGAACATAACGTGGCATGATAAAATGCTCATACCAGCATCACAATGGGCGATATATTGAGAACAATTAATAAAAAAATATATATATTGTGTAGGCTTAAGATATAAGAGTCATGTATTACATTCTGGTTTCTGTTCATAATCAGGGTTGGAAGGTCTGATGACCTAATTTTGACAGTTTTTGCAGTAATTTCTGGTACTTCTATGGTACGGAAAACAAAACAAAACAAAAAAAAAAACATTCAGTGAGCGGCGGTTCTGCGGGTGGAAGCACCTTGCTGACGAGAGAAGTCAGAGAAGAATGGCCAGACTGCTTCAGGCTGACAGGATGGCTACAGTAACACAAATAACCACTCTTTACAAACGTGGTGAGCAGAAAAGCTGAATCACTGAATGCATTAATAAATAATACAGTGTAGCCCTAACATATATGAGTCAGGTATTACATTCAGAAAAATCTACTGCATTAAAATGATCATTATTTGTTCCATGTAAAGAGTTACGGGCAGACAGAAAGAGGACGACGGTGTGAAGGGAGATTGAGAAAGTGTGTAGAAGGAAGTGGAATTGAAAAGCAAGCCGAGGCAACACTCACCTCGCTTCAGAAGACAAAATCTTACATATTACATTAGACGTTACACTCACACTCACACACCCACACCCACACCCACACACTCATTCTCAATAATATTATTTATCAACTTCCCGGACATAGCCAACTAGTGTGAAAAAGTTTGAGCAATGCAAGGTGACGGAGAGAAAGCGAGAAATGCCATGATGAAACCCTGAAGATTTACAACACTCTCTTTCCTCTCTCCTTCTTCCCCTACCTGACACACCTCTCTCTTTACGCTACATTCAAGTTAAAAGTGTCGTTACTCGATTTTTTTGTGCTCAGATCTGATTTTCTGCCCTGATGGCTCAGATGAACGTTTATAAGTGACTCATGGGTGCCACTGGTGTGAACAGAGGTCTGATCTGGACCAACCAGAACATCTGCACTAACCAAATCAATAGCATCACATCCATCATTACGTTAACGCAATGGATAAAACAAAAGAGTGTTGTGTCATTAAAAGTGTACAAGAAGAAAAAGAAGAAGTCATGCCTCAAGTAACACGACTCACAGGAAGTTACATCATCTCTCTACCCAGAGGATACCAATTCAAGGACAAGTACATTTGTCTACACAAGTACAAGTACATTCGACAAGTACATTTCTGAGCGACTATTTTTTTCTGATCGACGATGTTTGACTAAGTTGGGCAATCATAAGATATCAGCTCTAAATTACTGTATAAATGCTGTTAGCATAATCCTTACAAAAACGTCAAAAACATTTACAGTCCCAGTGTATACAGGGAGTAAAGTACATTCAACGTGAGCACTGTTTACCAGATAAAGAATGTATACATTACAAGATTGCACAACTGACTGAACTTTTCCAGGAGCCTGCCAAAGACTGATCAGAAAAGCTATGTGAAATTTTTCAGAAATGAAAAGGTGCCCTGTCCATCGAATGACCCATGAACCAGCAGCACAAGCCTTCATTGCGAAAGGTTACATGCTCTGGAGGTCTTCTGGCAGCTTGTCATCTGTTCATGATAAGAGTTAGAAGGTCAGATGAATAGCTTTAGATATTTTTGAAGCCATTACTGAGATTTCTATGCTGAGAGACATGTGGATGGAGAAGAGAATCTAACAGAGATACACACACATGTACATGTATGTATAATATTAAAAACACATGAATTCTGATCTGTTATCAGTATGACCACATGACATATTATTAAGAGAAGATAATCTCTCATGGGTAAATTAAAAAAAAAATACGAGTAATGAATAGTAGTCATTTTAGAAACACCAAAAGCTGCTAATATTCTGCATCCGGCCTTTTTTCCTCCCTGATCATGAACATCTGATAAATTGTCAGATAACTACCTGAGCATGCAGATGCCATTTTGTCGTTTGATAAAGCAGCTCACACTAATGACAGCTGTAACTCACACACATGAATGTATTCAGACCTTTTATACCGGGGTGGCCAGGTTAGACACGGGTTTCTTGGAATGGCAATCTAGGATGGTGCAAATACAAATCTGTATCCATGACAAGAAAATGACGAGCTACAAAAAACGTCATAGCTAACGCAACTAACATTGGGCTACATCTCATGAGATATGCTAGAATTATGAATTCAACATCATTAGCTAATTATAGCTGATGGGGGACACCCAGGACACCCAGGACTGAAGCATGGGGAAAACATGCAAACTCCGCGCACACAGGACGGAGACGTGATTTAAACCCCCAACTCTGGAGGTGTGAACGTGTCAACCACTAAGCCACCACGGCTCAAATCCGACATCAATGATCTAACAAAGTTTTTTCAAAGACCAATATTTGCACATATGTTTGTTCGTCGTGTTGCCAGGACCATGAAATATTCCCTCCCGTGTTTACTAGCAAAACTTATTCCTGTGTGACATTACACACGACAATCCTCGCTGTTGGACATTGCTGAAGTGAACTAGAATTTTCCAGAAATGTCTTACTGGGGTGGCCATGTTTCACACTAGGGTGGCACTGGCCACCCCTGAGCTCCGACCAAACTCATATATAAAATCAAACGTTAACCAAAAATACAGACCAAGCAACACATCACAGCACGAAGTTCACTGTTAAATGGTGGAGTGAGCATCACGGCTGAGATATTAACTTTACTGTGCTTGTAGGAAACCTGGAACATAAAACATGGATTGCTGTGTTCACAGTAAAACATGTAGTGGGGAAAAAAACCCTGATGGGAGCCACTTCACCCTTAAACTCACTGGCAGGACTATGAATGGTAGCTTGTACGCGAGAGCTCACTTAGTAAATGGACGTTTAATACAAGTAAGGGGCCTTTTTCCTTTTAAGGAGAGTACATAATAACCTTACACACACACACACTCGAGCGCGCGCAGGAGACTGTCTGTGCGGTGTACGTGCCTCCCCGCCACGCGGAACTGTTCAGCGCTGTGACGTCACTGCGACCGCAACGACAGTTTCAGTGTGTCTCTGCCTAATGCACAGCGCGAGCGCTTAAACTTAAATTATAATGCCTTTTATTCCTAATTTCTGGGGTTCATTTTTTTCTGCATGGTTGTGACAGGAAGGATATATAAGTCGGTCGTGAATGTCAGGGGGCGTGGCAACTTCTATAGGTCATAGCAACAGATAACAGAGCGAATAAATAAATAAATAAAATAAAATAAAATAAATCTAAAGCGTGACTTTGACATTAACCGTGATGTAGGCTTGGTTTAGCCTGATATTGATTAAGTAGCTGTTAGCAGGCTCGCTTCCGATATACGAGCAAGGAACAGCGTTTGAAGATTCGCTCTTAATCGGGAGGAAATTCAGGATAATAAGCACAAGTTAGCATAAGTGCGCGTGCCGCTATATAAATAAAGATTAAGATAATAAGACGGTGCGTTAAATCATGTCGCTTCATATCGATCTGACCAAACAAGGATCTGGATCTTCTCACCAACAGAGAGAGAGAGAGAGAGAGAGAGAGAGCCGTTAGAAAAGTGGCTTTGACACGCAGCACGAACTCACCACATCAACACATCTCTGGTTCATGCCGAACGACCGGCATATTACTCTTGTTTCGCTGCACGAGCGTTATCATACGCTAAATGAACAACGAGAATAACCAGCACAATGCAAGAGCAACTGCTTACCCTGCAGCGACGGCGTCCTGTCCTCGCGCAGTAACGCAGCAGCGCACGCATCTGCGCCAATCAATCACCGACTGGACCACTTGGGGCGGGGCTACACGAAGGGGAGGAGCCACACCAGAGGGGCGGGGCCACTGTGTGTACCGGTGTGTCTCAAACGAGAAGAAATATGTCACTTCTAACTTTGAATGGTGGAGTAAAATCCGAATTCTACATTTGGTCGATTTTTGGGAGAATAAAAGGGAGAATAAATCACGGTTACCCCAAAACGGCTCAATATTCATTCATTCATTCATCTTTAGTAACAGCTTTACTCCACACACACACACACACCCTGACTCAGCACCAGAACTACACTTATTCCTCTATCTATTTACCATAGACACTTCTTTTAAAGTTCATCAGTGGCATGACTGTCACTCCGTAACATATAATTAGCAGCCTGTGGACCTGGCAACACTGGGAAAGACTCATTCACTCACTCACTTTTCACTCAAATGTCACCTGTCTTATACCAGATCTCTGTAACACTGGTCAGTATTGGGCAGTATTGAGGCAGTTAACATGTGCTCTCTAGTTATATTGTTATGCAAAATAAAGGGGTTGAATTTTTGTGTAAGAATATTGTGATTGTGGGTAAATTTTACATTTATGGGTAAATGTAGATTTGTTAAAGCTGCTCCAAGGTTTGTGGCATTTAAAAATGACTTGAACACTTTCTTTAAATCCTTAAAACAACTGAAAAAGAGGAGTGCCTCTTTTTATATAGTTTCTATAATTTTATTTTTTAAATTATAGAATTTATAGTTTATAATAAAAAATAATAAATACTTATAAGTATTATATATATGTGTAAGCATTTATTTGTGTTTTTTTCTCTCCTTGTTCATTTTTAAAAAAATGTGCTTTCCTATTGACAGTACCTTACTAATTCACTCTTAACTCCGCCCCTTTACTTTCTGCACCAATCAGAGCGCTCAGCGATGAGAGCCCTCCCAGCCACTCGTCCCGTCACGTCCACAGTGTGTGAAATGTAATTGGCTGAGCCTTTGCTTTGCGTCAGCTTGGCGTTGGCAGCTGGTGAGGAACGTGACTGTGTTTTTAATGTGTTTACTTCCTGCATAACCGACAAGGAGCATTCAGCTTGCTTTCGCAAAGCCTTTTCTCCTTTTACTGTTCCAACAGCTGTTACAGCTGTGCTCTCGGACTAGACTAGTGCTGCTGCTGTTGTTGTTGCAGATCCTGAGCTTGGTGTTCTGTCTGGGTGGATTTTCATGTTCTCCTTGTGTCCACATGGCTTCTTCTGGGCTCTTCAGTTTCCCACCTCCCAAAGAAACATGCGGGTGCATGGACTGGCTAGTTAAATGATCCCTAGGTGTGAATGTGCATGGTGTCCTGCGATGGCCTGGCGCCCCATCCTGGGTGTATTCCCTCCTCACGGTCAGTGTTACAGGCACTGGCTCCAGATCCACCTTGACCCTGACCAGGATAAAGCATATTTTTACTGAATATGAATGAATCTATTTATTTCTATAAAATACTTACATATAGCCTGCATTCCTTTATTTGGAAATTGTAAAGACTAAAATTCCTGAAGTAAGAAAATTTAATTGAAAATATTTACATTTATATTTTATATTAATAAAGTAATATTTTGTCAATATTTACACTGGTAAAGTTAAACTTATATAAAGTTGTTCATATTTAGACTGGTACTTGCAAAGATGCTGAAGGAACAATGAATGAATTAATTCAGTCTTGCATTAATATACAGTATATATATATATATATATATATATATATATATATATATATATATATATATATATATATATATATATTACAGTTTATAGCTTTAATTGTTTCATTAATTAATTTAAAATTTGTTTAAAATATTTTGCATAAAAATAGAAAACCCTTACAAATGTGTCTGCCTTGCCCTCTAGCTACTGCTAGGGTTTTGTAAGCCCACTCATCCAACATGGCCGCTGATGCACGTAATACAGCTACTTCCTGGATTTAGACCAATCAGCGTGCTCTCTGGGTTCCGCGCAATTTTGCCGGGAAAACGGAAATCGGCTCGTTATCAGACTCAGAGAACCGAAGTGGCGGGAGATTCTGGCAGGTCGGTACCGGATAGTGGTGCTCGCGCTGGATAAAAGGTTATCTGCTTTTATATATTATTTATTTGAAACGCATTTGACGTTATTACAGTGCGTCCGCTTATCTACAGCTTACCCTGTGTGCTTCTTGCAAATTACTTGTTACTAAGGACTCGCGTTGTGTAAGCTAGCATGTTTTGTTGTTCTTTTTGTCCCACCTGTATTCCAATAGTTTTGGTTTCCAGAGTTATGATTGGGCAGTAATAGCCACCGTCCGGCATTGTGATTGGTTAGATTGTTCATACTCACGGTCACAGTGAAGTTTTAGCCAATCCCAGTGCAGGAGGCGGGACTTGTCGGAAAGTGGGTAGGAGAAAGGGAGCACGCTTTGCTAATATAGCAGGCTAACCGGTTAGTTCAGATTTTTATAGCAAAATATAAAGCTGTTGCAAATGCAGCTGAGTGCTCTCAGTTATCAGAATTTGCTTCTGAAGCAGAAACTGCGTTGTTGTTTAGATGGACGTTAAATAAGTTAATTTAATTACTTTAAACTGTTATATATATGGGATAAGATTTAGCCGACTAATTCCATTCGGGTTGCATGAAAAACAGGCAAAGCACGTTTTCGTTATATAGTTTTGTTTTGATGTACTGCTGAACTACTGACTGCTGTTCCTCAGGGAAGTACTGATTGCTGTTTCTCATGTAACTGTCAGGGAACTACTGACTGCTGTTTCTTAGGTAACTACTGACTGCTGTTTCTTAGGTAACTACTGACTGCTGTTTCTTAGGTAACTGTCAGGGAACTACTGACTGCTGTTTCTTAGGTAACTGTCAGGGAACTACTGACTGCTGTTTCTTAGGTAACTGTCAGGGAACTACTGACTGCTGTTTCTTAGGTAACTGTCAGGGAACTACTGACTGCTGTTTCTTAGGTAACTGTCAGGGAACTACTGACTGCTGTTTC
>CM040987.1:6320027-6365027 GCA_022985145.1 Pangasius djambal
AGGGATCTACTGACTGCTGTTTCTAAGGTAACTGTCAGGGAACTACTGATTGTTGTTTCTGAGGTAACTACTGACTGCTGTTTCTTAGGTAACTGTCAGGGAACTACTGACTGCTGTTTCTAAGGTAACTGTCAGGGAACTACTGATTGTTGTTTCTGAGGTAACTACTGACTGCTGTTTCTCAGGTAACTGTCAGGGATCTACTGACTGCTGTTTCTCAGGGAGCTACCGACTGCTGTTTCTCTTATTTGTTGGGAAAATATCTCTTTCACTTTTATGTAAACTGAGTGCAAAAACACTCGAATCTAAATCAGATGGTGGGAAACAGAAACATATTTAGAAGTGATGAGTTGAGCAATAAACAAGGGTTAGGTTTTGTATTAGACCATGACCTTTCTTTTAATATTCAAACTGAACCCAAAAGAAATTTAGGAGCTGTACTTATTTACAGTATGGTTATCATTTGTACAAGCATGCTTCAAAGTTCAAATGCTGTAAAGGTCTCATTCAGGTTCATAACAAATGCCTAATGCTTCACTCATCACCATTTTCAGTGCAAAGACAGGTAGACTGAAGTATTTTGTATATGAAGCAATTCTTGGTCAACTTCCTTCATATCTCTCTGTACTGTTGCAAGCAAAAAACATGAAGTGCATCTCAATGATTGTTGAACATCCAATTCCACAACCATGGCCATTAATAGGGAACCGGTCTTCCCTAAACAGCCTCCACACTTCTGCAAAGTCCCTCCACTAGATTTTGGGCATTTCTGTTCATTCAGCTACAAGAGCATTAGTGAGGTCAGACACTGATGTTGGGTGAGGAGGTCTGGGGTTCAGTCGGTGTTCCAGTTCATCCCAAAGGTGTTCGGTGTGGTTGAGGTCAGGGCTCTGTGCAGACCGCCGGAGTCCTTCTGCTCCAACCTTCACACACCATGTCTTCATGGAGCTCGCTTTGTGCACAGGAGCATCGTCATGCTGGAACACGTTTGGGCCTCTTAGTTCCAATGAAGAGAAATTGTAATACTACAGTATATAGACATCCCTGGTAATTGCGTGCTTCCAGCTTTGTGGTAACAGTTTGTGTAAGTCCCCCATATGGGTGTGATGGTCAAGTGTCCACAAACTTTTGACCATATAGTGTAGTAATCTTGCTGATGCTGTAACCACCCTTAGCACATGTGATGTTTTCCATCTTATGTCATAGAAATTTGCCAGTGATTTTATTTACTAAACAACGTTCCTGGTATTACTTATGTTATAGTAGTTATTCACTCGCTTATTTCTTCTCTGTCTTTAAATTAACAAGGCAGAAAATGCAAACTGACTGATCGCATTTTACTGAGAAACCACAAAGCACAACGTCTTCTGTCAAGAAGATTTTTTCCTTGTCTGAAAACCTGAAAGAAAAGCACTGACACTGGAGACTCCTTCCATGATGCATGTTGCTGAATGAATGAGACATGCTTTTTGATGCCGTTTATTTGACCACACAATTCTGTGTTTCTCTGTAGCTTCTGAGGAATGGATTTTAAGCGGCGGAATGGAGGACCTTCGATGGGCGGCACCTCTCAGGCCAAGAGGAGTAAAATGGGCTCTGAGTGGGAGGACGGCCCGTCGCACTTTGAGGAAGAGCTCGCCTTGCTTGATGAAATGGACATGGAGATGGAATCGGGAGAAGGGCAGGCGGGTCATGATGTCATCCCAGTGGGTAAGTATTGTGTAAGCGGGTAGGAAGGGTGTGAGACAGAGGTGCTTAGGAACAACTGGTTAATTTTTGACCCTCTCTGTTCCTCTCAGGTGATTTATTTTCAGCGGATCTGAACCCACGCTGGCGCCGTCCCGTTGCAGCGCCTCTTCATCCCGATAAAGACACGCTCATCTTTCAGCAGATTGACCTGGACTATTATCTGGGTAAATCTCAAAAGTGGGAGGAGTTAGCAGAACTTCAGCACAGTTTGCATCAACATCGCCATAACCAGAAGCTCTGGAGTGTAGTCCTTATGTAACAAGTAGCTAGTGTATAAATGATTTTTACTTATTATCTCTTCATCAGCACAAGTATACTCTAAACGTCCTGACTAAACAAGCAAAGTGGAAAATTCACTTTCCTGCATCAGTCTACCTCTTAATGTTATATGGATGAGTGACGACTGGGGTTTAGCAGATTATAGAGCTGCATGTAAATGTGTGTGTTTAGGCGTTGCAGTGGCCGGGATGCCAGGACAGGTCCAGGGGAAGGTTCCGGTGATCCGTATGTTTGGAGTGACAGACAGTGGGAACAGCGTCTGCTGTCATATACATGGTTTTGCGCCCTACTTCTACGTTCCTGCGCCAGCCGGTGAGTCGCAGTCCATATCGCTCCAGCGTCCTCGCTTCAATCTAAGACAAGCATCTGGCAAAAGGCAGAAATATTACATGCGTTAGTATTCATCATCTTTCCTTCCCCGTGTCTCTCAGGCTTCACTAATTCTCACCTGGCGGAGTTTCAGAAGGAGCTGAACGCCGCTGTGTTGAAGGACATGCGCTCCAACAAAGACAACATCTCAGTCACTGTGCTAGCGGTGGACATCACCCGCAAAGAGAGTGAGTCATGTTTCATCTACGTCTCGGTGTCTGTGGTTTAGTTTACGTTCTTATCTGACTGTCTTGTCATTATTGAGGTATGTACGGTTATCACGGTAAGCGTCCGCTGGACTTCCTGCGCATCACCATGGCGATGCCACGCCTGGTTGCCCCGGCGAAACGTATCCTGGAGCATGGAGTGAAGTTTGCTCACTTCTCCAGTCAGAGCTACCCTGCGTACGAGGCCAACATTGACTTCGAGATCAGGTGAGTGTGATGTGATTCGTTGGCCATGGAGCAATACTAACTTTCTAAAAAACAAACATGTCAGTATGTGCTATTCATATAATATTTCTGTTTATCCACTATAATGGCATCATGGTTGGTTGATAAAGTGTGGTTTATATTACGTTTATGTGTTTGGTGTCAGGTTCATGGTGGACAGTGATGTGGTGGGCTGCTGCTGGATCGAGTTGCCTAAAGGGAAGTACAAACTAAGAGAGGAGAAGAGCACGGGAGAGACGGACTCCAGAGACCCAGGCAAGGTAACGGCTTCCTCAGCTTATGAAGTTCACACACGTTACTTTATCACTACATACACTTCAGTTTCATCATTCAGACCCAACACCTCATTATCTTGTATCCCCCCCCTCCATCTTTCTCTGTCTTCCTTTTATCAATCAATTCAATCTCTCTTTGTCCCACCTCTTTTTCTGTCTCTGTCTGTCTTTCTCTCTCTCTCTCTCTCTCTCTCTCTCTCTCTCTGCCTCTCTTTCTCTTTCTGTGTCTCTCTGTCTATCCATCCCCTCTCGCTCTCTCTCTGTCTGTTTCTCACTTTCTGTCTCTGTGCCTATCTGTATCTATCTCTGTCTCTCTCTATTTCTTTGTCCCCCTCTCTCTCTCTCCTCTTTCTCCCTGTCTGTCTCTCTTCTGCGTCTCAGGTGTCTCTGTGTCAGTACGAGGTGGATGTTGGATGGACAGATCTGATCAGTCACCCAGCAGAAGGGGACTGGCAGAGAATCGCTCCTCTCAGGGTCCTCAGCTTCGACATTGAGTGTGCGGGCAGAAAAGGTTGGTGTTGGACACACAGAGTGTTGTTTCTCCGTTAACTGTGCATTCCGGCATACGCTATATGGTACCGACCTTTTTTTTTTTAGACGATTATAATGACACTGTTGTGTGTGTTCAGGTGTGTTTCCGGAGGCTGAGGTGGACCCGGTGATTCAGATCGCCTCCATGGTGCAGCGTCAGGGAGAGAAGGAGCCTTTTATCCGCACTGTTTTCACCTTACAGAGCTGTGCTAGCATAGTGGGCTCTCAGATCCTCTGCTTCACTCAAGAGAAGCAGCTACTACAGGTACACTACATCTGTATGCACAATAAAACCATTTCTCCTGCTCTCTTTACCTCACACACACACACACACACACACACACACACACGTCTGCTGCTCAGTTAAAGAACGCAATTCCTGTTCATATCAAAAATTATGGCAGCTACCAAACACACACACACAGACATGCTCATATCACATAAAACACAGATATTTAGGGGAATAAAGAAAAAGAAAATCCCAAGGTGCAAAATCTCCCAATTTGATCAGAAATATAAACAAATTTGAAATACATTTGTAATAAGGTGACCTTGTCTTTTTTTTGCTCATATTTAGCTATTTCAGATTTCAAATTGCAATATTTATGGTGAATCCCAAATTACTTACTGTTTACTGTACATGATCAGTAAATAATGCATTTTATAACCCATGCAGTGCACTATGTGTTTTTTTTTTATTTTATTTTATTTTATTTTTTAAAACCTACCTACACATAATATCACCTTTAGGACAAATGTTCTCCTCATTTTTATTCCCATTTCATTAAAACATTAATATGTACTTTCAAAATTGTGATTTCGCCCAAAATAATGTGCATTTATTTAGTCCAGATGTCCTTCATCATGTGACAGAAGGGCCATTATAACATAGGATATTAAATTCATTCATTCATTCATTCATTCATTCATTTATTTATTTATTCATACTTCATAGTGAAATAACTGCTGACATGTCAGTTGTATGATTGCTCAGTATATTATGATTTGATGGAGCTTGGTAGTTTATTAATCCTGTGTTTGTTCTCAGAGTTGGGCAGAGTTCGTGAGGACGGTGGATCCTGACATCATTACCGGCTACAATATTCAAAACTTTGACCTGCCGTACCTGCTCAACAGAGCCGCTGCTTTAAAGGTAATATTTGCACGTTGTGTGTATTTGTGGGCAGTCTGATTAACTGTCTGATAACTCGGGAAGCTTTCAAGGGACATGGTACGTCATTTGTCTGTGTGTGTGCTCGGTTTGTTTGTAGGTGAATTATTTCCCCTATCTGGGTCGTATGAGGGGCATCAGGTCGGTCCTTAAAGACTCCAGCTTCCAGAGCAAACAGATGGGCCGCAGAGAAAACAAAACCGTCAACATGGAGGGCAGAGTGCTGTTTGACCTTCTTCAGGTGAACACACACACATGTAACACACAAAGAGCTTGTCTCAGTTTTCCCTGAGAAACACACACGCAGCATTTTTGCTTTTGTAAGCCGACGTGCTTTCTGTTGCAGGTCCTGTTGAGGGACTATAAGCTGCGCTCATACACACTCAACGCCGTCAGTTTCCACTTCCTGCAGGAGCAGAAAGAGGATGTCCAGCACTCCATCATTACAGACCTGCAGGTTAGATGCAGGGAAACCAGAACAGACTTTTTTGTGTAGTCATTAAAATGTCTGAAAACATAAAAAGCCCTCTAAATCCAGGACTGTCATTTTGGAGCATCTGTGTGAAGCCTTAATGTTGATCTCTCTCTCTCTCTCTCTCTCTCTCTCTCTCTCTCTCTCTCTCTCTCTCGCTGTGTGTGTGTGTAGAATGGAAATGAGCAGACGAGGCGGCGTTTGGCTGTCTACTGTCTGAAAGATGCCTACTTGCCCCTGCGCTTGCTGCAGAAGCTGATGTGTGTAATTAACTACATGGAGATGGCCAGAGTGACGGGCGTGCCCCTGACCTACCTCCTGTCTCGAGGCCAGCAGATTAAAGTCGTGTCCCAGTTACTACGACAGGTGTGTGAAAGTACACACGCACACAAACGCATACCCACATACCCAAGTCAATGGCTTAGGCAGCTGTTCAGCATTCAGCAGTGTTTGTCCCTGTCTGTAGGCCATGAAGCAGGACTTGGTGATGCCGGTAGTAAAGACTGAAGGTGGGGAGGATTATACAGGAGCTACAGTTATTGAGCCAGAGAAGGGGTGAGTATCCAGCTTATATACTGATTTAATCCATTTATTGATTCATAGACTTTTGAAATATACACCGATGGGTGAAATAGTGGTATCCTTTTTATTGTGTCTGACATCAAAACTAATTTTAGGTATTTGAAATTCAGTTTGATGTGGCTTTGCTAACATGGTTAGGGAACAACAGTGGATAGCTGATAACAGGAAATAGCTCAAGGACCTTCTCATGGACGTTCCACAACATTAAGTGTAACTATAAACGGCTAAAAAAAATCGTTGGTGAATTATTATGGTGTAAGTGGTAAAAAGCACATCAAGACATGCTGCTGCAGGAAATTAATCAAATTTGGGTAACATTCCTTTGGGATGGGCTGCATCACACAACCCGACTGATTATTTTCCTAGTGTTTATATTCCTTACGTAACTACCTGCTTCTGTGATGAAAATGGAAAAACCAAAAAAATTTCTTTAGTCATATTATTTCAAATTATCTGTGCCAATATTTTAAATTTTTTTAAATTTAGTACTAGTTTAGTATTAATTTCCTTTTGCAAATATTTTTGTTTACATTTTTGTTCATAATATTTGTAATGTGAATGACTATTAATAAAAATCTTTGTTAATTGTGTATTGTGTGTGTGTGTGTGTGTGTGTGTGTGTGTGTGTGTGTGTGTGTGTGTGTACAGGTACTACAGCGTGCCGATTGCCACTCTGGATTTTTCCTCGCTGTACCCATCCATTATGATGGCTCATAACCTGTGTTACACTACATTGCTGCAGAAAGGCCAAGCGGAGAGACTGGGGTGAGAGACACTTGTGTGTGTGTGTGTGTGTGTGTGTGTGCTCGTGCTCTATTCATCCACCAGGTGTCACTTTGTTAATGTCATGATTTCAGCTTAGTTCATTCGAGTTGAGTATTTTATGATCTGGTACATCTTGTGTTTGCGTTTTGTAGTATTAAATAATCTCTATATTGTGTGTGTGTGTGTGTGTGTGTGTGTGTGTGTGTGTGTATGTGTATGTGTGTGTATGTGCTCAGTCTCTCTCCAGATGACTTCATTAAGACGCCTACAGGAGATCTGTTTGTCAAAAGCTCGGTGAGAAAGGGGCTCCTGCCCGAGATCCTGGAGAACCTGCTGAGTGCCCGCAAGAGGTGAGAACAAATTTACACCCACCTACACATTTTCGTGGAAGATCGAATAAGAACTGAGCTAATTCGTTATGAGCTGTGATGTCACTGTACCACATATATTGTTGTCTCTTATCAGAGCATGTACATTATAATACATGAAAAGGCTTAAAAAAATCTTTTATTGTTAGGGAATGCTAACTTAAGTAGGGCTTTTTAAAGCCCCATCAATTTTTTTTTGTTTTGTTTTATTGTCCTCTATAATAATACTTGAAGTGAGCTTGTTTGGTGACTTAAATTATTCCGCACCTGCTTAGTTTTTTCCAGTTTATCTTAAAATTGCTCATATTGATCATAAATATGAGCAATTTTAAACAAGTGATCATAAACAAGTGTTTTGTATCTGAATACTCAACTACAAAATGACTCAATTTGGGTCTGTGACAGTTATTGCAAGTTAGAAAAAAAAAAAAAAAGGCCTGAAGTAAAAGTGGTCAATTAAAATCATTTTCTTAGTACTCTAGCAAGTTGTGTGTTGAATGAAAAGTGAATCTAATTAAAGTTAAAGTGGAAAAAAAACCTTTTTCCCACCAAGTGTTTTTCCATCTCTTTTGATAGCAACTTATTATTATTATTATTATTATTATTAACCTCACCGACCCCTCTGCCACCCAGTTGACCCATTTTCAGTTAAACCACATGGTTACCTGAATAAGATGAATCTGTTACTGTTAAGAGAATTGCTAATGGCATTTAATATGACTAGGCATGAGACGATACAGCCACAATACGAGACGTATCATTATAAGAGACGTATCGTCACAAGACGATATTGACACGAATAAAATATTATATTTTAATACATGTATTTTGTAATGAGGACAAATCGAATCACAGTAATATCAATACATTGGAAGAAAAAGTAGAACAGGATTTATAATTGTCAGGAGGTGTAATTTGCCCTATTTCATGGCAACGTTATTAATATGGAAAGATCGTTTGATGGTAGATTGTGCCTGGAATGATTAGGCTAAATAACTATTCAGTGTCATCACCGCTCCTGCTGCTGTCTGAGATCCACGGGCATGTCACACTTACCAATTTAATTGTACAGATCAGGAAAACAATCATGATTTTATGTTGCATATTTCCTCCTCCCTCAGAAATGAATTTCTGGCTACGTCACTGCCAGCACACCACACGATGTGCTTCTGAATAGTTTCAGACGCGAGTGTGATGTACACCAAGCACAGCAGACAGGCTGATTTTAGCCCGTGTTTCAGACTGCAGTCACACTGGCATCAGTAGAAACCGGTGTGTGTGTATATATGGCAGTTAACTACCCTTCGCATGACTACACTATGGATTTGTTGTGAATTCTGCATAGTGTGACTCGTGTGATTAGCTTAACTTTTTGGATTATTAAGTAAACATACTTCCAGGAAGTTAGGTTCCCACTCGCAAACTTTGTGCTCTGTATGCTACTACCTCTGGTGCTGCCACCTAATGTGTAAGAAGAGTTAGAGCTCATAATGAATACTAAACCTAAACATTGCGATACACCTCAGAGAAGCAAAATTCGTCTTGCCAGTATTTGTCACGATGTAAGAGGCAATGAAATTGTGTCTCAATAAGTGTGCATAAGGATGACTGCAGCTATAGATACGAATATATAAGAATATAACCCACTGTTTTATCCTCACTTATTAAACCAGGTGTGTTTTTAATGTGTCTTGACATCTCCGGGACTCAGACAGAGTCAGTAGTGTTCACAAGTGTTAACTGTTTGGATTGTGTGTTCAGGGCGAAAACCGATCTGAAGAAGGAGACTGACCCGTTCAGGAAGCAGGTGTTGGATGGCAGGCAGCTGGCTTTAAAGATCAGCGCCAACTCTGTGTACGGTTTCACTGGTGCACAGGTGGGCAAGCTGCCCTGTCTGGAGATCTCACAGGTCTGTCTCACTCTTTTGATCAGGAGCCTCAAAAGTACAAACCCTGGACTGCTTGAAACTTACCACATTGTGTGTGTGTGTGTGTGTGTGTGTGTGTGTGTGTGTGTGTAGAGTGTTACAGGCTTCGGCAGGCAGATGATTGAACAGACTAAGCAGCTTGTGGAATCCAAATACACCGTCGCTAATGGATATCCAGCTGATGCCAGGGTAACACACCCAGTCAGTCTAGTCTTTGAGTGCGAGCAGAATTGTCCCTAAATGTGGACTGAGAGTGGTGTGTGTTGACTGTGTGTATTTAGGTCATCTATGGAGACACAGACTCTGTTATGGTGAAACTGGGAGTGGACACAGTGCAGGAGGCAATGAACGTAGGAAAGGGGGCGGCTGAGTGGGTGTCCTCACACTTTGTTCCCCCAATCAAACTGGAGTTTGAGAAGGTACATTGTGATGGTAGCACTCGTAACTGAAGGCTGCTTAATAAATTGCACTGTAGTTCAGGTTTCCGAAGAAGCAGGATGTTTAAAGGTCCTCTGTCTTCTAGCTGTGCGTACAGCTGTGCATGTAAAGTGCGTCATCAGCTGTGAGTAAAAGATGTAAACCGTTATGAAACCCTCATCTAGTTTCACCTCTTACAGCCTCAGAAGCACTTTACATGCACAGCTGATGTGACATCCTCTTTCTCTAGAAAATCTGTATGACTGCAATTGTGCTACCATTTGGAGAATCTCCCGTACTTTCTGTTCCTCTAACATAATTATTGGCACCCTTAAATATAAAACAGTATACTTGTGGTTTGTGTGGTGTTTTTTTTTTTTTTTCCCCCTTGACCTACATTAAAAATATAATTAAGCAGTTATATTGTTCATTGGTGAAGTTATTAAAGAATATTTATTAGATTCAGTAAGCAAACCATCAAGCAAATATTTATTCAACCATTTTGTTACTTGTGGTAATGAGCTGCTACTTTTTGTCCTAAGGGTGTGCAGACTTTTGCACTCAAATGCACAAGTCATATAAACAAATCTGTTTCTCCTCCATGTCTCTCTGTCTCTCTCTGTCTCTCTCACCATGTCACTGTCTCTCCTCTCTCTCTCTCTCTCTCTCTCTCTCTCTCTCTCTCTCTGCTCTTTGACTTCTGTCTCTTTTCTTTCTTTCTTTGTCTGTCTGTTTCTCTCTCTGTCTCTCTCACCATGTCACTGTCTCTCCTCTCTCTCTCTGTCTCTTCTTTCTCTCTCTCTCTGTCTCTCACTCTCTCCCATCTGACTTGCCCCCTCTTTCTTTATCTCTTTCTGTCTTTTCTATGTTTCTCTCTCTCTCAGGTGTACTATCCGTATTTACTGATCAATAAGAAGAGGTACGCAGGCCTGTATTTCTCCTCCAGTTCAGAGCATCATGATAAGATGGACTGTAAGGGAATAGAGACTGTGAGGCGAGACAACTGCCCCCTAGTGGCCAACCTCATCAACATGTGCCTTCAAAAAATCCTCATAGACAGGTACATGCATGTAAACTATAGTGTGTTGATCAAGAGTTCCCCAGTTCCTCACTTGAACTAATCAGGTGTGTGTGTGTGTGTGTGTGTGTGTGTTTGTGTGGTAGAGATCCTGATGGAGCTGTAGCCCACGCTAAAGAGGTGATCTCAGACCTTCTGTGTAACCGCATTGACATCAGTCAACTGGTGATCACCAAGGAGTTGACACGCACGGCGCAGGAGTACGCAGGAAAACAGGCCCATGTGGAACTCGCAGAAAGGTGTGTGTGTGTGTGTGTGTGTGTGTGTTTGTGTACATACATTTCTTTTTGTGATAATGCTTTAAGCATTTTTCAGCATTATGTTGGAGACATTGTAGTGAAATAGTGTATGTGTATATATACATACAGTCAGGTCCGGAAGTATTTGGACAATGACAGAGTTTTTGTGATTTTGCCTTTATACACCACCACAATGGATTTGAAATAAAACAATCAAGATGTGATCGAAATGTAGACTTTCAGCTTTATTTTAAGAGGTTCCACAAAAATATGGCATGTACCATTTAGGAATTACAGCCATTTTCAGCAGAGTACCTCCATTTTCAGGGGCTCTAATTTTTGGACAAAGTGACTGACAAGAAGTTAATTGACCAGGTGCGGTTCATTCCCTCGTTACTTCCAGACAAATGAAGCAGATAAAAGGTCTGTAGTTGATATCAGGTATTGAGCTGGCATTTGGCAGCTGTTTGACTGGAGCTACCAATATGAAGTGCAAGGAGATCTCAATGCAAGAGAAGGAGGCCATCATTAGGCTGAAAAAACAACATAAATCTATAAGAGAGATAGAAAAACCTTAGGTGTGGCACAGTTGGGTACATTTTTAAAAAGAAAGAAAGCACTGGTGAGCTCAACAACATCAAAAGGCCTGGAAGACCACAGAAGACAGCTAAAGTGGATGATCGCAGAATCCTTTCCTTGGTGAAGAAAAACCCCTTCACAACATCAACAGAAGTCAAGAATACTCTGGAGAAGGTAGGCGTATCATTGTCAAAATCTACAATCAAGAGACGCCTGCATGAATGTAATACAGAGGGTTTACAACAAGGTGCAAACCACTGGTAACATTCAAGAACAGGAAAGCCAGATTAGACTTTGCCAGAAAACATAAAAAAAAAAGCCTCCCATGTTCTGGGATAAGATTCTTTGGACTGATGAAACCAAGATGATAGGAAGAGAAAAGTATGGCGAAAGAAAGGAACAGCTCATGATCCAAAGTATACCACATCATGTGTCAAACATGGTGGAGGCAGTGTTATGGCATGGGCATGTATGGCTGCCAGTGGAACGGGCTCACTGGTGTTTACTGATGATGTGACTGCTGACAGAAGTAGCAAGATGAATTCTGAGGTGTATAGGGCTATACTCTCTGCTCTCAATCAGCCAAATGCTACAAAACTGATAGGACGCCGCTTCACAGTGCGGGTGGATAATGACCCTAAACATACTGTGAAAGCAACTCAAGACTGTTTGAAGGCAAAGAAATGGAATATTCTTCAAAAACTCAGAATTTGAGTTTTGAGAACATGGGCTCCAGACTTCAGGCAGTCATTGACTGCAAAGGATTTTCATCCAAGTTTTAAAATTAAGTTCTATTTACAGTTATGTCACTTTGTCCAAATACCTTTGAGCCCCTGAAAATGGAGGTACTTTGTTGAAAATGGCTGTAAATCATAAATGGTAAATGCCATATTTTTGTGGAGCCTCTTAAAATAAAGCTGAAAGTCTACACTTCGGTCACATCCTGATTGTTTTATTTCAAATCCATTGTGGTGGTGTATAAAAGCAAAATCACAAAAACTGTCATTGTCCAAATACTTCTGGACCTAACTGTGTATATATAAATAATGTGTGTGTGTGTGTGTGTGTGTGTTTATATAAAAACAATTTTGGCAAGACAAAAAAAAATGTAAAAAATTGTTTTTATATACATATACAAAATATACTATATTATTAGTATTGGCTAAACAAAGCCCTGTTGTCCGCATGCTCATGGTTTAGCACTCTACCTTACTATGTTAGTGAACTCGTGACCATCTATAATCCTCACTTAATAGCAGATAATGAATAGTTCAGTAGAAGTGATTAATAGTGTTAAAGAATGCAGATCTTAGTGATAGCAAGACTTCTAAATCTACAGCGGGAATCAAAGCCATGTGCTTAAGTCCCAAAGATATGAAAACTATTAATTAGTGTCTGAACTTCTTCAGAAAAACAACTGGGCTCCTGAGTGGCCCTACTGTCTAATTACAGCGACGCTAACCAATTGTACAACATACTGTTGTATGTAAGGGAAAAAAAAGTATAACCATTTTCTAAGGTTTTAGTCAGTAAGCCCTGTTAGGAATGTTGTATCTGTATTTTGATTATTTGTTGATTTATTATTCTTTAATTCACTCAAGAATTTTTAGGTTTTTTTTTTTTTTTATTTGCATGTTTATATAATTTGCTAACTGTTGCACTCCCATTGTTTTGACTAATGATTTCTACTGTTTTATATTATGTAAGGCTGTCTTTAAAAAAAAAAAGTATTCTTTAGCTAAAGTTGTGTTGAATAGAACATGTGCTTTAACAGTTGTTTGTGTGTAGGATGCGAAAGCGAGATGCGGGCAGCGCTCCTAATCTTGGCGATCGAGTTCCATATGTTATCATCAAGGCAGCTAAAGGAGTAGCAGCGTACATGAAGTCAGAGGTCAGTAAAGGGTGTGTGTGTGTGTGTGTGTGTGTGTGTGTGTGTGTGTGTGTGTGTGTGATGATATAGATGGTGAGGAGTTTCAGATGTTGTTTCAGAAACTTTTGCTATTGCTATTTTTGCTGTTGACGAAAATCATGTGTGTGTTTAGGACCCTATTTATGTGCTGGAGAACAACATCCCTATCGACACAGAATACTACCTCGAGCAGCAGCTGTCTAAACCTTTACTGCGCATCTTTGAGCCTATACTTGGAGAAACCAAGGCTGAGAGTGTATTACTCAGTGAGTAAACGTGTGGGTGTGTGTATACACAGCTACATACATATGTGTGCATAAATGTGTCAAGTATTATCACTGGCAGTGTCTTACTAATGAGTAGGTGTAAGGCAGGTGTACCTAATAAAATGGCTCCTGAGTGTATATGTGCATATGATTTGAAATTCTGGCTTTGACTCTGATTTTGGATCTATTTAAAGGTTACTGTGTCAATATGTGGATTTAATGTCACGGATGTTGACAGATGTGTCCTCCTCAGTTAACCCACTTTTGACCCAAGTATCACGATTCTTAAATCAAATTTTACATCAAATCAGCCAGTAATTTTTTTTTTTTTAATTATAAAAAGATATCACAATATCTGTGCTATCTAAGAAAAGTCTATTGTGACGTTGTTTATCACGATTTCGATATTGTATTGTCATATTTATATATGATATATATATATATTGTCCGTTCCTAAAACGTTTCCGGTTGCGCCAATTTGAAACGTGAAGCTGTCAAAACAAAATGATTAGCTCAGAATTGATCGATCTCCTGAGAAGTGAAGAAACAAGATATACACAGAAATAAACAGTAAATAATAAACAATCTAAGATTTAAACCATGTGATAACAGTTTTTTTCCACACACACTTAAAACCTGAAGTGACTTACACTGATGTGTATCAGTACTTTGTTGGTACGGAGTGTGTTTACACCAGAGAAGCGCTGAAAGCTGAGCAGAAACGTGCTCATGAATATTCATTTGAAATGGTCTATATATGGGAAAACATGGATAGTTACAGTGGTGAATGGCAATAAGTTCTGAAGCATGTGTAATGTGTGTGTGTGTGTGTTTATATTTTCAGAGGGAGATCACACACGCTGTAAGACCGTTCTGACCTCCAGAGTGGGAGGCCTCATGGCGTTTGCGCAGAAACGTAGCACGTGCATTGGCTGCAAAGCTGTTCTCAAAACAGACAGTACGTTGCCATAGTGTTTGTTAGAGATTGCGCGCGCGTGTGTGAGAGAGAGAGAGAGAGTGCGCGCGCGTGTGAGAGAGAGAGAGAGAGAGCGCGCGTGCGTGAGAGAGAGAGCGCGCGCGCGTGTGAGAGAGAGTGCGCGCGCGTCTGAGAGAGAGAGAGAGAGAGCGCGCGTGAGAGAGAGAGAGAGAGAGCGCGCGTGCGCGAGAGAGAGCGCGCGCGTGAGAGAGAGAGAGAGAGCGCGTGCGTGAGAGAGAGAGCGAGCGAGCGCGTGCGTGCGTGCGAGAGAGAGCGAGCGAGCGCGCGTGAGAGAGAGAGAGCGAGCGCGTGCGTGTGAGAGAGAGCGAGCCCGTGCGTGTGAGAGAGAGCGTGTGCGTGCGTGTGTGAGAGAGAGAGAGCGCGCGTGAGAGAGAGAGAGAGAGAGGATGCGCGTGTGTGTGCTGGCGTGAATAATCACTAAAGGTTGGAGACTGATGCTGTACAGTGGATATGATTTCTGAAGCTGATCGTTTCCTCCCTTCCTGCAGCTGCTGTGTGTGATTTCTGCAAGAAGAAGGAGTCCGAGCTCTATCAGAAAGAGGTGTGTAATCAGCCCTGTGTACACGGGTGGTGGGGTAACAGTGGTTAGATCAGGGGCTGATCATTCCAGGCATGAAGGGCATCATCGCTTCAGAGCACAGCTGATTAATGCTATGAGGAACTGGAGAATTGTCTGAAAGTCTTGTTTGTTTTGTTAAATGTTGTAGTTAACATGTGGCTCTAATTGGTTGTGTGTGCTGTTCAGATTGCTCACCTGTCCTCACTGGAGGAGAAGTTCTCTCGTCTGTGGACTCAGTGTCAGCGCTGCCAAGGGTCCCTGCATGAAGACGTGCTGTGTACCAGGTGTGTGTGACCAACAATATGCCGAAAGAACGCCACCACCACCACCACCACTTTAAGTCATGGACCAAAATGCATTTCAAAATGGGATTCATCATCATGGTTGCAGTTACTTACGAGTTAAATACTCGAGAGTCAGTATTCAGAGTTAATCAGCACCTGGAGGAATTCCTCATCACTTTCCCAGTATAGTGCTTTATAATGTTGAATTAGTCTTGAACATTTTGGTGCTTTTAAAACACTATCAGGTTGAAGAGATTTTTTGTTTGTTTGATTATTATTATTTTTAAATTTGGCTCAAGACTATGACTAGTATAAACGCCGTTTCTGATTCCGGAGGGTAGTTGTGTTTCAGATCCAGCATCTGAAATATTATCACTGGGAAGTATAGTATTGCCTCAGTTGTAAGTCAACTTGGACAAAAGTTTTTGCCAGATGACCAAACGAGTGATTCATGATGGCAAAATTGCCTCTGATTAGCGTCGTTGCAACATTTTATCTTCTAACACCGTTTTAAACTCTTCACATTCTGGAAACTTCCTCTTTTTTTAGTGCTTTATGAAATGGTTCCACCCGTTTCTGTGCACACATCTATGTGAATTATGAAATTATACTGAAAATATAGGTGTGTTTAGAGTCATTTATGGTTACTTGTGCAAGGAGTTGTGGTTTTACTTGAAGCTAGGGTGTGTGTGTGTTGGTAAGCACTTGGGGCGAGCTGTTATAGAAAAATAATCAACAACCCCCAATAATCCATCCGGAAGTGGATTATTTTCCTACAACTGCACATCCCGAAGTGTTTTATTCCTCTTATACCACAGCAATTTGCCAACGTTTGCATGTTTTTATTTATTAAAGAACAACATGTCGATTATTATTTATTTAAATATTTTTTCCCCTGTTTATACTGAAGTTTAATGTTGTGGAATGTCCATGGAACAGAGTTCCGATTGTCACGTAATTTCCTGTTATAACAGCTATAAACGGGTGTTTCCTCATCAGCACCTCTTTCTCTTTTTCACTCTCTCTACTCATATTGTCATATACTGCTGTTACGGAAAATTAATCAACACCATCTGACCAATGTGATGCATGCTTATAAATAATGTTCATGCTCTAGTTTTCTCACTCAATTCTTGCTCTCTCTCTCTCTCTCTCTCTCTCTCTCTCTCTAGTCGAGACTGTCCTATCTTCTACATGAGGAAAAAGGTTCAGAAAGATCTCGGGGATCAGGAGAAGCTTGTTTCACGTTTCGGCTGGTGAGAGGATCTCAGGAATTACATCATTACCTCCCATCATGCATTGTTATCATAGTGGGTTGGTTTTGTTACTCTCTATTTGTAAAGAGCCATATTTACCTTTTTATACACAATCAATACAGTAGAAAATAAAATTTTCTTTTTTTGTAAAATGCTGGACTTTTTTTTTTGCCGAGCTCTTTTGCCGTTTTGTTGTTGAACACTGACGATGTCTAAAAGATCCATTATTTGAGTTCAATTTTAATATATAGATATTTGTAGGATTCAGCCATTGTTGTTGGGACTGTTGATGGTGACAAAAACAGCACAGAAGCATCTACAGCTTTACCTTCGTCGACAAATCCAGATGCTGCGAATAGGAAAATTGGAAACGCATCTGCCCCTTCGTCTGGGTCAACCATATCAAAACATGATTGGCTCGTATGTTTTACCACTTTCAGCTCAGAAAACATCGTAGATCTACACACATTACCGGGAATTGTCCAAGCAATACAAATTTAAACAATGAAGCCAATAAGAAGGCAAGCTTTAATCCTCACACATACACATGCTCCAACGCTCTGCAGCCACTGCAACTTGGACCAGGATGAAACTACTACTGAAGATGACAATGTACATTGGTTCTTTGAGCACTGAACTGAACCGAAGATGAAAAGCGGTATATAAATAAAGGTTATTGTAGATTTTCAGCTCACTGTTTAAGAGTGTAGGTAGTCGTGGCCTAATGGTTAGAGTCGTGGACTTGTAACCCGAAGGTGAACCTGAAGGTCATGGGTTTGAGTCTCAGGTCCGGCAGGGATTGTAGGTGGGGGGAGTGAATGACCAGCGCTCTCTTCCACCCTCAATACCACGACTGAGGTGAGACCCTTGAGCAAGGCACCGGACCCTCAACTGCTCCCTGGGTGGGTTAAATGCAGAGCACAAACCCCGAGTATGGGTCACCACACGTAACGCCACTTCAGAATCACTAGACTGACAATGATGAATTGAATTCAGATGTATTTAATCATTAAAAAAAAAAGTATGTTTTTATAATGTTTAAGGCAAGCTCAAGTTTAAATTCAATGCCTTTTTCCCCCTCTTTTAAACCAGAGTTGGTCAGAAAGTGTTGATTAATTTTCTACCGCTCTGGCTGTAATACAAATCACATTTATATTAACATGCTCATTCTAATTAGTTATTATTTTTTTGTAGTAACAAGAAACACAGGGACTTAACGTAATTGTTGATTTGGGGAAATCTCTGAAGGCATGTTTTTTGGAAGGAGTCTCCAGTGTCAGTGCTTTGTAGCAGTCAGGGGTAAGTGGTGGAACAACCAAGTGATAACTTCTGTGGACGTTTCACATTACTTGTTGCTGTGAATGGATAAAAGGTATGATGTGTAGTTGTTTTATTTAAAAAAAAATAATAATAATAAAAAAAAATTGTAGTCAGCAAACTGCTATGGTATAAGAGAACTAAAACATTTCAGGCTGTGCTGTTATAGGAAAATAACAATCTTTTGCTGTTTTGCATTGGGCCATATCGCACCCCTTACCAACAATCCTGAGAAGAAGACAAGTGGGACAGAAACACAGGACTCTGTTTTAGCCAAAATCCTTTTAATTAACAAAATCCCATTAAACTCCGAAGGCTGTCTTATCGCTATGACAACAGGAATGTATCAGAGGTGTTCAGACCCCAATGTGGGCCTGCGTAAAAATATATGTATCCTGCATTATTTCTTTCTTTACATCAATGAAAGTGAGGGAATACAATACAATCATCTCTCTAGCCTTGTTCGCAGTATAGAAGACCTGGGAATGAGGCAGAGACGGCAGTGGCGTGCGAACACAGGAGAGAGCAGTGCTCGTGTAGGGAGAGAGAGAGAGAGAGAGAGAGAGCAGCTTGAACTTGACTCTGTGGTGGGGTATGACACTGCATAGCTACCTTTCAAGCACAAATCCATAGTGGTTACAGGTAGGGCACTAGCTCAGCTGAGAACATTAACACTTGTACTGAGAGTCACGGTGTTTAAAAGTTGAGGTGAGCTGGAGATTTAAGTACATCAATGCTACAAGTCAAAATTTCAAAAATCAGTGGCCATAATCAGAGCACGGATATGGCAGGATAACAGTTATCCAAACAATGACTCATGAATCTTGGTAAAAGTTTTACAATATGTAAAGCCCCAAGCAGGAACCTCTGCATTTGGCGAGCCATATACACCCACTGCAAACTTTAAAAAAAGAAAAAGAAAAAAAGAACAGCATATAGCAGCCATGGCACTGTTTCTATGCTTCCTGATTGGGACCTTACCCTAAGTTGGCTCCAAGTGGAGGGAGAAGGGTTGAAATGCTACAGCAGAGTGCGCAGGTGTGTGTGTGTGTGTGTGTGTATTTGTGTGTGCACAGTGCTATTCCAGGAATGTAGTGCAAGAGAGGGCAGAAGTATTGCTATAAAAGAGTGCAACGTCTCTGTGGGTGTTTCTTGCTCTTCTTGTTGCTGCGGTTCGTCTCCTTGTATCTCCTGATCTCCCGAACCAGAGAGTAGAAAGCCTCCTCCACACCCTGCAGAGGAAAGAGAGAAAGTCATTAAATCATCGAATACATTCCTGCGAAACTGAATCCCAGCGTAGGACTACACAGAATCTAACTCGGCCTTAATATTTACATTCAATACAAAACTGTCCAAATTTGAGTTGCATGCTATTGTGCCTCTGCGACTGAGATTCCGCCAATTCAGTTAAGAACGTCTGGATTTGATGCTCTAAGAGCTCAATCTGACTGGTTTGCTTAACATTGTGGGAAAAACTTTACTAAGCAAACACTACAACCAGCTAGCAAAGCTGATAGAGAAATATTTGAGAGAGAACGTAATATTATAAAACAAGTGTCAGAGT
Source organism: Pangasius djambal (assembly GCA_022985145.1). Lineage (NCBI taxonomy): Eukaryota > Metazoa > Chordata > Actinopteri > Siluriformes > Pangasiidae > Pangasius > Pangasius djambal. Next base: position 6,339,433 of record CM040987.1, read on the forward strand.
TGTGTTATGTGGTGCAGTGCAAAGTTGATTATTTTCCAAAAACAGCATGCCCCAAAACATTTTATTCCCCTTCAAACACCACAATTTACCAACAATTACAATTTTCTATTGAAGAATGACATCACATATTTTATTCTTTTAGTTACAATTAATGTTGTGGAAAGTCTGTGAAACAAACTGTGATTGATCCAAAGAACTGTCATGGGAGACTCCTTCCGAAAACGCTAAATCAACATCTCATATTAATCTTCACCATTTCAACAATTACACGCATTTTTACCATTTTATGCACCCCCACCCCCCGTCAGCAAAGCCAAGCAACCATTTTTCATTCATTTTGTTACGCGTCTGCACATAGGCCTTAAATTTTGTAATAATGCTGGTAAAAGCACTTCTTGCTCACAGCAAAAACGTCAGCAGACATGACCAAACACACACGATCTCGTCTGACTGGCTAAACACGATGCAGTGAAAATATTCATTTGCATAAAGTTCCAGTCAGCCTGGTTTCGACATGCTGCAACCATCATGACCGCTCTGATCTGACAAAGCTCTGAGCTGAAATGGATGGGATGCAGCCGACCATAAACAAGACAGTGATCAGTACTCAGCAGGTTCAGATTTCTCCTTCAACATCTCTCACTGATTTCCAAAAGGGAGTTTTGTGAACCACTACTATTAGGAAACCATTAATCATTTGTAGTACAACTTCAACATGTTTTTTTTTATCCCCATGCATTAGTGGCGTTCGCTCACCTGTCGTGTTTTGGCGGACGTCTCGACAAATGGGATGCCATATCCCCGAGCCAGCTCTTGTGCTTGACGTGTCTCCACTGAGCGAGAGCTCAGATCACTTTTATTCCCCACCAACACCATCGGTACATTGTCACTGTCCTTCACCCGGTTTATCTGCTCCCTACATGCATAAAACAATGGCTATTTAATAAATGGATATGGGCAGAGTGTGCAAAGTGAAACATTTAATAATGTGAACTGCAGAAATAAAGTCCTTGCTCATCAACTTTGCTTCTCAGAAAACAGGAAGTTGTGAAACACTATGAAATCTCACTACACTGCTGAGTTGAATCCATAAAAGTACAGAAAACCGTGGTTCTAGACTTACTGTCAGCTTAACAATATTACTTTTATTCAAGATGATTTCGCCGTAATATTTGAAGATGATGTTTAATCTATGTTGATAAAACCCGTAAGAAGCTTTCCCTTTACGTGAAGGGGAAGTCCGTGCAAGTTTTCACAGCCCAACTGGAAATTATACCTGTAGAGATGCACGTCCTCGAAAGACTTTATATTATTGATGGCGAACACACAGAGGAAGCCCTCGCCAGTTCTCATGTACTGGTCCCTCATAGCGCTGTACTCCTCCTGACCTGCAGTGTCCAGGATGTCCAGGAGACACGTCTCGCCATCGATCACCACCTGCTTCCTGTACGAGTCCTATACGGAGCAAAGAGAGTACAGCATCTGAGACTGATATCCATCCGAATGATTTTATTTTACATCCATCAGGAGCATATTGTTGGCAAGTGGAGAGTTTAGCCATTACTCTAATGTGACATGGCTGAATGGCAGAGCTGGGTGTGTTAGGCCAGAGCTAGGACCTGAACTCTACAGCCTGGTAGGTCTCTAGTAGCAATTAAACAGTGGATTATGGTATAGCAAACAATAACATAGGTACTGTTCAAAACCTACAACTACATTCCAAGTTACACTAACACAAAAGGCCAATTTACACTGAAATTTGTTTCTGACGCATGTAACATGCGCTGCTTCCATCTTAACACAGCTTAATCCACACTAAATGCAATAGAGGTGTGAGGCACGTAAAAGTGCATGCTTATCTCTACTTTCCCCCCTTGAGTGAAGGCCAGTACACAATCCAACTTTCTATACGCTGCATACTTTATTCAAACCACAATCTACTAAAACACCAAGAATGTCTAACCTGTAGTTTCTTAGAAAACTGTCTGTACAGTAAAGATATTTTTAGATAGCCAGAAATTAAGGACATGTCCTGATTGCCTCACATCACTGTTTCATTGAGCAATTCCACCGGACCAAATTTCGGCTTTTCGCTGTGAATTTGCTTTAAGGCGGCCAAAAATCAATAATTATATCTGAAGGCTTTATTTTAAATAATTCTAAAAATCTATGTAGAATAACAAATTGCAATAAATTGCCAGAAAAGTACTGAAAATGGCCTAGTATTTCATGACACTGTATTTCTACACATTTACCCTTGTTATTTATATTTTTAAAAAAAAAAGCATGGATGTGGCATATATGCAAATTGCAAATGTCACCATGCAAATCCACTGCCCTACTACCCTGCTCACACTATTATGCAATTGTACATTGAGCTAAAAAGAGGATACATTATGGAAATCCCGATCTGTATGTATAAAGAGAAGACACTTGCATTGCATTGTCATTGTCAGTGGTTCATGGTAAAAGGAAGTAGCCAAAAACGGTCAAAATAAACCATAACAGCCACTTTCTGCTCAGCATGTTCAGCCTGTTTAGCTCACAGGATGTGTAGGTGAAAGGTAATATGTTATCGTATGTCACACTGGGTCATGTGTAACTGTCTGTGAATTAGAAGCACTAATGCCTTGGCTACACTAGTACATATAAATTCACAATCACTATTTTCATATTTTATATATATATATATATATATATATAAATTTAGGTTTAGCTATTGTGCAATTACTGTGTGTTTATATTATATACAGAAGACTCAATAGTAAATAGACTAATAAATAAAACAAATAGGACCACCGGTTAAATCAGGGGTTCCCAAACTTTTTGTTTGGGCAAACAACCCCGAATGGAAATGAATGTTCTGTGACCCCGCGCCTTGGTATTTTAGGTTCTCACTATAGTTAGTGTGTGTTTCAGCAGATTTTTTTTTTTTTTCCTCCCCCCCACCTGACATCTGTTGGTCCACTGAGCCAGACACACTCCATGTCACTGAGAACCTAACAAAATTAGCTCCCAGTAACATTTCAAAACAGTAGCACACAAAATTTCATAGTTAAAAAGATATTCTTAATATCTGTTGGTAAAATAAACGAATAAAACAACTCAATCCCTAGTTCGGGAACCCCACCTCTATTTTGCAGGTGTTGGAACTGGGATCACGTGACAATCGCACCATTAACCAGATGACAAACGTCGGCTTTTCAGATACTCGCGCTACAATGTGAAAATCTTCTAATTTAGTCAGCCATGAACTGCTTTTTTTTTTTTCCCCTCTGAAAACTCTGGACGGGAGACTGAGAACCAAGGCAAGTCAACATTTTAAATGTAAAAATGTCAATTTAGCTGCGTGGGAACATGTTTAGCTCCAGTCTATATAATCAGAATAAGCCATACAAGTGAGGTTTAATCGAACATTACAGTTTAGTTTAAATATGAAACCACGAGTACATGTTTGAATGTTTCCTGCAAATTGAGTCGGCACAATTCACCCCAGTGCTGAATATAAACCTAACACCATCTTCCGTTATGGTCTCTAGAATAAGGTAACAGTCAGAAAGCTACACAGTATGACTCAGCACCGTCGCTGGCAGCCTGGGTGGTTTCCCGCCCAAGTGGATTGGTTACTTTTAGTTAACATTAGCCTTGAAAAATGGCATTGGGCTGCCAGATGTATTGTGCGCTACTTTTATTAATTAATATTTGGACTTCCATTTGGCAAAGTCACCATTTGGGCTCCTTTACACGGAATTGTGTGGGTTCGAAAACAAGATGCAGTTTCAAAACAAATCGATCCACTCTGGCAACCTGGCTTAGTATGTGTTATTTTATTTACTTATTTATTCACTCAATATCCTGTATTAAAGTGAAGTGAACTGTACCTCAATGGTGGGGTCATATTCATCCACAAAGTGGTTCTGAATGAGCTGGATAGTGAGTGCACTTTTCCCAACGCCTCCTGCTCCTACCACCACCAACTTGTACTCAGTCATCCTGGGGGCAAAAAAGAAAAACAAACACAAGTGTCATGTTTAGAAAGAAAACCCAAGTGTCACACTGAACTAAAAAAAAAAAACCTAATCACAGATTGATTTCTATATACATACTACTTAACAGTCATAGAATACAATGTGTCTAGCTGTATTGGTTAAATACAAAATGGCTTCCTATAGGATATATAGTGCACTATATATGACGTAAGAACCGCAAATTATTTCCCTACGTAGTGCACCAATACAGGGAGTAGGAAGTAAATTGGGATTCATAGTTACTTGGCGTTTCAGAAAGACAGAAACCTTGGAGTGCCACGGCAAAAGTTAGTGACAAAAACATTTTAAAAGGAAATAAGTGAATTAAAATGATCTGGTATGACATCATATGAGAAATTCATGACTGTCAAAAGTTACAAGTCATCAAACCCGTAATTCATCTACCGTTAGCTAATCAGGCTAAGTAGTTAGCTCTTCTTTTTTTCAACATTTCAACTAAACTTAAGCTTAAAAACAAAAAGCAAATAGTACAAACGTATTGACTGGGCATATTAATAAATAATAATAAATTTTTACCTTGGAAATATTTGTAACTTCAACCCCGCGTTCTCTAAAACAAACGTGTAGAAACCAATTAGTTTAAATGAAAAGCTGGGATTAGCCACTGAGCCGCATTACGGTCGCTTTAACGACAGTAAAACTATTCGCATTAACAAAAAATACTTGCTGTTCACTCCAAAAGAGTGCGTGACGAGTGTAGAGAAGAAAAACTATCCGTATTTCAATATAATAGTAATTTATTCCGGTTTCGTTCTGAAATTTGAGAGTAAAATCCTAAATAAATCTTCATACATTTAGCTCTTCTTGGCTAAGACTCTCCTTACTTCATTGTGGGCGAGGAGGGGCGGGACTATAAACACAACCAGCCAATAGAAGCCCGCTTTTTGTTACAACCTGATCAACTATTGGTTGATAGGTAATAGGAAACAAAGCCTAGCCAATTAAAGAGCGGCTTGTCTTTCCTTATAGTCTAGCGTCAGTGTAGCCCAATCAGCTTAGAGTATTACGTTAAAAGGACATGGCGAGTGTCCTGACTAGTGAAGTCTTCATGACTGTACCCTACGCCCTCCACAGTGAGAGTGAGGAGTCGAAAGTCAGTGTACTTCAGAGTCATCTCCCTGCTGCTACTGTTATGTAATATAAACGCAAAAGGTGTATTATAAAACACATATTTTCTTTTCTAAAATCTGATTGGCTCCTTATGCACACACACATGACTGCACCACAGTTATATATTGAACTCTGAATTTTAGCCTATGTTTTTGTCACCATATTATGGATATCTAATCTAATCTTTGCCCAATATGTTGCTTAGCAACAAAAGATTACTGTTAATGGGCATTACATGGCGTAAGAACTGTTTATTGCAAATATTGTTAATAAATTAAATTAATTACTGAACACTGGTGTATTTTATCATATTGTTTTTGCAGTAAGCCAAAGAACACCCAGTAATACCAACGCCTAAGAACACCCAATAACACCATGCCTAAGAACACCCAATAACACTAATGCCTAAGAACCCCCAATAACACCAATGCCCAAGAACACCCAATAACACTAATGCCTAAGAACACCCAATAACACCAATGCCTAAGAACACCCAATAACACCATGCCTAAGAACACCCAATAACACCAGTGCCAAAGAACACCCAATAACACCAATGCCTAAGAACACCCAATAACACCAGTGCCAAAGAACACCCAATAACACCAGTGCCTAAGAACACCCAATAACACCAATGCCAAAGAACACCCAATAACACCATGCCTAAGAACACCCAATAACACCAGTGCCAAAGAACACCCAATAACACCAATGCCTAAGAACACCCAATAACACCAATGCCTAAGAACACCCAATAACACCATGCCTAAGAACATAAATATAAAATATAATACTGTACAATCATATAAATATAAAATAAATTATGTGTAGGTGGGTTTAATACATTTTTGCATTTTTTTTTTGGCACAAAAGAAAACAAAATTGGATTTTATTGTCTGCTGCATGCAATGGATTTTTATTAGATGTAATATTCATTTAAATTATTCCAGAGCACTGTTCAATTCTCGATCCTGATTGGTCAGTCTGTGTTAATTAATTTAATTTCACAGCATGGCTCTATTGCTGGCTGCAATTCAAATCACAGGTTTATACTTACATGCTTGTAAAACCTTACGCAAAGCCACATAAACAGATTTTTTTTAAAAAAAGACACACATATAATTGGTGACACTGTGAAGATTTCTATAAAGGGACGTTTATTTAGCTTTTATGGAAGGAGTCTCCAGTGTCAGTGCTTTGTAACAGTCAGAGGCAAAGCTGTAACTTTAAGTTTTCCTCTATAGGAAAGTCTTCAGGACAGAGGGCTTTGCTGATTCTTAATAACATGAAAAGCTGTAATTTTTTGTCTTATTAACTCCAATAGAGGGTAAAAAGAGGATAGTGAGGGAACGCCAGTTCATAGCTGCTATAACAAAATTCATAATGGGAAGTAACTTATTTTGCAGATGTTCAAAACAGTAAATGTAACTATACATGGATAGCAAAGTACGATGTGAATACCTTTAATAAATGCAAAATTGTTACTGTTGGCAAATTGCCGTGGTATGAAAGGAATAAAGCACTTCGGGCATGCTGTTATTGAAAATAATTAACTTCGGGGTTTTAATCAACTGCAGTTCGTCTCCTTGTATCTCCTGATCTCTCGAACCAGAGAGTAGAACGCCTCCTCCACACCCTGCAGAGGAAAGAGTGAACATCATTAAATCATCTAATACATTCTTGTGAAACTGAATCCAAGATTAGGACTACACAGAATAGAGCTCAGTGTTATTATATACTACAATTAATACATATGTATAAAATTTTGCATAGGAGCTCCACATTTTAACAGTGGAACGCAAAAATACGCCAAAGGTGCTCTGAACTCTTATTTACAGATGATTTTTTTTCTGGTAATAATAATTAGAGAGTGATTTAAAACGCTGTTGGTTTGCTTTGCTCTCTGCGATGGTCAGAAACCATTCATGGCCTAACAAGAGATAGTAGACGTGTGATTTGTAAAAGGATTATATTAAAAATGAACTGTAATGTTATTGTTCACTACATTTTCCACCCCCTTCTGCTATAGTATACAACTTATTTTCATGTGATTTTATTTTATTATTTTTTTTCCAATAAATAATAGGCAAGAATTTGGCAAGGTTGAGCAATTCAGATCTAAGCTGACAAGTGGAGCCAAATCATACCAGCCAAATAAATAAATGCACCCCACTGCAAAGCCGAGCCATGAGAATTTTCCTTTGAGTTGTCATCTGTCCCTACATAGGATTGATGTAATTTTGTAACGATGCTGTTATTTATGATAACATAATGAGAATTAGGAGCTGTCAGTGTTCAAAAGGATGGCAAATCTCTTCTAGCTTACAGTAAAAATACTCAGACAGCAGCCAGGAACAGCAACAATAAGCTACTGTTCTTATTCTACTGCTGTTTTAATTCATTCAGATTTCGAAATATCTCATTGATTTCCAAAAGGAAATTTTGTGAACGAGTACTATTAGGAAACCATTAATAATTTGTAGTAAAACTTCAACATGTTTTTTTTATCCCTATGTGCATTAGTGGCGTTCGCTCACCTGTCGTGTTTTGGCGGACGTCTCGACAAATGGGATGCCATATCCCCGAGCCAGCTCTTGTGCTTGACGTGTCTCCACTGAGCGAGAGCTCAGATCACTTTTATTCCCCACCAACACCATCGGAACATTGTCACTGTCCTTCACCCGGTTTATCTGCTCCCTACATGCACACACACACACACACACACAAAATAGTGGCAGAGTATGCAAAGTGAAACACTTGAGAATTTGGAAAGGCAGAAATGCTCATTAACTTTGCTGTTAGGGGTTTCTCCAAAAAAAAAGAAGGAAAAAACAGATAGTTGCTCCATTGTGAGAAATATCACTACACTGCGAGCTTTTGCTGAATCATTTCAAACTGTTCAGTTCTATACATACAAAAAAAACATGGTTCTAGACTCACTGTCTACTTCTTAAAAATACTGCTATTATCTGAGATGATTTTGCCATTGTAAAGATTTAACAATTAAGGACAATACCTGTAGAGATGCACGTCCTCGAAAGACTTTATATTATTGATGGCGAACACACAGAGGAAGCCCTCGCCAGTTCTCATGTACTGGTCCCTCATAGCGCTGTACTCCTCCTGACCTGCAGTGTCCAGGATGTCCAGGAGACACGTCTCACCATCGATCACCACCTGCTTCCTGTACGAGTCCTATACGGAGCAAAGCGAGTACAGCATCTGAGACTGATATCCATCCGAATGATTTTATTTTACATCCATCAGGAGCATATTGTTGGCAAGTGGAGAGTTTAGCCATTACTCTGGCTGAATGGCAGAGCTGGGTGTGTTAGGTCAGAGCTAGGACCTGAACTCTACAGCCTGGTAGGTCTCTAGTAGCAATAAGGATCTTTGTTATGGATTAAACGGTGGATTATGGTATAGATATAAAACTCATGCCTGCACTTGTATCACCCTCTGCTTCTTCCCAGAGTGCACAAGTGAAGCGTAAACTCCATTAAAAATCACACAATGTTTTGAATATCTCCTGAAGTGAACTGTACCTCAATGGTGGGGTCATATTCATCCACAAAATAGTTCTGAATAAACTGGAGAGTGAGTGCACTTTTGCCAACGCCTCCTGCTCCTACCACCACCAACTTGTACTCAGTCATCCTGGGGGCAAAAAAGAAAAAAAAAAAACAGGTGACATGTTTAGAAAGAAAAAAACATAATTCACACTTAACCAAAAAAACTAATCACAGATTGATTTCTGTGTTCATACTACTTAACAGTCATAGAATTTGTCTAGCTGTATTGGTTAAATACAAAATGTGTCATGTTTAGACTGATTTCTATTACGGATGGATGGAGCGACGCTGAACTATCAGCACTTCTGAACCTGGCATTTCTTTTTATGAAATGAAATATATGAATATATTGATATTAAACAAAAATGAATATCATATGTTTATTTATTTAGAGAGATAGATGAAAAAAGAAATGATGTAAGTAACGGTAGGAATTACTTCTCCCTCCACCTTCTCCCTCACTCACACAACCATGCTGAAAAACCAGTGCAGTCACTCATACACACACACACACACACACACACTTTCACACGCAACAATTATGAGTGGGTGTGTGTGAAATTGTGCTCTGCTATGGCAGAAAGAAAAAGAACCATTTTTGGCATTTACAACAATAATGAGGCAAAATCTGACAAATGGATGACTTTGGCCTTTGTATTTACTTTCTATTGGATCAATAAAGATAATACGTTGTATCTCGCATTCCTAATTTCTATATACACACTACCTAAGAGTCATAGAGATCATACAGCTAAATTAGAAATGGCTTCCTATTGGACATATAGTGCACTATAATGTATACTGTATATGATGTAAGAGTAGGTCCCCTATATAGAGGGAAGTAGGAATTAATGTGGGACTCAGAAAGTGTTCATATAGCTACTTGGTGAATCAGATCGAGAAAGACCTCAGAATTTGGACTGCCACAAAAAGTTAGTGCCAAGAAATTTTCAAAAAGGAAAGCAGAGAATTAATATGATCTGCTATGACATCATATGAGAAATTCCTGACTGTCAGTTAAGTCATCAAACCCAAAAACCTCCCATTTGTTAATCAGACTTTACTTTCAATTAAACACAAGCTAATCACAAGTCACAAACACAAACAAGTCAGTAAATATTATAAATATAATGAATGACCATAATAATATAAATAAAATATTTTACCTTGGAAATATTTATAACTTCATGCCTGTATTCCCAAAAACGAACCGGTAGTCACTAAGCTACAGGGCAGTTTAAGACTGCAGTTAAACCGCCATGCTTCCTGAGATCACGGTTATTCTTTCAGCAAGTAAAATTTAAGGGCGTGGCGTTTAGACACTCAGGGGTAATAGTGCTGAAAGCAGACAGAGAAAGCAAGCTTCTGAGCTCCAAACCTTAACTCCACCACAAACTAAGCAATTCAACATTGTAAAAAATGATATATTTAAATAAACAAGCAACGAAACTGACATACAACAATTCACAGAATTTATGAGTATTTGAATGGTTTTACTGTTTAAATAAATTGCCAAGGTCAATCAAGTTTAATCATGAGACTCTATGAAAGTATGAAGTAAAAAAAAAAAAATCAATTTACTACAAAAGTATTTCAAAGAAACTGTATGTTATAGTAAAACACTAAAGATGGTTCATTTTTCAGAGGAAGTCTAGCCTTTTTTTTTTTTTAAAAATTGATAACATAAAAGTCCTAGCACAACCAACGCTTGTGGGACATAGGGACATTCTACAAACATATTTATGAAATAGTGCTTGAACTCTCTTATTAGGAATATTAGTATGTAATGTATTTTATGAGCTTTGTTAGTCACATTCTATAGATGCGTACAGGGGCTTTATGTCAACACAAAATGCGTAAAAAGTGGCTTAGCATTAAGAACTCTGGCTTTATGAATATGGAATTTTTTCCAAACGACAAAGTAAAATTGCATTATCAATATCAGTGAGAATCAACTTCACGGTGGTAACAGCCCTCCACTTTGAGTCGGGCCTCATCACATGGTCCTGTCTTTGATTATTTTCCTGAAAAAGCATGCCCCCAAGTTACCATGTGTCATATGGGGCCACTTCACAGCTTCAGGCTCCCCGATTGAATCCTGAGCTCGGGTTCTAGTCTGTGTGGCGTTTCACATGTTCTTCCCGGCTCTGTGTGGGTTTTCTCTGGGATCTCTGGTTTCCTTCCACTTGAAATTGCACACATGCTAGGTGCGAATGAGTGATCGGGATAAAGCAGTTATCGAAGATGAATGAATGAATATGCCCTGATAGATATTAATTAATTTAAATGAAAAATACCAAATTCAGAAAAACTGAACACAATTGAAAAAATAAATAAATAAATAAACGTAATAAATAAATAAATTCCTGGATTTTATTGTCTTGGGTGTATTGCCTGGATTTTGTGTCTTGGGTGAACTTAAAATTCATCGTTTGCTTTCAACAATTTTTCATTCAGAGTAATAATTAGCACAGTTTCATCATTAATACACAGTATTATTCGTTTTATCACTGGGCAAAATGACTCACTGGGTAAAATGACTCACTACTGTCTGCATATGTAAACTGGATGTAGTATTAAATAAATAGGTTTTAATAGTGTATGTTTCATGCCTGTATCTCATCTTTCTGCTTTCATGTAAACACAATAACTGTGATTCCTGCTTGCTCCTGAACATCGAATTAGCCCTGATTAGCCGCCTAGATATTTACAGTCTTTTACCAGAAGATGTCAGCAGCAACACAACAGGCCAATACAGAAGACTGTAGTACTTTTCCTATCTCCCATCCCCATGGCAGATGGATAGAGGGATTAGCTTGGTGATTTTAGGCAAAGATTAGAGCGGACCAGATGCCCTCAGTGGGACAGAGAGAGAGAGAGAGGCAGAGATAGAGAAAGAGATAGACAGAGAGACAGAGAGAATGAGAGATGGAAAAGAGAAGTGAGAAGTACGAAGGAGGAAAATAAGTCAGTGTAAATGCCATCAGATGGAAAACATTGAGTACTGATGCATTTACCAGCACTATTATGTTAGGATACTATTAACATTATTCTTACCTGTAATTACTTTAATTAAATAATCAAATCCAATTCACAATAGGAATAATACAATTAATCTGTGACTGATTCATCAGTTTTATTGTACATAGGGAAATTTCACATGTAGATTTTATTCACTTCTGTTCATTTATGTTTGTTTTCCAAAAAAAAAAAAAAAAATCAACATTATCTAACACTTTATTCATTCTTCACACAGCATTATGGGAAAACAATGATAAAGAGAGGAACTCAAAAAAATCAACAAAAAGTAGAACCATCACATTTTAAAAGACAAAGTCAGAATTGTTTCCATCATTACTTCGACGCATAATTTCTGTTCTCTGACTGGAATGTCTGCTTCAACTGAGTGTTTCTAAAGGTGTGAAGTTGTCTTTGTGTCAAGTGCTTGTCGATTAAGACATGTAATCAGGATTTCACAACATGGTGTGTGAATACCTGTGTGTTACTGTCAATAATAAAGGAGATATTTAGAAGGTTGTCTAGCAGGTTTCTACCCATTGCTGTACGCCACACTACAATTCAGTGCTGCAAAACACACACACACGCACACACATACAGTGCCCACTACAATTATTGACATCCTTCATGAAAATTATGAAAATATATATGTCAAGAATAACACATGCAATAAGTGATATTTTGAGCTCAAACATATAGGAACTGTGTAGTTTTAAAATGATTGATTGATTGATTGATTGATTGATAGATAGATAGATAGATAAATAAATAAATAAATAAATAACAGTTGTTTGCATTTATTTAAAATATTCATTTGGGGTGTCAATAATTTTGGCACATATATTCTTACAACAATATTATTACTAATAATAATTGCTAAAAATGATTAAAAATCATTTAATATTCTATTAAAACAAAAATAAAGTTGTGCGCAAATTTTTAAAAAATATTATTTGTGCTCACTTTTATGAAGGGTGCCAATAATTCTGGAGGGCAACAAATAAGCACACACACATCATTAATGTCACTTACATCATCATGTACTGCTGTGGAATCCGATATTCGATGTTTAATAGGTAAATATATGTTTATGACATGAGGCAGAGAGGGTGATCTGTGTGCTGACCATGGAACCATGGACAAACACAAGGAATTGTGCACAGAAAAAAAACAAAGTGCGCGCACACACACACACACACATTCCCACACATACACACTTACACCAAAGGTACACATCTGGTATTTATCCTCATATTAAGTGCATTACAGTGATTTTGGCAGAAAGCCTAAAATACTGGAGTTAGAACACAGCACCGTCAAAATCCACACTGACACATGCACACACACACACACACACACACACACAAATTCAAATGCAAATTCACATACATCAGTGTCTTTCAGCCTGACACACTTTCCAGTATCACATACAATAAACATCATTAAAAACCTACACTAATTCAGGGGACCCCTTAAGGGGTTCAATGTAGAACCCTAGAACAGGCAGTACCAAGTCATACCCAATTATCCAATGAACCCTTAAAGAACCCTCTCTCCTAACAGCATATTCATTTACTCATTGGAGTGTTCCCCTCTTACTTCCCATCCACTATGTTAAATTTGAGTTTGTTTCACAAGAAAGATGTCACTGTGTTCAGTATTTCATTATATCTTTCACTTTCATATGAATTCTCTCTTGTATTTGCTTTACCAGGTTAACTCATGGGTTTTCAACTGCAGCCATGGAGAGCTGAAATCCATCAGAAATCCAGTTTTCCCTGCTCAAAGACACCTGATTTAACCGAATATAATTCCAGGTTTAGGCAGTAGTGTTTAGCTGCAGCCTCACAGGCTGATTATCTGAGGCTGGACAGCAGAAACCCGAGTTTGGATGGACAAAGCCTTTGATTAGCCAACCAAACTCAACCATCCTAGTGAGCACAAAGACGTTTAATTAGCATGAAATAAACATTTTCACCAGTAGTTTTTGGACGTCAATATCTACAAGTGGTTCCAAAAGTGTCATCCAGAGACCCCAAGGGTCTGTGAAGCATATCCAGGGAGTCTGTGATTTTTTAGAAAATTATTACAGTGGTGGAAATCCCACCCAACAATTATCCAAATTATGTTTATTCTGCGCTCATGGTTCCCTGTATGTAGTACTTTTCTAGTTGTAATAACGTCATTTTTCCCACCTCAAGATGTTCAATGTGCAAAATGAAAAAAAAAAAACATTGACACTTATACGAAAGCGTTTGTTTGCTATTTCAGAGCACATAAAGCTCATAAAAAGCTACTTAACCATACTTTTACAGTTACAGGCCTAAGTGGCTATTGGTACTTTTCTAGTATAGTAAACTTCATACTTGCACCATTAGGAACTGAAATTGCAGCACAACAACAACAGCAGGCAATAGCAAGTAGCATTAGCAACGAGCTAGCCAGCGAACGATATCGAGTAGCACTGGCAACAAGCTGGCTAGTTGGCTAATATTAGATAAGTCTAATGTTGGGCATTACCTTCTCAAAACGGGGATTATTATGGTCAATGTTATAGATTTACACAAGTACTGTACTGCAATAAACTAATTAAAAGTAGAAAAGGGGGACTTTACACTGTTCACAGTGTGAGCGGCCATGTTGATTTAATGTCACGCCTTAAACAAGGAAGGACCTGGTAGTTGGAAAGACTACCCTAAGTTGATGAGTTGAAATTTCAAGTTGACTGGGCATTTTCAGTGGCTTTTACAGGTTGTAGGTAGGGAATTACAAGTTGCAACTTCACCGCAAATGCAGCATTATTATTGAGTTCTTAGCTGTTTTAACTGGCCACTTGAAATGATGGGTTTTATTCACGTCTCATTAACTCAAAAACACGTAGGCCTATAAATACTGTCAACTTGGCTGTGATTTGTGTTGTGTTGGTGGAAATTTCAGGAATAACAAGCTCTATGGCTCCAATACATAGCCAAAGAACATGGGCGCGAATCCAACTACACACACTGAAAAAGTGAATTTGGAATATAATTACGTTCTGAATTCACACAATTTACTTTCACTAACAAACTTTCACCTACATTTATTGTTAGCCACCTCACCAACACTTTAGTCAGCTGGTTACTTATCTAATATTAGCCAGCTAACATTAACCAAAAGGCCAGTAAATCATTTGCATACTTTCTCCATTCTCACACAACCACCTACAAGGAAATGGGCTTGATTTCAAGGGGACTGGCTAGAAACAAAAATGGGTTCCTTGATTTGTCCCTTTGGGGGGGGTCTAGGAATGAAGAACTATTGAGAAACCCTTTTATTAAGAGTGTAGAAAGAAGGCCCAAGGGTAACCTGGACAACTAAAATTGTCCAGGAGAACAAGGAGAAGACTAGTGCATTAACCTGTATGGAGACTCAAAATTCCTATTGGTGTCCCTGTCCAGCTAAGCAAAAGCTTTGTCCAGCGTGGGGCTTGGTATTGAGGTTCCAACTATACATCACTCTGTGTCTACGAGCAGGGAAATTGTGCTAGACTCCAACTCTCCAGGACTGGAAATTTGGACCACTCCCACTATGTAAGCTCCCTCTCACCCTCTCCTCCATAAAGATAACTATTTCTCCCGACTGGTTGTACATATTCTTCTGTTTTGTCCCAGTCTGAGACCCATCCAGCTCCTCCCCCACCTCCACTCCTGTTTGGGCCAGCGGTGTTTGGCTGGTTAATGGCACCATACTGTCCGCCCGTTCTGTAAAGCTCTTCAGTCTCATTGGCCAGCTCATCTTCATCCAGGATGCCACATTTCTCCTCGCTGGTGTTCTCAGCGTCGGCCCATGGCTGCTTCTCTCCCGATGCAAATATCCCTGAGAAAAGAGGAGTAAAGTAATTTGGAAATATAAATGAATTATAAAATTCAATACTAAAATAAATAGATACATTTAATTATAAAGGCAAATTTGTCAATACATGTGTTGATTGTTATATTTATATATATATATATATATATAAAATTAATATCCAGAGGCCAAGTTATGTCAGTTAGTGAGTTCTGTTGTGTGATTCGATGTCTCAGTGTGCATAGATTTTCCAGTAGTTATTTATGTTTCATTATGTTTTGCCTTCAAATGTAATAAGTTCTCATGTGCTTTTTCAGTACTGTTCTAGTTAATCATTTGTTCACCATTGTTATATGTAATAATGAAAAGTTATTCTATAAATGAGCTCCAAATTATTCTTTGCCTAGCCGATTATATGACATTAATCTAAAGGTGGTTGTTTCCTTTACTGACAGCTTTTCAGAATATAAAGTAATTATTCAGGCCTAGTCTCACCTTACTCCTACACTTAGCTGTACCTTTTGTTCTTTAGGTACAGCTGGAACATTTTTGCACATATTCTGGGACAGTTCTCAGAATTTTTATATTTTCTAAATATTATATGAATTGTCAGATTACAGCTCGTCCTTTATCCTCACTGTTTGCTGCATTCACTCCATGTGCAGTTATTTGAGACTTACTTTTGCTACTTTTAAAGTAGCAAATTTAGAATGTAACACACTTCATACAACAACAAAAATACATGGTTCGACATCAATGCTGCCTAAGACGATTTATATTCGACATCAATGCTGCCTAAGACGATTTATAAAGTCTTTTTTTTTTTTTTACTTTCTTTTATTTCTTTTTCTTTCAGCTCTCCCTATCCTACCAGCCAGCGAGGATGAAGGCTGTGATTCCTCTGAGACACGTGAAACCAGCCAACGGCAACTTCTCAAATGACTGCTCATGCTGCGTCACAGGGCAGCATAAGACACTCAGAGGAAAGCACTATCTGCCCTCTTCTGCATGCATGAGCTCACAGAAACCCATGATTGGCTAGTGTCATTGTGATTGACAGTGACATTTCATCCCACAACAAATTTTGCTTGGCTCCTGGCCATGGATGGCTGTCGCATCATTGGGATTTAAACTCGCTATCTCCAGACGATAGGGTGAACACTTCTCTGCTGCGCCACTTTTTTTTTTTTTTTTTTTTTAAGTTTGTATGTTGCATCTATGTAGTTTTGAGGGGTGTTCAGATTTGTCTCTATTAAAAAGACATGATGCATTAACATTAATTAGAAAAAAAGAGGCATACCATAAAAGACTACACCCCCATAATGCACTAATGATGCGATGAGGAAGACATACTGCCACTCTTCACGTGTCTGTGAAAAAAACATACAGTAATACAGATATTATAATATTTATGCAGTTGTACAGTATATGTTGATCGTATCCATGAGAAATTGATGGTAGCTATGACAGACAGTGGCTTATTTACGATGACTGTGCAATTTTTATGAACTTATTCTATACATTCAACTTCTATGAACCTGTATATAAGTATATATTGTATGTTATAAGAACCTTAAGTATTTCCAAATGCTTCACAAAACCAGGCAACAGAGCATGAATGCAGGGATGTAAGTGTGTGTGTGCGTGTGTGTAACAAGAGCATTTTATTATTAGCATATACCTTATGCTTGGTCATGGCTCCCACTATAAGAGGGCACACCATGCCCGATAAGGTGCCCACTCCATTAGAAATACCCATCAGGATGCTGGCATAACGTGGTGCTATGTCCAAATGATTCACATTAAAGCCTGCCAGAGAAAGAGAGAGAGAGAGAGAGGGAGAGGGAGAGAAAGATTTTTCTTCTGTGACTTGCCTGTTTATTATGTGGGCTGTTGTGTTTTGTGCGTAATATATGTAATATAATTTAAATAACACTTTCTAACCTGAGATAGCAAACCCACTGAAGCCAACAGCCAGTACGAGGAATGATATGGCCACTCCTTTAGTGTGAGAGAACCCCACCACCAACAGCAGCGTGGCCTCCATTCCGAATCCTGCAAAACACACTGCATCAACATGCTGGACCACACCAATATCACATTACAATAAGTTACAAGTAAGGAATAAAACATGACTGCTAAAAAAGCACTGACACTGGAAACTCCTTCCACAAAGGCTAATAACAGTCTTCTCTCTGAACATTTCACATATCGACAATGACACATTTTTAAAAATCTGTTTATGTAGAGCGTCTGCTGTACAAGTCGTGTTGTTACTATAGAAACAATACTGTATTAGAATGAGCGCATTAATATAAACCTGTGATTTGCTTTGCAGCCAGAAAGAGCTGCTGTTATAGAAATTTAATCAACAGAAATGAGAATTCTCAGAAATGAGAATCCAATAGCACTATATATGGTATAAGCATTAATTAGGCAATTCCATTTAAAAGCTTGATGATCTCAGGCCAGGTATCTCAGGCCAGGTATCTCAGGCCATTGCACATCCATCCCACCAGCTAACAACTGTATTTAGAGTACTGCTGCTTCTTAAGAAGTAGTTCCTGTGATATTGGGGAAGAAATTTAGGGCTAACTAGTAGCTGAGGTGACAATAACAAGAAAAAAAAAACATGATACATTCATTACACTTCTGCAACTGTAAAGTCAAAGAGTACTAGGTGTGTTGAAAAGATGTTTAGTAAGAGTAGATTGTGAATAAGGGTCCTGGGATAAGCACAGGACAGTCTTTATGATTACAGCAGTAAATTGTTGGTTGACTTAAACTCTTTCTCATAAGTTTGGTGATTATTTAGTCAGTCTCCTTGTTATAAATAGCTGTCAATACCTTCAGGGCTCAGGGGTTCTAAGTGCTCAATTTATAATACTTATTGTAAATCCAAGTGACAACAAATTGCTGAATACTGAGAGTAAGAGTGTATTTTTTTTTTTTTTATAGGTTATGGCCACAGTGTACCTGTTCACTGCGCTATGAAATTATGCCTCCGTGATTCTAATCCCAGCTGCTAAACCAGACTAAAAATTCAGACACACACTCTCTCTCACACACAGATATAAACACACATACTATCTATCTCTCTCTCTCTCTCTCTCTCGTTCTCTCGCTCACCTCCGCAGTTCATGAGCTTGCGGACATTAGTGGTGCTCATTATGTTGTGGGATCTCAGGTAGTCGGCCAGCTGCCCCCCCAGCGGCACTATGATAGTCATCACCAGGTGAGGGAGGGCAGATACCAACCCCACCTGAGAAGACAGAGAAGATTAGCACAATTTTACATTATTTTTACATTCTGTTTCACTAATTCTGTCTGTGGCCGTTTAAAAATGCTAGATATCTAATTGTCTCCTCACAGAAAACTGAGATTTAAACCCAAACATGCCTATGACTCAGAAGTTCTCCATTTCAGCTACAATCTGTGTGCGCACACATGTTGAGGAGGCGGTTATGTACAAATGCACGCTTAACACTGCCTACACATTTGGTATTTTGTTGTATTTTGCTATTTTGTTCTGTGTAGGCGTGTGGATGCAAGTTTGTGTTTCACCTTGCTGATCTCGAAACCAAAAACCTCCTCGAAGTATGCAGGCTGGCTGATGAGGAGCAGGTAGAAGGTCCAGCTTCTGCAGAAGTTGGCCACGATGATGGCATATACTGGCATGGAGGTGAAGAAATGACGCCAAGGTGCTTTGAATTTCTGCACAGCGCACAAAAGCCGAAGTCACTCTCGCTGACACACATACTGCATGGTACAAGCAAATAAATGCAGCCAAATAAAAGAAGAAAGTTGGGAGGGAGATGAGTTGATGCAGGGCTTAAAGTGGGAAAAAATATGTGTTGGTGCTGCCATTTTAGGTATGTTAGTGTAGGCTTAGGTGTTTAGCAAACCAGTAAGTGATTTTGAAGCCCCGCAGTGAATAAGTATGAAGCAGCTGAGGTGAAATGGTGGTAATTGTTTAATGAGGTGTGGCCACAAATGAATATACTGAAGCCATGAGTTAGGTTTCGCGAGCTCTCTTTTGTGGTCACAAAATAATTACGTTAATAATGTAGACCACTGTGGCCGTTCTGACTGATAGAACGCACCTGAAGGGGGTTGACCAACCCTGCCGTCTCTCCAATGGCATCCTCGATGTATTTCCTCTCCTCTGGAGTGATTGTAGGATGAACAGCTGGACTCTCATATGACACCAAGATCCAGAAGAGATACCACAGTATTCCGACGCTACCTGAGAGAGAAATAGGACAAATGAAGAGACAGAAGGGCAGGAAATAAGAGGAAACAGGAAACTGTGATCGATATTCATTAAAGACAAACGCAACATCTGCTGCACTTTTAATTCTCAGAAACCATAAGTGGGTCCAGACTACAGTAGCTGGTTAACTTACCTAGCTAATCAGTAGACTGTAAACATTACATTAGTTCACTGAAGCATACAGTATATCTGTGTTATATTATGTAGCTATATGTATCTCTCCGCATGGCTTGATTAAGTATAAAGGTTTGCCTAGGAGATGTGTACTTAGTGAGAGAGGCAGGGTAAAAAAAATTCTGCATTTGTGTGTATGTTTGTGTGTGTGTGTGTGTGTGTGGTTGTTACTTACCATACACATAAAAAACAGACGACCATCCACTATACTGTACTAAGACACCAGCCAGGGGCATCGCCACTACAGCCCCTGCATAAGACCCTGATTCAGATACAAAATAAAGCTTTTTATTGCATATAACCACAATGTCAATCATATACAAGCCTATATGCAATATAAATCACAAGACTGGTAATGGAAAAAATAAGACTTATTTATAGGTTGTTAAAAAAATGTCTGTTTCCAAGCACACATAAATGTTTGGGCTAATTTTAATTCTACAAAATTGAAGGATTCAAAAAACTGTAATGTAATTAGAGGCAAATAATGGATTTTCATTACATGTCTGAAAATGATCATCTATGTGCTGCCAGTCTCACCACAGAATGCTGTCGTGGCCAATCGGCTTCTCTCAAGAGGCGGAGCCCATTTGGCCCAGATCCCGTGGCATGCAGGATATGACACACCCTGTGGAAGGAGCAAAAAAGAAGAACTGATGCAAGCTGAAATTTAAACTCAACATCAAACAGAGTAAAACAGGCTCACTGTTTTTGTTAAATCATGAATTCGATTCAGTTCAATTCAATTTTATTTACATAGTACTTTTAACAATGGGCATTGTCTCAAAGCAGCTTTACAGAAATCTGGATATAGATTTAGATTTATCTCTAACGAGCAAGCCAGAGGTGACAGTGGCAAGGAAAAACTCCCTGAGACAACATGAGAAAGAAACCTTTAGTGGAACCAGACTGTAAAGGGAACCCAGCTTCATCTGGGTGACACCGGGTAGTGAGAATAGGAATCATTACTCTTCTACAGCTGTATACTATATGTCGAAAAGATCTACAGTATAAGCATCAGGGTCTTTGTTGGTTTCAATAGAGTTTTAGATTTAAGTCTATAATATCCAGGTGAATTTTCCACTGTATAATGAGACTTGAGCATAGTTTTTAGCAAGTGCAATCGTTAGACTGTCCAAGTGAGAACGTCCATCATCTTAAGGGTATCCATAGCAACCTCACAGCAAACTATAAGATATCCATGTGGGGCAATCCTCAGCAGAAGTGACTACTGGGTGTGGGGGGAGGGGAGATGAAACATGACTATTTATTTATTTATTTATTTATTTATTTATTTATTTATTTAATACCACAGTGATGTTGATTTCTCAATTCTGATTGGTGCAAGGCAAATCACAGGTTTATGTATTAACGCTTTCATTCTGATACATTATCATTTCTATAGTAACAGCCTACACAGGGCCTACAAGGTGAACGCTTTACGTAATCTAAGACTAATAATAAACAGATTAAGAATGTGTTATTTAATGAGGAATAACGTATAATTGTTGCTATGGTGACTGGAAGGAGTCTCCAGTGTCAAGTTTTCCGACACTGGAAAGTCTTCAGGACAGAGGACTTTGCTCTCTGCATTTTCTCAATAACATAATAACATAACTATAAACTGCTCAATGTGTTAATAAACAAATATTTGCTGGCAAATTGCTGTGGTATAATCGAGTAAAAAAAACACTTTGGGACATGCTGTTATAGGAAAATAATCAACTTGCGGGTGGTAACGGTATCTCCGCTTCGAGTCAGACAGCATCACACCACCCTGTTGTTGATTATTTTCCTATAATAGCATGCCTCCAAGTGTTTTATTCCTTACATATTATATAACGTTATTTTTCCTGCCCATATGTACCTGGTGATGTGAGCAAAGGCCAGAAAGCAGTACGGAAAAACAAGAATTGTTTGATACAAGAGTGTTTGATACTAATATATTGTGCACAGTTTGGGAACACATTGATTGGAAACACATTACAACAACATATAAAAAGGTCAGGTTAGATTTCAGGTTGTCTTTAAAGTATTTTGAGTAGTGCTCAATATGTAACATCGTATACAAGGGAAAAACCCTCTATTTTGTTAACAAATAAGGCATATTTTGTGTTTGTAGCTTTGGAATGGAATGGTGGTAAAGTCTAGATTTCTGAGCTGGACTTTACTAATGCGCTGAGAAACAAACCCAGATGGCGTACCTCCACAAGACCCTGGCATATCCTGACCATGATGACACATCCATAGTGGATCCGCGCTGCAGCCGGAATCAGCATGTTCAGAGTGGACGTGGCCACGATCGCAAAGCCAAACACTCTGCAGAAATAAGAAACACGCGTACCCCAGAACACATGCATACGCTGCAACACCTGAAAATGAAACATACATCTGCTGTTTCTAAGCACTGAGTTAAAAAAAAGTGTCACTTGGGGAAAATCACCTGTTGGCAGCAAACTTCTGACAGATGAATCCTCCGGGGATCTGCGTAACAATGTAACCCCAGAAAAATGAACCATGGATCATCCCCACTGTCTCTGGGTCCCATGTGAACTGAGCAGCCTAGAGAGAGATAGACAGAGAGAGAGACAGACGGTGAGAGAGACAGACAGAGAGAGAGAGAGAGAGACAGACAGACAGAGAGAGATAGACAGACAGAGAGACAGACGGTGAGAGAGACAGACAGAGAGAGAGAGAGAGAGAGACAGATAGACAGAGAGAGAGAGAGACAGAGAGAGACAGACAGACAGTGAAAGTGACAGACAGAGGGAGAGAGGGAGAGACAGAGAAATGTGTTGTTAATAATGTTTCATTCAGGCACTGGGATGTCTATCCTTACATGCAACATAAAATATTTTATACAAACAAAATAGGATTTCACTAAATTCAGGCTAGATTAATGTTTTTATTCCCTTTCAGAAGAGTCATGTGGCCTTCACGTGATATTTTTCATGCTTTATGTGATATTTCAACACTTGGCATATTATGTTTCACACATTTTTCACGTAGGATTCATATGTAGTGCATGTGTTTTTTGATTTTTTCACATAATTAATTTATTTTCACACGTGATGCACATTTCTTTTCAGATGTAATTTCTTCACATGATTCATTTATTACCATGTGATATTTTCCTCATGATTCATTTATTTAACTAAGTGATTCCCCCCTCATTTATTGTCACATGTGATTATTACAAAAGCATTTATTACATTATACATTATTACATATGATTATTTATTAAACAATGATTACAATATTATTACAAAGGATACATTTATTTCATTCATTTATTAAATATGTCATTTTTTCACATGCTTGATATTTCACATGTGCAATTTTGAAATGCACCATCACATTTTTTATTTTATTTATTTATTTATTTTTACACATGGTCACATATTACTCATTGATCACATGTGAAATCGTTATGGAGATTCAAATCCATTCAAATGCATGTGGTGCAAAAGTTCTCCCAGCTCATGTGGTGTAATATTGCTTTGAAATCCAATCATGCAGTGGGGTGTTGTATTATATAACTGCACTGTAAGCTGTTATACACTAAAATGTCATTCCAAAACTTGTTTCAAGGTCAGAGGCATGACACAAAGGCTCATTCAGAAGAAATATTCCAGAAATCCATGCAATAAAAGGAATAATTGTAGATGCATTTACTACAGGACATTTATATGTCGTTTTAAGGACGTACGTATATGTACCTAGGAGGGATGTAACAATACACTCCGGTCATTCGATTTAAAATATTCAGAATATTTTGAACAAAATTTGACTGAAAAGACAATGTGCATTTTTGCCTGTATAAACCTAAAATCAAAAATTCCTATGAACAGAGGTTTAATATTGTAAACAACATATACAAAAGGTTCACCATATCTTAAAAATAAATAAATAAATAAATGTATAAATACTCTCAAAATTTGATTGAATACACAAAGTCTCTGACTTGGAGAAAATGTTCGATTCAAACATAGGAAGCTCCATAGCAGTGCCTGAGGTGTCATTTTAACTGGAAATAGAGCTCCAAAGTCGGCTAAAATGTCGGGTTCAACAACCTCTTTCTCAGGCACTGTAGTTCACAGCGGCATGGGGCTGTTATCATTCAAAAGCTACTGAAGAGCTCTTTTTAACTGTTATAAGATGGTTATAACATGTAACCATATACCCTATAATGCTTATCGGTTGCTGTGATCCAGAGCTATTGGTTGTCTATATATTTTAATTCTATGGACTGCACAGATTGGGACCTCTGGTGTTCAAATAGTATAACTGCATTAAATATATTATTAATAGAATGCTGATTCCCACAATGTGAATCACATGTTCCCATAATGCACATTGCCAAATTTTTGGATCACGATCATCGTTTTATGATACATTGTTATACCCCTAGTACATAGTGGTAGAGGTGGTCAAATTTCAATATAGTACACAAAGTTTCTAGTGAAACATAAGGTTTCGAACAAAATCCTTTGTCAGCTGTGCAAGCAGAATTCTTGGAGTTCATGCTTGTGTCTAGTTAGCCTATTCAAACCATGCCAATATTTTACAGCTCCTGTTACTCTGTGGGGAAAACATGAAATAGTAGCTTTTGGGCACAAGTGTTTTGTGTTGTTATGTGTATGGGGTCCAGGCCAACTTCTCCACTTGTTCCCCCAGGACAAGAACCAACAGTGCTATGTCTTCTTGACCCCTAAGAAGATCTCACCACAGTAAACACTGGACTACAAACCTGATTTTGGTGTAAATACGCAAGCAGTAAATCAATGTTTCCCAAACCTTGTTTATTGACTCATCTTCTTTAAAAAGCAACAGCAGCAGTACATGTAGTTTATCACTTTTAACCAGTGCCTGAGGCACTGCCAGTCCTGAGTACTCAACACTGCAGTAAACAGAAGTGTGCTCTGTGGTTCGGCTTGAGTCTCAGTGGTGCCATGTGCTGTCCATGGCTGGGCTCCCATTCACCATGCACCACAGGACTGGAAACATTCTCTCACAGAGACACACACTGAAGCAGCCATGCATAGAGACATAATGCAACACTACACCTCTGAGCGCTGTATGCCTGGTGGCTCATAAACTTATTATGTAAGTATGCTAGTTTGCAAGAATATACAGTATGTTTGCTAGAATGCTAGCACATAAGTATGCAAGTATAATAGTTTACTACTAAGTACGTATGCAAATATGTATGTATTTAACTATGTGAGTAGTTTGGTAATTGCTTTAGGTATGTATGTAAACATTCCAGTATGCAAGTATGCTAAGATGCTAGTGCATAAGCATGAAAGTATGAATGTATGCTAGTGTGCTAGTATGCTAGCATGTAACTATGCTAATATGCAACTATTCAAGTATTCTAGTATGTACTTATGCTAGCATGTAATATTTAGGTATTTAAGAAACTTGGCAAGTCTCTTTAGGTATTTAAATGTGGCAGCATGGATGTATTCGAGTATGCAAGTGTGTAGTATGAATTTAAGTCAATATGCAAATATCTTGGTAGATCTCTTTAGGTATATAAGTATGCAAGAATGCAAGTATGTTAGTATG
>CM040987.1:6370027-6402257 GCA_022985145.1 Pangasius djambal
TCCAAATAAGAATTCATCATGTGCCCATAAATAATCTGGTTAAATGACATACAGGAGAAATTCTAGGCACCAAACTGCAAAAAAAAAAAGAAAAAAAAAAAATCTGGAAAAAAAGTAAAAAGCAAAAGTAAACTAAAGTAATTCCTTCGCAATATGTCAACCACAGTCTCTTTAGACGTGCTAAACTAAAAACAAATAATAAATAAATAAATAAATAAATAAATAGCAATAATAATGTGTAAGTATTCAAAGTAGTTTGCAGTCAAAGTAGATGAGACCAATGTGAGCGATGGAGAGACACTGTGTGTGGGCATGTTTGTGTATGTGATGGAGGGATGAGTTTGGTGAGTAAAAAAGAGACAAAGAGACAGTGGATAAATGCAGGTGTCAGGGTTAACGGTTGCTGAATCTGAGAGTGTGCAGGACTGAGGGACTGGGAGGCTGTAACAGTAGGAGCAGGAGAGCCTTTAAATGATTAATCAGCTGCTGACTATTCTACTGTTCATAATACAGCTTCATCCTGAACACACACACACACACACACACACTCTCTCTCTCTCTCTCTCTCTCTCTCTCAGCACTTTCTTCCTTCAGCTACACCCATACACGCACTTTCTGCGTCTCACATATACATGCGCGACACCATAAAAACAAACAAAAAAAAAGTAAAATTATCTCAAATCTCAAATAAAGCAAATGTAGATAATAATCCTTATTCTAAAATTATGATATAACAATTCATTCATTCATCTTCAGTAACCACTTTATCCTGGTCAGAGTCATGAAGCCTATCACAGGAAGTCAGGACATGAGGTAGGCACCATGCACACACACACACACACACACACACACACACACACATTCACACCAAGGGGCAATTTAGAGTAGCCAATCCACTTACACGTTTTCAGAGATGGGAGAACACCGGAGAACCCAGAGGAAATCCACACAGAGACAGGAAGGACATACACACAAACTCCACACAGACAATAATTCAAGCTCAGTTGGAACCAGGAACATGAAGCTGTGAGGCGGTGACGCTACCTGCTGCACCACCATGTCGCCTGAATACATTGTCTTAATTGCACATCATCTCTGTTTGCCAGGGGCCATGCCTAGCATATCAGAAATATATTGAATATTAGTACAGTTGTTAATCATTTCAAGCTTATGATGAGTAAACATTTATACAAATAGGGTTTATGGTCTTATATCAGTTGTCATTTGTTAGATTTTTGAAGGGTAGTGCCATTCAAATGTATAGAAACAGCCATAAAAATCAGCACCTCAGCATGGGTCAGATTATAAAGCAAAGCAAGGCTCAGTGTATGCGTTTGTGTGTGCATGCTACACAGTATGTAGTCACACCTCCAAATCTGTAAACATGCAGAAGCATGTGTGTTCCTTTACACACTTTGATTTATCAGTGCTACACTGCAGACATCCCCACACTGGAGCAACACCAGTGGAATGCATTCCTGTTGTCACTCCCCATCTCGTCAAACTCCTTTTGTGTCACCGGCCACGGGACACCCTGACGTAATCACCACCACAGATTGTCTCTGTACGACAGAGCACTTACTTTCCAAGGTACGGTAGTGCTGTGCATTCAGGGACTCGCCAGAGAACGATCTATTTAACACAGCAGATTTCTAGCTAGAAACACTGCAGAATACAATGGTTACGCTTTATTTGTACAGGTAAAGCATGAAGTGTATTTGTCTTCAGACAGATGAGTACAACCATATGGTTTGAAAGAGTGACAATTAAATAAGCCCCGCCTCTTTTTTAAAATGAGGTTACAGTCCTTGACTCACGCCTAAAAGTTTTTCTGGGAAAATACACTAGTAACAGAAATTTACTTTCGTTTAAACTCAGACGTGGTTTTGTTACATTTTTCATGAAATTCTTTAGCTTAGAAATAGCTTATAAATTCAGTTTGTGATACAGCCATTTTAATTTGCAATTTAAAAAGTAGTTGGCAAGTATTTTGTTTGCTATCTGATATTAGCTTATTGACCTAAAAGCCAAAACACGCTTTTTCCCTTTCCAATTGTTTACACTTCTCCCCAATTTTTTTTATTATTCTCTAAAAAAATAATACTTATTTAATTTGGTAATAATGAATAATACTTATTTAATTTCTTATCCTAATCCGAAAAAGCACAATAGTCAAAGAATCTGAATATGCGATAAACTATGTGTGTGTGTGTGTGTGTGTGTGTGTGCAATTTTTTTTTAAATTGCATTAAAATTGGGTTGCACAGCATGTAGGAAGCCAAAGGGGTCAGATTCACGTTGATCAGTTTGGCCGAGTCCTGGTTGTTCCAAACTTCTTCCATTTAAGAATTATGGAGGACACTTTGCTCTTGGGAACCTTCAATGCAACAGAAATTTTTGTAGCCGTTGTATAGATAGGTGTGTGCCTTTCCAAATCATGTCCAATCAGTTGAATTTGCCATAGTTGGACTCCAATCAAAGTGCAGAAACGTCTCAAAGATCCAGAGAAATGGGATGCACCTGAGCCAATTTTCAAGTGTCATAGCAAAGGGTCCGAACACTTATGCCCGTGTGATATTTCAGTTTTTTTCTTTGTAATAAATTTGCAAAGTTATCACAAATCTGTTTTGCTTTGCCATTATGGGGTATGGAGTGTAGACTGGTGTTAAAATTTTGTGAAAGCATTTTAGTGTAATGCTGCAACATAATGAAATGTGGAAAAAATGAAGGGGTCTGAATACTTTCTGAATGCACTGTAAATATGTAGCAGGTAAAAAGATAGCGATGAACAAAACTGTACTGGTGAATGCTAATAAACATAAATAAATTTAGCCAACAGAATAAAGCCCAATGAATACTTCAGCACTGATGATGATGAGGCTCCTGTTTGTCAAATGCTGCGACTGAATTTTCCCTCAGGAGATGAGACTAGAAAGAATGATACGATCAACATGATTACTCATTTTCTTGACCGTCACACAAATGTGAAAATCACAAGTCTAGATCAAAGTATAGTGAAATGACATTTTTATCACTGTAATCAAACTGAAATGACATTTTTCTCAGCGAGTACACTGGCGCGAATTCAGACAAAAAATTTTCTTTAGAAATTTAAAGGGTTTCCAAGTGTGTTACGCGCGCTACGGTGAAAACAGGACTGTCTAATCCCAGGTCTTGCAGGATTACAGAGTGTGATGTGTGTGGAACACGAAGCTTGTGTGCTACAGTGAGAGGAAGTGACGGTGATGTGATGGCGAGGACGAGGGATTTGCGTGTCCAACATCTGGACTCGTGTGTACTAATGCTGAGCTATTTTTGGATGGGATTTAAATATGTAGTTGCTGTCAGAAATCTCACCACTGGGCAACGGAAAAAAAAAAAAAAATTAGGTTATACCTTAATGTTTCATAGTTTGTATGTCTCCTTACGACATATACAATTTGCAGCATTAAGAAGTTATTTAATTATTCACAAGTTAAATTATTCTACAGACAGAAACTAAGTTCGGGGGAATAATTTATTGGACTCTCTGATATTTCTGACTTGTTGTAACCTAAACATTTAACTTGCAGAAAGTTTTTGCAAGTTCTTGTAAGTTTTTATCAAACACATTAATGGAGCACTTTTTAGGACAGTAAAAGTCAAGTAATATTTAATCATATGACTTCCTAGATGTCATATTCCAGATGCTGGTAGAGCAAGATTATGGAACTACATAGAACACCATTATACTATATTATAATGTAAACAATTTTGTACGCTACATTACATGCCTTTTCAAAAATAGTCATACTCCATCCCATAATATTAGCAAACTCACTATGCACATTATTATTTGACCTGTATCTAAGGGTAAATCTAAGGACAATCAAGTAACTGATGCAACTATAAAC
The DNA here is from genome assembly GCA_022985145.1 of Pangasius djambal. Taxonomy (NCBI): domain Eukaryota; kingdom Metazoa; phylum Chordata; class Actinopteri; order Siluriformes; family Pangasiidae; genus Pangasius; species Pangasius djambal. The sequence continues at coordinate 6,373,921 of CM040987.1, forward strand.
CGAACACATCACGGTATGAACGAATCCATGAAATGATTAAATCACTGATATCCAAAGAACAAAATTAAAATGCGTACATTAACAAGATAAGAGTTCTTGCAAATATTAGGTAGATTTAGATTCAAAATTAGATCTAAAACACCTTGGGTATATTTAGTCATTTGTTTACAATTTAACTGTATAATCGTGCACCAAAATTGCATACTAATGAAGTAGTTTTATTGTATACACGTTTCTAGCACCAGAATTATTTCGTTCTTTCCTTTATACAGGCAAATATTTGGTGATGTTAACATTCTTGCCTTGAAGGTGGGTTAAAAGTTATCATACTTGGTAACTTCTTTCACTCTGTTTTCTGAATGGTTGGTATAAGTATTAGAACAAATTTAGATTTTAACAGTAAAACCAGCAATACAGTACTGTGTCTTTAGTAAAGTGACAACTGTGCTATATAAATCTGACTGTAGTAGCAGCTCCAACACCTTTACAATCAAGTTCAGAGGTGCTTCATCAATAGTGCCCAAAGTATCAACAATAGGCACTAATGCTATTAACTCTTACAACAGGCTGAGCAGAATGTCGAGAGAGACAGACACTTGGGTGACACCAGTTCAAGCGTGGACTTAATCGTATCCACCCGGACAATCCTGAAGGATTACGTAACAACAGTTCTGTCTGAAACTCCATTGATCATGCCACAAGCTTTTACCCAACATTCACCTACACACACATACATGGATGGGTGGGAGGATGGATGGCTGGATGGGTGGGACGATGGATGGATGGATGGATGGATGATTGGGTGGATGGAGACTGGAGTTAAACGGGTATTTAGGATGCGGACGATTACTGGTAGCAACAAAGTGGGGACACAGATCGAATAATGTGTTATTATAATGATGTATTGACCCTGATACCATTTAAATGTGAATAAAACCATGTTTTCCATGTATTTGTTTCTGTGTTAAGGACCACAATTAACTACAATTTAGCTAACTGCTGGCTAGACCTTAGGTTTTCAATATTTCTAATTTGTCAGGTTGGCATCAAAATGAAAACAAATTACGTTCTGATTCTTTTCTGGAAAAGATACACCATACAGTAAAGCCTTAAAATGATGTAGATACAGGTCAAGAGCTTCAGTTAGTGTTCAACATCAGAATGGGAGAAAATCTCAGTGATGATCTCAGTGACTTTGACCATGGCAAGGTTTTTGGGTTTTTTGGGTCCAGACCAGGCTGGGACGAGTATTTCAGAACTGCTGATCTTCTAGGATTTTCACACACATGATGACACAGAGTTTGCACTGAATGGTGTGATAAACAGAAAAACATCCAGTGCGCGGCAGTTCTGAGGGGGGGAATGCCATGTTGATGAGAGTGTTCGAAGGAGAACAGGAGAGGAAGGCTACAGTAACTCACACAACCACTCTTTACAATCATGGTGAGCAGAAAAGCATCTCAGAATGCACAACACGTTAAACTTTGAGGCGGATGAGCTACAACACCCCAAGACAACATTGGGTTCCTCTCCTGTCAGTCAGGATCAGGAATCTGAGACTACAGTGGGCACCGAAACCTGACAGTTCAAGATTGGAAAAACATTGCCTGGTCTTTTTAACAGGCTTCAACTGTCCAGTTTCAAAGTCTATGCCCAGTGTAGCCTCAGATTCCTACATGAATGGGCAGGTGTTCTTACTAAAGCGGCCGGAGAGTGTATACACAGTAATAAAACTATTATAGCATACTATAATTATAAGCATTATGAAACACACACTTAGAAAAAAAGGATCTTTTCAAGGATAAGAGTTCTTAGTCTTTACCGGGAACCCCTTCTCATAAGGAAGCACCATTGTAGGGTTCTACCTAGAACCTTTTAGGATTCACCAGAGGGATACTTAACTGAATATTTAATGAAGGGTTTTAAATTATAATTAATATTCCTGGTTACACAATTGCAATTTTTGACCATGTAGTATACGTTTATAGAAGGGATTTATTTATAATTGCACCATCTGGTGTCACCCAGATGAGGATGGGTTCCCTTTTGAGGCAGGTTCCTCTCAAGGTTTCCTCCTCATATCGTCTCAGGGAGTTTTTCCTTGCCACCATCACCTCTGGCTTGCTCATTAGGGATAAATTCATAGGGATAAATTCTTCAATTTAAAATTTATATCCTAAATTTACACATTTCTGTAAAGCTGCTACGTGACAATGTCTGCTGTTAAAAGCGCTATACAAATAAAATTGAATTGAATTGAATTGAAATTAATTGAAATTTTCCTAAGAGTGTACATTTCCATCAAATTATATCAGCTCTGTCTGGTACAATCCCTCCACCAAACTAACCCGATAGATAGATAGATAGATAGATAGATAGATAGATAGATAGATAGATAGAAATAGGCACTGACTACTTAAAATAATTTTAGTCTAATTAAGGGAGCAGTCAGTTTACTTGGCTACTGTAACTGTTACAGTTAATAGCCTCACAGCCTGGACTATTTGCTGTATAAATGAATGTATGTGTCTCATGATGACCATGATGTACAGTAGATCACTGTTTACAGTAAAATCTATAGTGCTGAAGGAACTCATTACAGTGTTGCTAAGGATCAGTAGATGAACTTACATGTCGGGACACTGTGTATCACTTCATTTGTGTTATATGCCCTATGTGTGTGGAAAGAAGAAAAAAAAAGTGTCCAAAGCCAAAGGGCTGAAGTTCTCCTCGCTATTTAACATGATATACAGAGTTGATCACTAACCTGTGTATCTTTCCCAGGGTTTTTGCTGCCACAGCCTTAAAGCGCTCCGGGCGGATCTCCATGCTCGCGACTCCCGGTGTCCCGACTCGCCTCGCGCGCGCACACTCCCGTTCTTCAAGTGCGCCTGCCTCTCTCTCTCTCTCTCTCTCTCTCTCTCTCTCTCTCTCTCTCTCTCTCTCTCTCTCTCTCTGCATGGTCCTGAAATGGGCTGAGCTTTATTCACAGGAAATGACACTTTTTAAATTCAGTCACTCTCTTCATATAGATATATATGGACTTTTACACTCTTTGTGCTTGTGCGCGCGCGATTATGAATTATTAATCAAACGGATTAAATCTGGCCTTTGTGTGTAAACTGATTAATTAAACAACACTGGCTATGAAATATTACCATTCAATTCAAATATATATATAATTATGAATTCCAAAAAATTAATAAATAACTAAAATACATAAATAAAAAATGTAAAGCCTCAAACACACACACATTATACATACACACACACATACATACATATATATATAAATATATATGTGTGTGTGTGTGTGTGTGTTTTACATTTTTAGTTATTTACTTATTTTAGCTATTTATTTATTTTTTTAATTCATATGAATTCGAATCCGGATAAATGTGAACATGGAAAAATCATACACTTTTCAAATGAACCCACATGTGAAAATGAACATGTGAGAAGAAATGAATCGTGCATGTGTAAAAACACACACACAACACACGTGAAAATAAAAACACATTTTCATAAAACAGTGTAAAGTTTAATTGGAAGCCCACATGTGCATCATGTGACTTTTCTGAAGTCTAGAAAGTTCTGAAGTATACTAATAGGCCTACATAACCTAAATCCTAATATTTTAAATACCATTTCAGTCTTGCAGTTACTGTCGCCTGCTGATTTCTTTAAAATTTCTTTAAGAATTTAAGGTATTTAGGACGTCATTGGAGGGTCAGGCTTTTACTTATTTCTGACTGCATTATGCTGCCCTCTAGTGTCCGGACTGAGTAACACCGTGTGCGTGTGCCAGTGAAGTCCCAGTGCTAAAACACTTGCAAACGTAAAACACACACACACACACACACACAATATATATATATATATATATATATATATATATATATATATATATATATATATATATATATATATATATATATATATATATATATATATATATATATATATATATATATATTTAACTTTAACATGTTTTCTTTTTACAACACAGTTACTAGGTTTAGTTTGTTGGGCCAGGTGGGTCAATGTCACCCATGTTGGTCCATATTGCACTCACCTTGCTGAAAGAAAAAACAAAAACAATAGAAACCCTCATAGAATTTGTAATGGTTTTAATGGTTATAATGGGAATTGTATTGGTTTTAATGGAAACTGTAATATCCCTGTGGGTCTCTACTGGTAATCTGTTGTCTTCTATTAGTGGCATGTTATGTCTAGTGGATACCACTAAGGACCAGTAATGGTAAGGGTTTTAGTGCGTAGCTGATGGTCTTGTAATGGTATTTATAGTGGAAACCATTAGAATTTCTGTGATGGTTTCTATTGTTTTTTTGACGCATTTTCTTTTTGAAATAGTGCTGCTCTCACGTTTCCGGCAGTATTTTTCAGATAAAAAAAAAAAAAAAGTAAAAAAAAAAAGCAAGAGCGGAAAAATGAGATGAAAGACTTCATGGGCAACTTCTATGTACATTTTATTTGTCATATACAAGATAAGAGTCTATGTGTGACTTTCAACAAAAAAAAAAAAAAAAAACAACCCACAAATAAACCACAACTTTTTCACTTTTGAGACAGCTTTATGGATATGACATGACATCCAGGAGTCATTACACACCAGTTCCCATTTTCCTACGCGGATGTTAGTGTGCCTACACTTTTCTCTGATGGAATTTTTATTAAAGCTATAATAAAATGTATCCCTGATTTATTTAATTTTAAGATGCGTATTTATTCAAATGTTATTTTATATTAGAAAAGTAGCTTCATAGTCACTTGCTGATGCTCATTAAACCACACATTAGACCCACTGCTATCCCTCTTGCTGTTTCAGGTTGTGTGTGCTCATCATACAGGAATGTGAGTGTAGTGTGTGTTCACAATGATCTTACACCCTGAGCACATTTCTTGGCTCTATTCTCAATCCTGTGCTTAGCAGCTACCAATGTTAACTCAGCTGATGGAGTGTTGGATATTTATATCAGGATTTGTACACATAGGGGTTAAACGACATGCAGAAATTATTGCTACACAGTGCTTTCTGGGATTCATCCTTGGTGATTGTATTAGGCACGAGCTGACTTGCATAACCTGCAAGATTTCAATCAAAAAAAAAAAAAAAAAAAGTAGGATAAAATTGTTTCAGGGTGATTTTGTCTTGCAGTTCATGTGTCTCTAGTGTTGCGTTCACACGTTAAACCTGAAAAGACTTTTATAACTGTAAAAATGACAGTTACCTTTGGCAGCACAAAGCTAAAACTGCTTTGTCCATTGGCACAGTAAGTATACAGTACCCAGTACTGATCACAGAGTACTGATACAGTATGGTTTCTGGTACCTGCATAACACCACCAAGACACAAACGCACATGGGGGTGGGGTTTGCAGCACTGATTCCTGTTTGTATTACAAATGCCACTTTCAGAAACTAACACCATTAGACTTGTGTAGTATTTAAAAAACAAAGAACATTTGGATCAGGTTCTGCCACAAGCTCTTATAAAAGATTTAACAGACTATAATTTTAAAAGGTGGTGGGGATGTGCCCACAGCGTAACTTAACACCGATGCTTTTGCTTTGTAAAAGGAGTCTTGACCCATTAAAAAAATAAAATAAAATTTCAAGATTTTTTTTCAATTTCAAAATTTTCCAGATTGATTTTTAGGGGTCCAAGCACCAAAGGACCCTTTTGATTTTGTTAGTAAATGTATTTTTCTCTGATCTGTTTTTTTTTTTGGCTAGTTCTAAAAGATAACCGTATCATAAAGGGTATAATAATACTATAACAGCAACACTGAATATGCTTTAGGAAGGCTGTATTGATGTAGAAAAAAAAAAAAGTGAAAGTCTAAACACAATGGATTTTGAACCTGTCTTGAATCTACATGCCTTTTCTAAGACTGTTTAATTCTCACATTTTTTTCAGCTCCAGGATTGCCTTTAAATGTCATAGTGTTTCAGGTATTTAGGACCTGCAGAGGAACCCTGGCTAATGCGAGTTGCGTGTGGTGTCTAGCAGAAGATCTAGTCGGTAAATCGGTACATTCCAGTGCTTTGAAAAAAGTATTGCAATATTATTTTTTTAAATAATGAAGCCAACTGAGAACACTAATGATAATCCTGTATAAAGAAAATAAATGTGCTTATACCATACTTCTATGTTAGATTACATCTATTTACAATAAAACTTGTTGATAAGCACAAACATACTTGTTCATTTACACTGAACCCAGCCCAAGTTCCTCACATATTAGTTCACAGACAAGCCTCGTGTAGGATTAACTGAACTGTGAAACGTGAGAGATTACCTGATACGAGATTTACTGATACAAGCTTTTCCCAAAAAAATTCAGAACACCCTGGTTTCTTTGTTGGTTCCATAACTACAGAATATATCACTAATTCACTCAAATGCACTACTTCCTTGAACAACGCTCAAAACGTGTGCCAGAGTTTGCTTTTCTTTTGAAGCAGCTTCCAAAGCAGTCATGTGCTTGTGCCAGAATCACGAACGGATATAGTGCTTAAGTTATTGCTGTTTTGACACTCGCCTCAGTGCTTCAGTATCGAGGGTGCCATCATTACCTCCAGCTCCAGTTTGGTTTCTAACCCATGCTAACGTGGATTGTGTCGATTCTTTTCAAGAGTTGAGATTTTGTTCTATTTCACAGAGTCTAGTTTATCATTTACTAGCTCTGTATACCTAATCTTTAAAATTACACTGTAAGCGCAGTCGCCTTGGCAACTGGTAGAAACTCCAGCATCCCGTTCAGTCATTTCCTGTCCACTCGCTTCTCCAGTATGCCATTTCAACTGTCTGTTTTTCTTGTCTGCCTTCATCACAGTTCTGTGTCATCCTCCTCCTCCTCCCCATCTTCCTGTTGTGAGAGAAGCCTGTAGTGATCTGCAGCCACGGGCAGGAAGGTGGTTCGGGGTCGGCTGCTGTCCTCGTCTAGAGGGGTGTGATGGTTGTTGAGTTCTGGCTCGGTGGTGCTACATTTGGAGTATCGTTCTCTGTGATGCTCAGCCGCTCCCTCTGCCTGTGATTGGCCCCGCTTATGGGTGAGGAGGGAATGTACATAGCCAGCAGGCACTGGAAGAGAGGCGATGATGATAAGCAACGCGAGCATCACCAAGGCCCAACCCGGGTACCCCAGGCTGCTCTCAGACCCCTGCCAGAGGGAAAGTGAAAAAAAAATGAATCACTTAATTACTTGAAAGCATGTACAAAAAAGAAAGCTCCCAATTTTGTGCAAGGGTACCATTCTGACCAAATATGCAGTTATACCAAAATAGATAAACACAAATATAGACCCTAGGAGGTTACAGGCTTTACCAATGTGCTTAAAGGCACTAACTTTGGCCGTCACAGGCCATGTGTGTTACAGAGGGGTTTTCAAATGTGTCTTATGCATGTCACTAAAAGGCATCTTAGTAGGGCTGCAACTAACAATTATTTTAGTCGTCGACTAATCTATAGATTCAGTTTCCTATTAGTCAGCGATTATTTCTGCCCCGACTTCGCTTGCTCCAACCTGTATCGGCCAACATAAAGTCTCTTAGTAAATAAACGAAAAGAATGACAACAGCACCAAAAAACTAAAAGCTTAACAGCTTACACTGATTTTAATAAATGCCCGTATATGGCTCAAATAAATATTAAAGTCATTTCACAACTGAAAATAAAGTGCAAGAGCCTATCAAGTAATAAAAGGTAGCATCCTCGCAACAGGACACAATGTAAACACTGAGTTAACATCCAGTAACTTGAGAAACCACAAACTGGCCATGGACATTAAGAAAATTGAAAAACTGAGGTAAGTGACATTGTTGTGTCTTAAAGTGGTCAAATAAGGCCATATGTAAACAAAAAGTAGGAAAGGATTTAAACTTACGGCTTATTGCACTACTTTAACATTAGTAGGCGAGGTGACAGTTTGAATTTAGCTTACAATATTAACATAAGGGACGAGACACTAACGTTACCATTCAGTCAGTGAGCGCAGTTACATGCAGGGACAAGTCCGGTTATAAACGGAAGAGTGGCGATGTTCGGTTTGCGCCAAATTTCATGTCAATCAGAATGACTCGCGCGAATATCACCGCTATTTCGTTTATAACTGGAGTAACGTTAGTCCATGCATGTAAGCGCGCTCATTGTTCAACACCGTCTTTCATGAAAAGGCCTAAAAATACTTTATGACACTCTAGACTGAAAGATGCATTTTCCAAAAAGTAGACCAAAAACTGCAAACTTACCCATCTGGTAACTTTGAACTGGAACTTTGGACACCAGTCCTGGGTGTTTTCGCTTAAGATGCTCGTGCATCGCCGTTGTACTGCCAGACAGTGCACTTGACTTTATTATTTTTATTATCTTTAAAAAACTCCCAGACTTTAGATAGTCGCGGCCTCAAGTTCATTACATTCTGCTCACACGGAGCCGGAGCCTCTGCCATTGTTGATCTCTGTGTTATACTTCTTCACTGATTGATTGATTGATTTAGGACGCAAATGGTTAAAAGACGCTACTTCCCCCACCACTTCTTGCGGTGCATTGCAGTTTCATTTGCATGTGTTCTTATCATAGACAGTAAACGAAGAAGTATTAAGCCATGAGTTAAATGAGGCTGCTTAAATAATACGACGTGTCGACAATGAAATTTCACGTCGACGAAATTTTATCGTCGACGTCGTCGACGACTAATCGTTGCAGCCCTACATCTTAGACATCCTGAAGTGGATTGAGCAATCGGATTTAAACAGTCTAAATATACTGGGTGTATTTATGTACGCAAGTTCATGTGGACAATCTATCCAACTATAATCCTGATCCCTAGTTCACATAAAAAGACCAGATGCAAACAGGGTGTTTGTGTCTCGGTTTTTAAGTACTACCATTATAAACTCAATGTTGGTGAGATTTTATAAACTACACATAATACTGCATGCCTATTAGGTGAAAAGTGGTTCTTATATAAAAATCGTATAGTAACAAGTCATTGCATTTATCTAGTTAGCCCTGATTAGGTCATTCTGCAGAGTGACGGTTATTACGTGAAGCTGCTGTGTGTTTTACCGTGGTGTGGTTCCAGGCTGTGTAAGTGGGCCACTTGAAGAACATGCGCAGCAGGCTAGCGGTCAGCAGACCCACCATAGCCAGCAGACACACGTATTTCCACATGTACTTATAGATCGCTGGAGGGCGCCATTTCAACATCACCTCCATATCGTCCAGAAACCTGAAAGGAGAGCAGAATAAAATAATGAACACTACAAAAACATATGATCTATGCTGGATTAATACGTAAGCTCTATCTACTGCATCTCTAGTGTATAAGCGATTACTATGGCAAGAATTCAGACAAACAAACAAACTGAGTCTGATTGTACATCTGAAGACCACAAAACCTGAAGTGTTTATAATAACCGCTTAGGTAAGGCTTACTGTTACAGTGTAACAGCTGTAGTGTTGAATTTCTGTTAAATAGTCATGTATTTTAAACCTTTATTGAGATAATAGTTTCCTGTTCTTTTCTCAGTACAGGGAAATCCTTATCTGCAGTAATCAGGCATATGCTACTGACATGGCGAATAAAAATAAGGTTAAAAAGCAATGAAGTATCCTTTTAAGTATCCGGTTTAGCACTAATCTTACCGATCAGCACCGTAGATCCATGCCACACTGATTGTCTCAAAGATGACAACGATCATCAGCGGCAAAGTGGCAGAATAATCATCGAACATGGTCACAAAGTAGTTCCCGCTGCGCTGAGTGAAGAGCAGACCAATCAGAAAGCCCAGGATACAGCTTATCACTGAAATCCAGAAATGTCATCAATATCAGGGGTGCGTAACACAGAAATATCTGTATGCCTGTCATGGTCAGTGCGTGTGTGTGTGTGTGTGTGTGTGTGTGTGTGTGTGTGTGTGTGTGTGTGTGTACCAGTGAGCAGTGTCTTGTGGCGACCCAGCAGTTTAAAGTTGTCCATGAGCGGCGTGAGGATGCCCTGCATGGTGCCGAACATGGTGGACAGACCCAGATTCAGGAGCATGAGGAAGAACAACGCCGACCAGAACGGACTGGCCGGGAACATCGCCATGGCCTCAGTGAATGCTATAAACGCCAAACCAGTCCCTTCCACTCCCTGAGCAAGACAAAGATCAGTGTAGCACTTAGTGCAACCTACTAAAACATTCAAGGTGAAAGTCAGCTACTATGTGCTATATGTGCTATTATACCACAGCGTTGTTAAATTCTCAATTCTGATTGGTCAGAAGATATTAATTAATTTCCTATAACAGCATCGGAAAGCAGAGAGTAGTACTAGCTACAACAAATTACACAAGGACTTGTACGGTGCATGTGCCACATAATCGGGTTGGAAAACATTTGTATTTGTCGGTATGGTGAAGGTTTCTCTGAAATCTTTATTTAGCATTTTTAGAAGGAGTCTCCAGTGCTTTGTAACCATCAGAGGTAAAGCTATAACGTTTAAGTTTTCTTCGCAGTTCCTTGGTAAAATGATTAGCTTCATTATTTCTGTCTTATTAACTTCAAGAGAGAGTGGTGAGGGAATAACATTTTTTAGTTGCTGTAACGTTAAGTGATAACAGGAACTAACTTGTTTGGTTGACAACATTAAATGTAATTATAAATGGATAAAATGTACGATGTGTCATTCTTTAATAAATGAGTTTGTCAGTGTTGGCAAATTGCTGCGGTATAAGGGGAATAAAACTCTATGGGACATGCTGTGATTGGAAACTTTGGGTTGGTAACCACAACATACAACATTGTGTTTTGGTCCATAAACCTATACTTATTATAAATAAATAAATATAATAAGAATTATATTATTATAATAATAGATCGATTACGGCAGGATTTATGCTGTAGTATTGTGTGAAGAGCTGAAATTTGGAATTCATGAAAGCTTTGCGTGAGGTGAAACTAAGTGAAGAATAGGATGCTAGGGTGTTAAGTGAGGTCAGATTCAACACTCTCTAGAATCTTGGAAATCCCACTCATGCATACACAAACCTTGTTCATTTCTCTCTCCAGGTTGCAATCAGTGATGTTTGAGCCTAGCAAGCTCCCATAATGGTTGTACCACTCCTGGTAATCCTTTAGTTCCACGGATCTGGGGTCGGACATATTGAACCACGGCCACCAGTGCTGAGCTTTGCCTAAAGCTGCCATCTCTGACATTTTACTCACATTCCTGCAGGATAAGAAATCTATGCTTCATCTGCAGGACACAAATTAAGGCTGAGTAGGGATTGACAGAATCAAAATAAATACACACTGCTCACACACTTACTCCACAACACACTCCAGGGCAATGTTCTTGGCTCGGAAGCCGAGGACCGCGAAGACAACGAGCGAGGCCAGGACGGAGGTCATGAAGTTGATGGCGGAAACCATGAGGGTGTCCCGGTGGCAGTTGTTGTTGATTGGGTTGTAGGAGGAGTACGCAATCACAGATCCGTAGCCCAAACCGAGAGCAAAGAACACCTGAGTGGCAGCTTGCCGCCACACCTGCACCTCACCCCAGATCTCTAACTGAGACAAACACAGAGAATTAGCTGTGGCTGTTAAAATAGGATACAAGAAGGACAAATCTCGTTATAACAAAATACGATCTGAGAATTACCAGAGACTGGCGTTTCAATGTGGAATGGACTATCACATGGTATGAACTGACTATATTACGATGAATTAATTCCATGCCTGTTCACTCTCACAATTACGTTTCGTAATAAATCTCCTGTCCGATTTTTTTCCAAATGAACATGGCCCAATGCCTCCACATATAAATAAAGGAGTCAATTACACACTACAAGCAAGCTTTTCATTTGAACAAACCCAAGAAAAAAAAAAACAAATTACTCTCAATTGCAGCATTTAAGGTACACGTTTAGGCTATTTAAAGCCAGGAGTGGTCAGACTGAATGTAAAAATGATTTGCCTTAAAAAAAAATGGAAAAGTACACATGAATTCCAAGCCAGGAATGGAACTCTGTCTGACATACTGTACATGTTACAGGCCGGAATGGGCAATTTGACAAAAATATTATATAACAATATTTAAATTGATTTCTATATTACATGATTATGTATGCCCTGCGATGTACTGGTGTTCCATCCGGAGTGTATTCCTGTCCTTTTATTTAAAATTGCGATAAAAAAAAAAAAAAAAAACATACATAGAGGCAGGTCCATAGATATTTGGACATTGAGAAATTTATTGTTATTTTACTTGTATGCCACAGGATATTGGAGTTGAAATTAAATAATGATTTCCACTTTCATCTTTAATTTCAGGGTATTTACATCTATAGCTGATGAATGGTGGTGGAATTATGGCTCTCTTTTTTATGTTTATATGTTTTTTAAGGGACAAAAAGTAATTGGACAAACTAACAACCATACATTAAATCGCCATTTTTAATACTTGGTGTCAAATCCTTTGCAGTCAATGACAGCCTGAAATGTGGAACCCACAGACATCAGATGCTGGGTTTCTTCCCTGCTGATGCTCTGCCAGGCTTTTACTGCAGCTGTCTTCAGTTCCTGCTTGTTCTTGGGGCACTTTGCTTTCAGTTTTGCCTTCAGCAAGTGAAATGGCATGCTCAGTTGGAATCAGGTCATGCGACTCACTTGGCCATTGCACAAAATTCCACTTTTTTGCCTTAAAACGTCTTGGGTTACTTTGGAAGTATGCTTCAGGTCACTGTCCATCTGTACTGTGAAGTGCTGTCCAATGAGTTTTGAAGCATTTGGCTGAATCTTAGCAGATAATATAGGCCTATACACTTCATCCTGCTGCTTTTGTCAGCAGTCACATCATCAATAAATGCACTTCCACTGGCAGCCATACATTCCCATGCCATAAGATGAGGTGGTATGCTTCAGTTCATGAGCAGTTCCTTCCTTTCCCTCAATATGTTTCTCTTCCCATCATTCTAGTGCAAGTTGCTATTTGTCCGTCTAATAGAAGTTGTTCTAGAACTGTACAGGTGTTTTAGATAGGCAAATTATAATCTGGTCTTGTTGTTTTTGAGCCTTACCAATGGTTTACATCTTATGGTAAACTCTCTGTATTTACTCTGGTGAAGTCTTCTCTTGATTGTTGACTTTGACACAGATACGCCTACCTCCTGAAGGGTGTTCTTGATCTGGCCGACTGTTGTGAAGGGGTTTTTCCTTCACCAGTGAAAGATTTCTTCTGTCATTCACCACAGCTGCTTTCCATGGTCTTCTGGGACCTTTGGTGTTCCTGAGCTCACTACTGTGTTTTTTCTTTCTAAGAATGTACCAAATAGTTGATCTGGCCACACATTTCTATGATGGTTTTGTTTTGATTTTCAGCCTAATATATAACCTAATGATGGCTTCACTGGCAGTGACAGCTCCTTGGATTTCATATTAAGAGTTAACAGCAACAGGCGCCAAATGCAAACGTCACACTTGAAATCGGCTCTAAACCTTCTATCTGCTTACTTGTAAGTGAAATGATAATGATAATGATAAGGATAATGTTAATGATAATGAGTCTATAAACACACACCTGGATATGGAACAGCCAATCGTCCAATTACTTTTGGTCCCTTAAAAAGGGGGATCACATATAAGAAAAAGTGCTGTAATTCCTATACCGTTCACCTGGTTTGGATGTATATACCCTCAAATTAAAGCTGAAGGTCTTTATTTTCACTGAGCCCACATATATTATTTAATTTCACTTCCAATATACTGTTGAAATAACAATAAAATTGGCCAATGTGCAAACATCTATGCATCTGCCTGTATATTGATATTATATCATGCTATAATGATACCAGCCCTATTCACAGCAGCTGCTTAAAGCCAAACACACATCTTAGATTCTACAAAACACAGTGTTAATAGTCTTGGGAGTTCAATCTGTACTCACTTTTGGAAAGAACATGTAGGTGAGTCCTTCGATGGCTCCATCCAGCATTAGACCTCTGATGAGAAAACAGAAAAGCACAGCATATGGGAAAATAGAGGAGAAGTACATCACCTGGAAATACAAAAAGAGAGCATGATTAATGTTTGAGCATTAATTTCCCTCTGAATATATGCTGTTGGTCCTATAATGACTTAGAAATTGTCATCATGTATAATCTAAGGGCACTGGTTTAAGGGTTTAGCAATCTCTGACTGCTAACAATGATAAATCAGTGTGAGTGCGTACATCTGCATTAGACCATTAGCACATTAAAAATATTGACACTAGATATCCCAAGGGCACAGGTGTGACAATTTACATGTGACAACTGCAAACATGGACAAATGAGTTTGTTTGTGTGTGTGCTTGTGTTGCCATGTTAACAGTAGTACCTTGGCTGAGGACTTGATGCCCTTGATCATGGCGAGACAGACTATAGCCCAAGCCGCAAGCAGGCAACCGGTTATGACAGGATTAAACTCTCCAGATTGATCAATTGAATCAGAGATATCAAGAGCCTTACGGAACCAGAAATATGAGGTGGGAGAGCTGGCAGCACACTCCTTCACTGAAAAAGAGAGAAACAGAGACGTAGAGTTTATAGACAAGAGGCTATAAAACTGTCTGCAGGGAACACTGTTCTCCATAATTTTGTTACTCAGTGCTGCATTTACTTTATGATGTTAGATGGGACGTTTTCTGTTTGTGCGATTCCCTCTAGGACTTTAGCGCAAGATGAAATTTTTCCATCATGCCACGCAATGGAATAAAGTGGGAGCTGAATTTTTTATTTTTTTTTGCCATTTGAAAGTAATCCAGTGATTCATTCATTCATCCTCAGTAAGTGTTTTATCCTGATCAAACTGGAGCCTATCCTGGAAACACTGGGTTTTGGGTTGGAATACACCCTGAATGGGATGCCAGTCCATTGCACGGCACAATGCACACATTCATACATAGAAGCAATTTAGTGCTGCTAATCTGCCTACTGGCATGTTTTTGGAAGAAGGGAGGAAACCGGAGAACCTGGAAGAAACCCATGTGAACATGACAAGAACACACAAAACTCTACCCAGACAATAACCTGAGCTTAGGATCAAACCGGGGACCCTGGAGCTGTGAGCCACAATGCTATAATGCTAACAGGTGCATCACTGTGTCACCCCACATCCAGTATTACACAATAAAAAAAAAACAAACATCCTATTGACTGTAAAGCGCTAAAAGCCTAACAATGACCAAACTACCTGCAGTAGGTTAGCACCCTGTAAAGCTTAGAGGATGATGAGCACCCATAATGCACTTGGCTATACTGGAGAGAATAGAGTGTAGGTCATTTTTGATACAGGGCTAATAACTGGTAAGGCTATTTAACAAACAGTCACCTACTATGGGGGGAAAAAAAGGCAATTATCTGAGGTGATCATCTTGTTGATTTAAGTCAAATTAGTTTACTTCTTTCTTGTCAGCATGTTAGCTATGCGCTATGGGAGCAACATTTAACTGACAGAGCTCTCCTTTTACCACCATCCATTTCAAGAGACTAAAAAAAGCCACTACCGTCATGTTTACACATGGCTGAATGCCACCATTGGTCACGTAATATAGCATTCCTGCAGTGAGGCATAGAGTGATAGTTGTTTCAACACCAACATGTAAAGGCAGCAAAAGAACAAATCAAGATAACGTCAATACAGACTTGAGCAAGCAGAACAAGTGTTAAGTGTAAGTGTGTGTGACTAAAGCTTGATTGAGAAACACATTTCTTGATTGAAATGTGTACTTAAATGTACCTGTCTGGTTACCGCCAGGTTCTATAGGACACTGTTGCCATGGTAATGGGTACTGGAAGGAACTCCCCAAGTAAAACAGAGCCCAGGCAATAATCACATTGTAGTATAGAGCCATAAAGAAACAAACCTGAGAGAGTGAGAGAGAGAGAGAGAGAGAGAGGGGGGGGGGGGGGGATTGCATGATAGTATGAGAAAGTCTTATTTGGGTGTTTTTTATTATATATTAAAAAAAACAACTATACACCAGCAAGTCCCCAATCACTCACTCTCACACACACATACCACCAGCAAGCATGACTGGCTGCTCTCAAGTTACCGATGAGGTACACACACACACACACACACACACACACCTAATTTTAGCAAGCTCATCAGCTAAGACTAATGTGCCATTAAAAAAAACAACATCACAATACAAGATATTGAAATATTGCAACATTGCAAATCCAAAACCCATGTGGCTGCTAATATTCCAAATAAAACACAAAAGCATCTCAAAAGAAATTAGTTCCTACATTGCCATTAAAATCCAACATAACTGTTAAAACAATCGGTAACAATTTGATGATGAAAATGTGCTTAATTTACCTTAATGTATTTTGCTATGGCATTAAAGGTGCAGTCAGTGATTTTTTAAAAAATATTTTAACAAGTAGGGATAATACGTTATCGTACAGTAGACTGGCAGCGCTCAAAAAAAATGATCTCCTCAAAATAAAAACCACCAATGCTATATAAGTGGAAGAACAAACAATTATGTAGGCCACCAACACTCTAACCAATCAGGACAAGGAAGCATCTCTACCTGTTTATCGAATCTTGTTGCTTGTCTTGCACTAGCACTGGTTAGCAAAACATTTTGTGAACGTTATTGTTCTAGTACGTTTTGGTTGAAAAATCAGTGAGGTGTTCTGGGTGTTCTGGGTGTTCTAAAACCTTTTTATTTAACGATGTTTCAGGAACACTGCTGCAACATTTTATCATTAGGAACGGTAATCCTAGTAGCACAAACGCCAACAAATTTAAATTCATCCATTTCAGAATGTTCAGTTCAGCTATTCGTTCATTTCTGTTGTGTGTGTGTACCCATGTGGATGTGTATATGTATTATGCATTACCACACAGCTGGAGTAGCCAATGCCAGCGAGGCGTGGCGAGATGTGTTTCCAGACACCGATGCTGCCCTGCCGAATGTTCTGACCCGCGGCCAGCTCCATGAAAAACAGAGGAACGCCAATCAGCAGCAGCAGCAACACATACAGCAACAGGAACGCTCCTGTAAATAGAGAGACAAGAGAAATGAGGGACGGATGGATTTTTCTGAACAAAATAAACATAAAGGCAGTAAAGTAACTGTCTTCTTTAACTGGGAATGTTGTGTCAAACCATATGTACCTCCTCCGTTTTGGTGGCAGAGATATGGGAAGCGCCACACGTTGCCGAGCCCGACGCTGAAACCCACCTGGGCAAGGACGTATTGTAGCTTACTGTCCCATGCAGGACGCTCCTCCCCCTGTCCCACCCCTCCATCAGGCCCCGCCCCTTCCTCTGACACCAGAGTCATCGCTGATTGACTGTCGGCCATCCCAGGAACATCTTCATCGCTAGGCAATGGGGGTTTCTCCATCTAAAAGAGAGGCGTTTATATAAGTGGAGCCATGTATGATCAGATATTTGAACAAGTGTACAATAATTGGCAGGGAACATCAGCATTTATTACATATATTTAAAGTTTACATGGCTCTCAAATGCAAATCGTAAATTTAAACCCAGTTAAATGTCAGAGGTTATAGAGATGGGATGTGGGAAGGGCCAATTTTCAGCGCAGCTAAAAGGGTGTGGAAAAGAAAAGATAAATTATCTTATATATTATGTGCATATGGATTAGGTAACGTGAAATTGTATATGTGCATGTGTTAAAAGTCCCAAATGGTCTGATCTGCCCTTAAGGTGCCTCCTTGTGCAAATACTTCCACTGCTAAAAGTCCCTTATATGCTGTAGGGAGCATTAAGTAAATACCTGGATCTCTCATTTTGAGAGTTACCTGCTCAGTCCTCTATTTCTTCCCAAATGGCTTTTCTTACTTCATCTCCTTCATGACTTCTCTCCCTCCCGAAGAGGATCATACGAAGAACTTTGCTCTTTAAATACCTTTCAGTAACGTGATTTTAAATGTTGAATCTCACACGGCCCCTCTCTATCGCCTTCATCCCATGAACTACACCAAATGCAAAAATATTCAATAATGTATCTAGTGTAAAAGAGTCACAATCATGGACAGTGAAGAATTTGCTTTTAGTTTTCACACACCGGTAACACATTTTAAGGGTCTCTGTGAACTGGAGACCAAAAGTTGAAGCTCAGCGCTGGTGTGTAGCAGAGCTTCACCAAAACATGCTCACTGTGGAAGCTCAGTTACAGCAAGTGTCCGCTGCCTGTTAGCAGACCACAGCAATTCTAGAAATCATGCACTTTTAGGGAAAAAAAAAAAAAAAGGTTTCTCTAGGTTAGGGATTGTCAACTTGAAGGTCACAGTCTGGAAGCAGACCAAACTAACTTGAAAAAAATACAGTAACAGAGCTGATAAACGTATGAGAAATAACTAAGAGTGGCTTTTTTTTTTTATTTAGCTGAAAGCAGCTCATCGGTTAGAGCCTAGCTACAGTGCTAGAGACATTAGAAAGGGGAGAGTCTTCAAAAGACTGTTTGAAAAAAAGAAAAAAAAAAACAAAAAAACACAAAGTTGATGGAGACAGAATGTTCAGGGATGAGCACCAGGCCAAAATCACACCACAAATAGACGCAAGAAATTTTACGTTACTGTGTCTTTACAAATTAAGTGTAAATTGAAACACATTAAGGAAAAAAGTTAAAGCATTTAACAAGGAACAAAAAGGAAAAAAAAAAATCTAACAATTTGCAAGAGAAATAGATTTCACGTCCAGTCAGGATCTTGTTAGTGAGAGTTGGATACTCTTAACACAATATCAAGACATTATCTATAAATATAAAATATAAAATATACACACTATATGGCCAAACTTTGTGGAAACCTGACCATCACACCCATATGTGGGTCTTCCCCAAACTGTTGCTACAAAGTTATATAGACACACGATTATAGAGGGTGTCTCTGTATGCTGTAGCATTACAATGTTACCTTCACTGGAACTAAGAGGCCCAAACATGTTCCAGCATGAGGAGGAACTCGACATGGTTTGTGGAGGAACTCGAGTGGCCTGCACAGAGCCCTGACCTCAACCCCACTGAACACCTTTGGGATGAACTGGAACACTGACTGTGCCCCAGACTCTACCCTCCTCACTCGACATTAGGACCTAACCTCACTAATGCTCTTGTAGTTGAATGAACACAAATCCCTACAGCCACACTCCAAAATCTAGTGGAAAGCCTTCCCAGAAGAGTGGAGGTTATTACAACAGCAAAGGGGGACTAAATCTGAAATGGGATGTTCAAAAATCAAATATGAATGTGATGGTCAGGTGTCTGCAAACTTTTGGCCATATTGTGTGTGTGTGTGTGTGTGTGTGTGTGTGTGTGTGTGTGTGTGTGTGTGTGTGTGTGTGTATGTATGTATGTATATATATATATATATATATATATATATATATATATATATATAAAATAGTGCTGTACTATTTCTAAATAGCAGAAAGTGGTCTCGCTCTGAAAAAAAAAAAAACATAATGTAGGCTATAAATCAAAAGTTCAGATCCATAAAGAAAACATTTACAATGGCAAGGTTGAAATCAAACTAAATCAGGAGGCCCAACAAGACTGCCTACATTTCCGACACACCGGCATGCGTAACAGTGGAAAAAACTAACAACGTCTGGCAGAGAGATGGGGGTGTGTCGCTGCGTCACGCTGGGGGGTGGGGGGTGGGAACGAGGGTTACATCACACTAACTTGGCTGAAAGACAGAAAGCTAATAATGGAAAGAACAGAAATAAAGGAAAGGAACAAGGAGGACACAACAGTACGAGCTATGGTGGTAGGAACTTTTTTACCGTCACGTGAATGGTGTAAGAGCGGAGAAGGTCATGTCTCTTGTAATTAAACACCAAGTTAGTTCTTATCTTTCCTCCCTCTCTTCACAATCCCACAAATTCCTAAACAGCCTTTCTACGCTATTCCTGTATATGGCCCTGTCAAGTGACCGGTGTTCAGAATGGTCAGCATGGAATGTGTACAGAAATTTTTCAAGAGCATGCACACTAGTTATTGGAGAACATTGTGACACTCAGTGCAACATTCCTTATATCACTCAGCTGACTTTCCATTCTGACAGTGTTATCCTCTTTTTCTGGAACCCAAGCAAGCAATGTCCTACATCAGGTAGTCGTGGCCTAATGGTTAGCGAGTCGGACTTGTAACCCGAAGGTCGTGGGCTCGAGTCTCGGGTTCGGCAGGGATTGTAGGTGGGGGGAGTGAATGACCAGCGTTCTCTTCCACCCTCAATACCATGACTGAGGTGAAACCATTGAGCAAAGCACTGAACCCCCGACCACCGCAGAAGTCAAAGTGAAAAAGACCTTCCTCTGACACTGTTACCATGTTCTCACCAAAATGTTTCCACTGCAAATGATTTGGATCCAGGTCTGAGAAATTTCCAGAACTGGTCACATCTGTGGATGAGGGATGGCAGAATTTGTTGCTATGACAACACTCAAAAAATTCAAGTCGACTGCCATTGAAATAAGATGTGACCAAAATCATTGGGGGGGGGGGAGAGAAACACTCGCCCTGTGAATTAATGATCTGAGCTTTCAATAAGCATTTAACTGGAAATTGCAATGAACTAAACTGGATCTTTGGTAACACGTTTATCATGATCAGGGTTTGGTGGATCTTCAGAGTAGTGGGTGTGAAATGGGAATACACCCTTGATGTGATGTCAGTCTATCATAAAGCACCACGAACACACATTCACACCTAGGGCAATTTAATATTGTCAATCCATCAACTGGGAGGTGAGAGGAACCTGGAAAACCCAGAGGAAACCCATGCAGACACAGAGAGAACATGCACAGAAACCTCACACAGACAGTTATCCAAGCTCAGGACCAAACTGGAGACCCTGTGAGGTGGCAATGCTAACTGCTGTACCACTGTGCCACCAGGAGCTACAGTTAATTCTATTAATTCTGTAAAAAATTAATCTGAATAAATATCTAAAACCAATATAAACATGTACAGTGGCATGCGAAAGTTTGGGCACCCCTGGTCAAAATGTCTGTTAATGTGAACAGTTAAGCAAGCGGAAGATGACATGATCTCCAAAAGGTATAAAGTTAAACATGAAACACTCTTTTGCAATATTTTAAGCAATATCAGTGTATTGTTTTTGTTTTCTACAATTTTAGAGTGAAAAAGGGGAAAGGAGCACCCTGCAAAAGAATGAGAACCCCAGGAGACTTGAGCTCTCAGATAACTTTGACCAAGGTATCAGACCTTAATTAGCCTGTTAGGGTCATGGCTTGTTCACAGTCATCGTTAGGAAAGGCCAGGTGATGCAAATTTCAATTTATGAATACCCAGACTCTAACCTTGTCCCAACAATCAGCAGCCATGGGTTCCTCTTAGCAGTTGCCTAGCACTCTGAAAATGAAAATGATTGACGCCCACAAAGCAAGAGAAGGCTATAAGAAGATAGCAAAGCGTTTTCAGGTACCGATTTCCTCGGTTCGGAATGTAATTAAGAAAAGGCAGTTAACAGGAACAGTGGAGGCCAAGATAAGGTCTGGAAGACCAAGAAAAATATCAGAGAACTGCTCATAGGATTGCTAGAAAAGTAAGTCAGAACCCCCGTTTGACTGAAAAAGACCTCCAGAAAGATTTGTCAGACTCTGGAGTTGTGGTACACTGTTCAACTGTTCAGCGACACCTGCACAAATATGGCCTTCATGGAAGAGTCATCAGAAGAAAACCTCTCCTGCGTCCTCATCACATAATTCAGCGTCTGGATTTTGCAAAAGAACATTTGCACAAGCCTGATTCATTTTGGAAAAAGGTTCTGTGGTCCGATGTGGTTAAAGTAGAACTCTTTGTCCGCAATGAGCAAAGGTATGTTTGGAGAACAAAGGGCACAGAATTTCATGAAAAGAACACCAGTCCAACTGCATGGGGGTAGATCGATCATGCTTTGGGGGGTATTGCAGCATGGCACGGGGAACATTTCACGGATAGAGGGAAGAATGGATTCAATTAAATTCCAACAAATTCTAGAAGCAAACATAACACCATCTGTAAAAAAGCTGAAGTTGAAAAGAGGATGGCTTTTACAAATGGAGAATGATCCTAAACACACCTCAAAATCCACGATGGACTACCTCAAGAGGCGCAAGCTGAAGGTTTTGCCATGGCCCTCACAGTCTCCTGACCTAAACATCATCGAAAATCTGTGGATAGACCTCAAAAGAGCAGTGCGTGCAAGACGGCCCAGGAATCTCCCACAACTGGAAGACTGTTGTAAGGAAGAATGGGCGAAAATCCCTCAAACATGAACTGAAAGACTCTTGGCTGGCTACAAAAAGTGTTTACAAGCTGTGATACTTGCCAAAGGGGGTGCTACTAGGTACTAGCTATGCAGGGTACCCAAACTTTTGCTGTGGGCCCTTTTCTTTTTCCGTTATTTTGAAAATAACAAAGAAAACAAAAGAAATGATTTTGTTTAAAATATAAAGGGAATGTGTCATCTGTAACTTTATGCCTTTTGGAGATCATTTCATCTTCCACTTGCTTAACTGTTCACATTAACAGAAATTTTGACCAGGGGTGCCCAAACTTTCGCATGCCACTGTATCGAACATCTTTCACTTGTTACGTGTAGAGGCTGATGTCCATGGGACAGCCTGAGCAACTCTTTTTTTTTGTGTGTGTAATTTTTCTAACTTGGTGTATTCATTCTGTCAGGTCAGATTAAATTCATCATCAGTGCTAGCTATTTATTACATACAAGTAACCCAGGGGCTAAACACTCGCACTGCCAAACTGAGTCTGTCTGAAAACTGAGGAATTGTTCTCATTACTAAACTAAAAACTAAAGGCAAGTGACACTTCATTTACCATTTAAAACATACTGATTATATCCGCTGTCTGCATACAAAAAACGTGTCCATTGCATGTTTGCCTTTGCCAGTGTGAAAAACTCCATGTGTTAGGCCTAGAATCCACACACCAATGTTTTGTTAGTACAGAATGACGTACAATCAATTAATAATAAGAAGGGCACATTAATCATGTAACCATCTACACAGGAAAAAATGAAATATGTGGTCAGTCAAGTTTGAGAGAGAACATTTTACATATTGTTTACATACAGATATCTAGTTTCTCTTCAAAAACGTTTCACTGCTCACATTTTTAAAAAAATTAATTTAAACAAATATCTAGTCTACTAGTTTGAAGTATGTAGAGTGACTGATCAATTAACGTAGTATTAACGAGATCCAATTACATTATAAAATCTGACGAGGGTGTTGGCACTGACGGGAAGAAATGACTTTAGTATTAAATTAGCTGGAATAAATCATGTGTGGCATGATGGCGCAGTGGGTAACCTTTCTGCATCACAATGCCAGGGATCTGGGTTTGGTCTAGCGTGCCAGTGACTGCGGAGTGTTTGATTTTATTCCAGGACTTTGAAAATACATGATCAAATCATGTTAGATTGTGTTAATGTAACTCGATTCATTTATGTGGAACCGATGTACACCGATGCTCTCTGGATGGGAAAGATGGCCTTCCTCTATCCCCTGTCAATTAGAGTGGCACTAACCAATCAAGAGCATATGTGAGCTCATGTATACAAAAGATGTCAGATAGCAGCGTTTTTTTCAACTATAAGATTAAATCTAACCTTCACTGAAATGTCGACTAATGAAAAAAATTTAATTTTCCTACATTTTGGAATTTTAATGAATATTTCCATCTAACCGCATTAAAAATAGCTGCTTTCAAACTTGTTTCATTTGTTAAAAAAACTTTAAATCTGTAAGCCACACTTTATTAGGAACGCATGTACACGTGCACATTCATACAGTTTTCTAATCAGCCAATCACGTGGCAGCAGCACAAGAGCTTCAGTTAACATTCACGTCGAACATCAAAGAGTGATCTGAAAGAGATCAGAGGAGAACAGCCAGACTGTTTCGAGCTGACAGGAAGGCTACTGTAACTCAAATAAGCACTCTTTACAACCGTGGTGAGCAGAAAAGCATCTCGGAATGCAAAACACATCGACCCTTTAGGCAGGTAAGCTACAACAGCAGAAAACTACATCGGGTTCCTCTCCTGTCAGCCAAGAACAGGAAACGGAGGTTAAGGCAGTTGAACTCGTATGCTATAGTTAACACCTAGATATATGGTTGGAATTTAAGCCAGCTGTTCTAAAGTGCACGAAACAAAGAGCTATTTATGAGCGTTCATATTAGACTTAAACTTAAACATACTTATTGTGGACGCATACAGACGAGGTGACTTTGTATAGAGAACTTTTACTTACACTTGATTTCTCACTTAATTTGATTTGTGACTTTATTTAAGGTGTATAAAATAAAATGATGTATGGTCCTAAAAATGTATTGTTTTATATTTTCTAGAACAAAAACATTTTTCTTTAAACATGTACTTGTTTAAATAGAATAATGTGATCATTTTAGAAACCGTGGTTAAAGGCTATTGTACACAAAATTGCAACATGGCTATACACACAACCAGTCAAAAG
Source organism: Pangasius djambal (assembly GCA_022985145.1). Taxonomy (NCBI): domain Eukaryota; kingdom Metazoa; phylum Chordata; class Actinopteri; order Siluriformes; family Pangasiidae; genus Pangasius; species Pangasius djambal. The sequence goes on from CM040987.1 coordinate 6,398,458, forward strand.
TTTGGACACAGCAGCTTTTTTCTTTATTTTTAATATTTTATTTTAAGGAGGATATTACCACTACGAATGTGCAGCGAGAAAGAAAAGTGTTAAACAAATCAAAATTCATTTATAATAATTTCTGAAAGGTATTCCTGTTGAAGCTTTGCACACTCTTGGCATCTTCTCAACCAGCTTCATGAGGAATTTCGCCCAGGAGAATTTTCTTAAAGCGCGAACAGTTCGAGCTCCTCGCTGCTTCTCTTGTTCGGAGAAACAATTGAATTTAAATTATTCGTTTTAGGTGAAAACTATTACAAACTGATTATAAAACTCATTTTCACTCTGAAATAAAATGTATCCATGGATTTGAACTTCACTATTTACATTTGTTAAAAAAAAAAAAAAAAAAAAAGCTAATTAAAAGCTGATTTCATCAACAAGCCTTTAGCAATATTTAATCTAGTGTTTCCAAACTTTTGACTGGATGTGTACATGATAGAAAAATATTCATCTTAATATATAAGGCCATCCAGTAAACAGAAAACGTGGAGAAGGCCATTTATAATTACTGACATAAATGTAATGTTATTTTTCATGGAATATCTAAAAAGTCAACAAAGGAAAGGTTGGAGTCATTCAGATTCAAGAAACACAAGCGTTCTTTAATTGTAATGCAGGTAGATGGATTTTAGGTCTGTATACGCAACATGCACAAAATCAGTCACATGTCAATCATTCAGCTTTGAGCAATAATCAGGTAGTAGTAAGCTTAGAAAGAAACACTCCTTTAGTGCATAACTTTAGGGACATTTTGGGAACTTGCAAAAGCCTAAAAAGAACATTTCACACACACACACACTCACACACACACACACACACACTCACACACACACTCACACACACACTCACACACACACACTCACACAGAGAGAGAGGGAAAAAAAGTTGTATCTCTAACAATCATAAAAAACTCCTTAACCAAATGATTGAACCTTTGTTGATAAACTATAAATCTTGTTGATATCACTGCCATTATGAACAATTTTGACTTGAAAAGTTTCTCTAGAATGGTGCCTTTAAAAAAAAAAGAATAAAAAAAAAAAATCACTGTAATTCTTCTTTAATGACTGACACCTCTAAATTACATAAATTACAAATGTGACTCGGCTACTTCTACAATTATCCAAGTTCAACTGAAACAAAAAAAGGAGTTCCTGAGGAATCTGTTCTGAAAGGGAACCCCACTGTTCTATAGGTTCAACACAGAGCTATAAAAAACTTTCCATGTACAAAGAACAATTCGGACTTAGAAATGCTCTGTAACAATGGTGCCTTTTTTTTTTTTTTTTTTTAAACAGAAAATTCTGCACATATAAATGAAATTCTGCATTAATAAAATTAATTAAAGTGTTAATTTGAATTGACTACTTTTATAATTAATCAAATTCCAATGAAATAAAAAAAAAAAACAAAGAATAAAGGAGTTCCTGAGGAACCTGTTCTGAAAGGGAACCCCGCTGTTCTAAGGTTCAGCACAGAGCTATAAAAAAAGTTTCCCCTGAGGAACAAACCGATCTGGACTTGGAAATATTCTGTAAAATGGTGCATTTTTGTTACAAAATTATGCAAATCGGAAAAAAAAATAGAAGTGAAATTCTGGTTTAAATGGCTGATGCTAAATTCATTCAGCTGCAAATTTGACTTGACTCCTTTTATAATTAATCAAATTCCAACGAAAAAACAATGAAAAAAGCAAAAGAAAACAAAAAAACAAAAAAGGAGTTCCTGAGGAACCTGTTCTGAAAGGGAACCCTGCTGCTCTATAGGTTCAACACAGAAGATATAAAAAGTTCCCCCTGAGGAACAAACCAAAGAACAATTTGGAAATATTCTGTGAAATGGTGCATTTTTTCCCCATAAAACGATGCAAATAAAAAACAAAAATGCAGAATTTTTGTTTAAATGACTGGTGCTGAATTCATTCAATTGAAAAATTTGACTTGACTCCTTTTAGAAATTAATCAAATTCTGCCTTATAACTAATCAAATTCCAACGAATAAATAAATAAATAAAAGGAGTTCCTGAAAGCGAACCCCACTGCTCTATAAAGTTTCCTCTGAGGAACAAACCAAAGAACAGCTTGGACATGGAGACGTTTTGTAAAAATGGTGCATTTTTCCCCCCTACAAAATTATGCAACAATAAATAAAATATCATTTAAATCCTGCTTTAATAACCACACGTTTCTAAAATACTAAAAAACTTTGCCCTGAGGGACCAACCAAAGAGCCTCTTCCAGGTGTTTTTTTTTTTTTTTAAGAGCAAGTGCACTGTAAAAAAATAAATAAATAAATAAATAAATAAATTAAAGCCTGCACAACAACAACATTCTTTTTTGATAGAATGAACAATAGAATGATTCAAATTAATAATAAAAAAAATAATTTATGGGGGAAAAATCTTATGTAAGGTTGAATAAGAGTATTAAACCTAGTTGTACTTGACTATAACTTCTTCATGGATTTTTGCTCAAGCAACACAAGAGCAGTCATGTAAACTTTTTTCAAGCTGTGGAAAAACTTCTTCCAGTGTGGAAATAATGCGCTTATTAATGAGCGCATGCAGATCCATAGTTTACACCTGAGGAAATACGGAATAAGTGGAGTGTGCACTTCAGCACTGCCTGTAGAAGATCATGCTCCAGCTGAAACGTGGAAACGTGTTCACTCTGGGAAAGGAAAAGTGGAAAACTACTCGGGGTCATTCTCATCGTGCAGAAATATACCACTAACGGAATCTGATCTTTACACGTTCTTTACACGTCGCAGACGTGTAGCAGCAGGCTTGTAAGCGCATGCACAGCAGAAATGCAGAAATGTAGCATTACCTCTTGTGAAGTTGTTTTTGGGGGAGGAGGTGGGGTGGAGTTGAGTTGCCCCTCTGACTCGCTTGCTTGATTTTCTTCGTGCTGCTTCTCAGGTTCTCTCTGTGTTGCCTGAACACGCAGAAGTCACCGTGCTCTGAACAGCACCCACGTTCAATCCTCACGCCACGTTTCTGCCGGGTTTCTACCCAAACTAACTAATAACGCTGTGCTGGAGTGAAACCGAAGCCCTAGGGCGCTTTATTCACCGCTCATTGGAGCGCCACTAACGGGACTGCGTGCGCGTGTGCGCGGTGCGAAGCCCCGCCTCCATTACGCGCCGTGCACAGAGTTGCCTGGTCCGTGAAGATCCCACGAAATTGGGACAAATGTCAACTTTTCCTCCCTGCATTTACCATGCATTAAACGATTTATATAGGCTGAAACTCAGACATGTAAGCTATTAAATGTAAAGGCATTAATACACATGTAATATCATGTAATACACAGAAATAAAGGTACGCACTGGGGTGGTAATATCAAGAGCCCAGCTTTTGTACATCTTTAGTATCTAAAAAATGATTTAAGGTACATAATAGGGCCTTAAGGACCACTAATATACCATCCATCCAGCCATTTTCTGTGCTGGGGAGCCTGGAGCCTATCCCAGGGCCAACCTGGATGGTGTGCAAGCCCATCGCTGGGCACAATGTCACACCCACTTGCACACCCATTAACACACTACGGACAATTTAGTGATGCCAATCAGCCTACAATGCATGTCTTTGGGCTGGGGAGGAGGCTGGGGAACCCAGAGGGGGCCCCTAGGCCACAGGGAGGACATACAGGAGCCTTGCGTGCGGTATGGAGGTGGGAATTGAGCCCCCAATCCCAGAGGTGTGAGGCAAGCGTGCTAACCACTAAGCCAACCCCCCCCCCCCCCCCCCCCCCCCC
>CM040987.1:6406169-6467248 GCA_022985145.1 Pangasius djambal
AAAAAAAAAAAAAAAAAAAAAAAAAAAAAAAAAAAAAAAAAAAAAAAAAAAAAAAAAAAAAAAAAAAAAAAAAAAAAAAAAAAAAAAAAAAAAAAAAAAAAAAAAAAAAAAAAAAAAAAAAAAAAAAAAAAAAAAAAAAAAAGCCTCACAATGTGGACCATGACATAATATAAAGCACTGATCTTCCAAAGTAAGGTCATGCTCAAAGGTAATCATGTCATGTGACTAGATGCAAAGATTTGGCAACAAAACACTGTATTTTTGTAGCAACAAACTTGCTGTAATTATAGGCTTTCTGTTAATTTTTTTTATTTAACTAGCTCGTATAGTACATATACAGGCTGTCAGATATCCACATTATGCCTAGAAAATAGTATGAGTTGATTTCTAGGAATTTAAACATAGGTAACACTTTCATTCCTCATTCGTTAATCATCACCGATGAGTTAAATCTGGGTTAGAGGTGTTAAAGGCCATGTCAACATTCCTCACTCTTGTACCTACATACCTTTTCTATTAGCTTCACTGTAGTTACTGAATAATTCGTAGTAGTTAGCTACTCAGTGATATGCTTTAAAATAAATAGCATGATACTAAGCCAATTGTTTAAAGGGTTAATCTATTGTTTACAAAATGGCTGGCTATTTTTAGGAAATGTTATGGTGTTTTGAATGGTATTGAGCTGGTCACTTAGGAGATGAAAATAGCTCTAAAATGCTCTCGGTACCAGGTACACCTGCAGGCACTGAGGTAATAACATTCTTTTAATACCTCTGAGAGAAAAAGCGAGCGAGAGCTGGTTAGACAGGCTCTGCTGAAAGACTGACCTGAGACAGCCACAGAGTGTCCTTGACAGTCGTATTTAGGTGTAGGCGTGTGTGTATGTGCATGCATGTGGTCAGATATGGTTACTTCCTGGAATGTGTGTACTCACGTATGTGAGAAAGAGCACGCTTTGATTAATCTATGAACTCAATCTGTTAAGTGTCTGTAATACTGATCAGACAGTCAAAACACACTGAGGGCGAGAGACTTAGACACAGAGAGGGAGGGAGAGAGAGGGAGAAGGAGAGAGAGGTTGGCCGACACCTGACAGGTGTTCTTGTTTTTCTTGTTTCTGCATTTCTCTATGAGGCGTAAACAGAAGATGTGAGACTGTCGCATGTCTACTCATACGGTAAGATTTTAACATATTAATCCATTTCACTGATATCTTTTTTAATGCACTATGTCCGAATTGTAATTCAAATGCATCTACTGTAACCGCAAAAGTATATAAAAGAAATTTTTTGTTTGAATGACCACCAGATATTTTGCAGTATCTGAAAAAATACCTTTATATACTTATGTTTTGCTCTGACATACATACTGTATAGTATATAACTGTTTGTAGCATACAGACATAGTGTCAATGTTTATATATATATATATATATATATATATATATATATATATATATATATATATATATATATATATATATATATATATATATATATATATATATATATATATATATATATATATATATATATATATATATATATATATATATATACATAATGCATATCGGTGTATATAGGATGCATGTTATGAAATTAAATGTTTTCCAGTTTGACGTTATGTGAGCCGATACATGTTAAAACAGTGTTACTCTAATTGTGATCCTCTTTCATATTTCCTTTGCAATATTTTAAAAGGTTTTATTTCAAAACCTTTAAACGTTGGCGCTAAACATCAAATTAAGTGTAGTTTATAAACTAAATCAGTTTTTTCGTATGTGGAATGTGATTTACGCCATCCCTGGTTCTCAAATATCTCATAAAACAATCACAGTGCACATATAAGATTGCACGCATTTACAGGATACACCTTACCACTTTACAGGTTCACTATAGTGTAAGATTACTAAAAGACAGGCATTTTTGCAGCTTCACGGTACCACGTCATGGAAAATACCCCCTCTTTTATTTGGTATATGGTGTCAAGATTACAAACCCTTTTGTTTTTCAAGGCTCAGAAACTGTCATTACATCCTTGCAGTACCATGTAGTTTAGATTTTCATCTGTTGCTTACGACATAATTAAAATATATTTTCACAGTAAATCAAAACCAGACACATTACACCAGGTCAAACTTCATAACCCTGCACCAGTTTGTGTTCTATAACCTGAATAAATACAGCTGATTCTGCCCTATGATTTTCTTCTTCACATCTGGTGTAGATCATGTTGCTGTTTCTTTATTTAAGGAAGGTTACAGAAATCTAAGCTGAGATAGCATCACTTAGACTTAGACTTGGAAGCAGGGGAGTGACAGAAATGTAGGCTCTAGTGTTTACTGTGATTCAGCACGTCCACCTCAATTCACAAAGGATTTAGTCAACAAATAAATAGCTAATACGTTCTAGTTAACCCTTGCTTAGACTTAATGGTTAGCCACACATAGAAAGTATAATGCAAATAGACAAAGATAGACCCACGTGTCTATGTATATACTGCATAATGCATTTAGTAAGAAGTAAAACATGTCATGGCATGTTGTTAGAGGAAACTAATCAATGATGGGGTGCACATCATTCATTTCACCCATTTAGTATAATTACATTTAATGTTGTGGAACATCTGTGTTTCCTGTTATCACTTATGTTATAGCAGCTATAACCAGTTGTTCAGTCACCGGCCTCGCTTTTTTTTCTCTCTCTTGGAGTTAGTGCTCAAAGTTACAGCTTTACCTCTGTAGAGCGGACACTGGAAACTCCTTCCAAATATGTCAAATAAATGTCTCCTCTCAGAAAAAGTTCTTCTTCTACTGCTACTCCTACTACTACTGCAGCTCCTCCTCCTTCTCCTCCTACAACTGTTACCATTCCTCCTACTCCTACTATTAATCCCACTACTACTACTAATAGTAGTATTGTGCCCCCCCCCCCCCAACACCCCCAAGCCCAAAAATATACAAATTGTTACTGCTATCAAATAAATGTCATGTCTATAGACTGGCCAAATGATATTTCTGGAACATTGGTTATGGCAGGATAAAAGAGACAGCTGACATAATACCCACTGCAGAGAAAATTGTTTGAATAATCTATATCTTTCTGTTCCTCTCTCAGATGAATCCCCCACAGGTTGTTCCCAGGAAACATTCTTTACTCAGACCTTTTCCTACAGAGGGCCAGCCCGCTCATACACGAGGTGTGTCCTCTGTTTTACTGGCTTTCTGTGGAACAAGATAGGGGACATTTTATTATTCTGTTCCAGTTTTGTTATTTTCAACCATCACCAGAAAACATAATACGATATTATTAAATGTGTGTGTGTGTGTGTGTGTGTGATATAGTAATATAAAGAGAACAAATAATATAAATGAATATAAAATGCGAGCTTAAGTCACTGTGTTTCTCTTATGCTTTTTTTGCAGTGAATCGGAAGGAAAGAGTGAGACAACCAAAACATGACGTGGTGTGTATGAACAATTTACGGTACACATATACACAGATTTAGGTCTTTGGTGGAAAGATGATTGGTGGCATATTTTTTTTAGGACTTGTTTCACCATTCTATAAATTCTTGTGTACAATTACTGATTATAGCATGTCAGTTCCTATGTACAGGTTGTCAACCCATCCATCAATGGAAAGGGACCACTAAAGAGCCATTGCTGGATGAGTGCATCCGCTGCAGCAGCGCTCATGCCATTTCTGAAAAATCTATTTGACATACATATCTTATCGGTGCACCTTGTAAATTACAGCTCATTTTTTCCATGCACAGAGTGCATTAATCATCCTCTGGCCTTCTTCAGTATCAATGTTTCACCACAGCACCGCTGTTAGCTGGAAATTTTTGTCTTTTGATTTTCAACCCAGCTGCTGAGAACGATTCCATTGATGGATGGGGTGGAGGGGGATGCTGGGCTTACAATCAGTAATTGTACACATACAGTGTGCATTTATATGACAGGTGTATTTGATGAAATGGCCACTGATTGTAGTGAGGTAGGTGGGTGTGTATTAAATTACACAGTAAAGTGCATACTGTCTGTCTCTCAGGAGCTGTTAAACCACTGCATTTCTGATGTGGAGCGCTTCATGGCCCACCTGCAGCAGGCAGCTGATGCTCAGCAGACTCTGCAGCAAAACATGAAAAGAAAAAAGAACAGCAAAAAGAAGAAGCAGGGCTGTAAGAGAGGAGTGAGATAAAGGGTTTGGGGCATCTACAAATGAGTAAAAACTACAGTAAAAGTTTTGATATAATGACTGTGGTGTGTGTGCGCGTGTGTGTGTGTGTGTGTGTGTGTGTGTGCGTGCGCGCTGTAGATGATGTCATGGCGACAGAAGTAATCCCTCCATCCGAACAAGAGTTTGTGGACATTTTCCAGAAGATTAAATACTCATTCAGTTTGCTGGTAATGTAATCTCTTATCTCATTCTCTTTAAACTGTGGTGATTGTTATTATTATTAATATTCTTCTTATTCTTTGCATCCTTGGCTGTTTTAGCTTTTTATGTTTATGTTATGCTATGTTGCTTCATATTCCAGGACTGTTTGAAGACAGACATAGCAGATCCAAACTCAGAGGAGCTTCTGCATCACCTGTTCGTTCCTCTCAACCTGGTTAGTGTACACAGATACAGACGGAGAATATCTCCAGCAAATATGGCTTCGTTCCTTTATGTCACCTTCCCTACAGCGACCTGGGAAATCTTTCACATGATGAATTTATACACTCACTGTCCACTTTCATGCAATTATCCAATCAGCCAATCATGTGGCATTCATAGATTCTTAAAGATGAGACGTCAAAATATGTTGTTTTTTTTAAAAATGTCAATACTTCTTTTTTTTGGCTGCTTGCCAGAACTCTTGCAACAGCAACATCCAGTGGGTTTTTCCAGACCGCCACACATTTGGTTTTAGACATGTAAAGACATTTAGACTGACTGTTTTTTTTTTTACCACAGCGTTTGTTTAACTTGCTCCTTACACTACATGAGCTTTACAGTAACATAGCCTAGGCTGTATTATAAAGATTGCAAATAAATTTGGTGAAATGCATTCATAGTTTCTTAAAGACGAGATATGTTTTTTCAAATGTCAATATGTCTTTTTTTTGGCTGCTTGCCAGAACTCTTGCAACAGAAACATCCAGTGGGTTTTCCCAGACCACCAGACATTTGCCAGATCCATAACACAATGTTGTCTTCATGTACTCTATGTTTAAGTGAACAAAGCTTTAAATCATTATACATAGGTTTACCATCACTACGAGAGAGATCACAGTAACGATTTCTGCCTATTTTCCCAAATAATAAATTCATTTTTTATTCCTGAAACTATGGACAATTCACCTGATCCCTGTACTTTGACTTATACTTTCAGTTATCCAGTTATACTTTGGATAACCAGATACAAAAGTAGCTCTATCTCTGTCTCCATAGCTCTATCTCTAAAAGGACAAAAAAAAAAAAACAGATTTAGACCTAAATTTACAAATACCTTTGTAGAATTCATGAAAGCCTCCTGCAAAAATACATGGTTTGCAGAAACATTTGTTGATGCCCTAACTGAAACTTCTACTGAAAGTTTTGAGTAAACAGGTTTTCCATTCTTTTTTTTTTCTGTTTGTGGTAATCACATGTATGCTACAGGGGTGGTGAATAGTGATTAGGCTGAAAAATGCAGAACTCCTCACCCCAGAACCTGTCAGTGGGTCCACACTTACATTCTTCACTCTTGTAACTACACAATTTTCTGATTAGTTTCACTGTAGTTGAACAAATTATTAGCAGTTAGTAAGTAATATGCTTCGACATTCAAGATTTTTTTATTTGTCACATGCACAATTCTATACAGTATATAACTTTCAGTGACAGTTAAAATCAGAAATGGATAAGAAATATGAAATATATGTACAGGAATGTGAAAAAGGGATGTACTTCAAGAAGAATAATAAGACTTTATATAAAACTGATAATCTTAGGAATATAAAAACAAATACTGTACTGTACTCTGTGTGTGTGTGTGTGTGTGTGTGGGGCGCCAGATGGTCAAAACTACAGGTGGTCCTGAGTTGGCGGCCAGTGTGTCCAGTCCTGCACTGACCAGTGGAGCCATTTCTCTTCTGCAGCAGAATCTCACGCGGGAGGAAAGGGAGTTGTGGAGCTCTCTCGGCCCCAACTGGACCCAGGCAAAGTCAGTATTACAGGTTTTTACTAATTTCAGAGCACATAAACCATGCTCCATTTTCTGAAATTTTAAGCATGACCACTAAAACTATAATTACCCCGGACTGCACAGATCCCTCTTTTCAGTCTGTTTCAAACCACAAAACAGATATAACTTTTTAAAGATACACATTCAACAAAAATACATGGCACTAAAGAATGTTTGTGATCTAAATAGAACCCCGGGACACATTTCTGTATGTTTTCCTGTGTGTGTAATGACACACTTTTGGACACTGTGTGCCAGGCTTAGGGCTCTTTTGGATAACAATTTATTTGGATAGTCCACTTTAGACACTGCAAACATTAAAGAGACCATCTAAAGACTGGTGTACAACCTGTGACATGACTGTCATCAACCAGCCTACCAGCTACAACTACTACAGATATTAATGGTTTGTTTCGCATTACCATTTTAGAGTAGAACCATGAACAGATGAGACAAATTTTGAACTTGAAACTGAGAAGAAACGCTCCTTATTTTCTCCCCAATTTGGTCACCTGCCAATTCCCACCCACTAGCCAGCTTTCTCCTGTCATGCAACAGCTACCAACCACAGAGGATGAAGGCTAAAATGTGCTTCTTTCAAGACATGTAAAGCCAGCCAACCACAACTCTTTGATTTACTCATGCTGCATCACAGGGCTATCTGCCCTCTTCCACATACATGAGCTTATAGACTCCCACAATTGGCTAGAGTTGCTGTGATTGACAGGGGAGAGAGAGTATGCCATCCCTCCCACACAGAGAGCATGGCTATATGATGTATGGTTTGTAGAGTGTCTAATTTTCCTATAGAATATTAGGGTGTGTGGGTGCTCTTTTGGGTGTGTGTGAGATTCTGCACAGATTCTGATGCCTGAAGCAAAAGGGACAAATTAACAATGAACATTTTGTCAAACAACGAATCTAAGCACGTCACACCCAGGAAACCTCAATAAGCCTGTTAAACCTGACTAAAACTATGACTGTTCCACATTATATCTGAGCCTCTGACTGTGCTATGTAATGCAAACAATCACAGAACTCAGGCTGACGTGAAGTAAAAACACATGTGTGCATGTGTGTGTGTGTCAGTTCACAGCATGCTAAATCAGCATCTCCGTATACTCCAGTTTTTCTGGATGGTTGGAAGCCTGATGGCTTTGATGTAAACGGTCAGGCTTTTGAAGAACCTGCTGAATCACAGAACAAAAAAGAGGCCCTGCTGGAACATCAACAGGTTTCGCATGCGCACTCACACACTCTTAAACTTCAATTTCGCATGTTAAATAACACTATTTTCATTATATTCTGCCTGTCATTTCAGTCAGAATTTAGCCAGCCCTCATCACCTGTCCAGCTCACGGATGAAAGGTAAATGGTGACTATTGCGAGGCTTTGCATATGTATTTCATCCTGATTGGATTCTTGTAAGTTATCTGTTTGATCACTTTATAACCCGATTTTTTTATATCAAATTATTTGGTCCCACAAGCTGAGAATAGATACGCCATATAGAAATCACAATTTACATATAAAAAAAATAAACTGACCGTAGGATAGTCGAGCTAAGTAAAATAAATACATATGCCCTTACATATGTTTAAAAAGTACATATTTGTATATTGCATACTGTAAATTCCATCAGTACATACTGTATACTACATAATATTCCTTGTAACAGTAGGCAGTATATGACAATTATCACTTGGTAAACAAGCAATCATGTAACCGCTTGCCATTTAACCTTACTAGTACATGAAGATACTTCAAAATGGCGCTCGATTGCTTTTCACAATCTTTCTGACCCAAAAATGTTAACTTTTATTGCTTAAAGCCAAAGTGATACATTAAAGCACCAGAGAAAGACTTTAAGGCGGCCAAAAACCACTTTTGCCTTTGTTTGGGAAAAGGTGTGTGATAATAGCAAAATGAGCTAATTAGCATAAACTGTATTCTGTCTCTTTAAGCACAATATCAGTGTAGTAACTTTTGAGGAAAAAATATTAAAATTAAGTGTATTCATTTGATAACTAACTGATCAAAAAGAAAAAAACAGATTAACAGGCTGTTTAACCATTGCTAATAGTTGTTAGCAAGCATTAGCTTATTTACATAGACAGATTATTATATAAGGTAATTTCTTCTGCAACATTTTAAAGAAACCATACTACAGTAGAAACCTGGTCTCCTTCTACTTAGTAAGTATTCTGGGTATTTTTGGCAAACTGAATACTTCTTTTGGGGTCTGTTGAAGTTAGCATGAATAGTACACGTGGTCTGCCATTTTGAACACACAGACTACATTATACTGACTTTTTTTTTCATGAACAGCTCCACATTGTAATCCGTAAACATGTATAATTTTACACGGGCTAGTGGATAATTGTGTGAATGTTTGTATATGTTTGTTGTGCAGCATGGAAATTCCACTTCCTGACCTGTACCGCTGCAGTTATGACTTTGTGGCCCGAAACAGCAGCGAGCTTTCAGTGCTGCATGGAGAAACTCTCCAGGTACACACTCTAACTCCATTCAGCTTACTGAAAACTTAAAAACAGGCACATCTGTTTGCCAAGATGTTAATAAAGCAGTGGATGCTATAAATGTAAATATAATTTCGGTGTATTCATCTGCAAAATCGTCTACAGACTTCTGCCCTTATGCCATTCACTTAAACATATAGTACACAAAGTCTATTGCAACGTTTTCATCTCTCTTTCTTCTAGGTGTTGGATTCGTCTAAGCGGTGGTGGAAGTGTAGGAACAATTATGACCAGATTGGCTTTGTTCCATCTAATATCCTGGAGCCCGTCAACCAGACAGAGCAAGACTACAGCGTGGTAATGCGCAAGCCGTCTACGGTGAGGCATATACACTCGAAAGTGTCACTAGTACACTACACTAGTGTCTTTTGTAGAAAGACACACACATACAAAGACACACACATTAAATCCTGCATTCTTACGGGGCCCCCTTGTGGCTGGGGGACCCTAAATGTCTGCTTATCTCACTTATCCCAGCTTGTGAGGAACTTCCATTGATATAATGATGACTCTAGCTGACCAGTGCTCTGCCTAGACATGAACCTACCCCTAATGTTAACATTAACCTCATTAACTAGGAAATATTTTGACTCTATTAATTTAAAAAATAATAATAAAAACTGCATTTTTTTCCTGCATGTTTGTCACTCTACTCTTAACTCTACACTTCCATTTCTATAGAAAGTTCCTTTGTCTCCTGGGGGACCTGGACGCTTTTCGTATATAGCACCCAATCCGTCAGGGGGAGACCACGCCCACACTGAGCCCCGCCCCGTCAGCATGCCACCAATGGGAAATGACGGAGAGAGAGGTAATGGTTTTTTTTGTAAAGGTATTTGATATCTTTAGTTTTGCAGTCCAACACTATATTTCAATACTGCTTTCTTTACACTTTCATCGACAGCACATGGGTGGGGTTTATTAAAAGGAGTGGATTTTTCTTTTAAACAGAAGCAAACTTACCTTTAGTACAGCCAAAAGCAAAACCTTTAGTACAACACCACCACAATGTAGTTGATTTCTTTGTGAATCTGAATGGCCTATTTCCTCTGACCTTTGTACGGAGATTTTAATTAGCAAGGTTACTATCTGAATTGTTTAAACAACTAACGTGCTTTTCAGCCAGCTTGATAAGAACATAGCTTAATAAAATAAAGAAATTAAGTCAGCTTTTATGTCTACGTGTAATGGTTGGACGAAGACCAGGCGAAGGCCAGCCTTCACCATTTTACATTAAACTATATTTGGATGAAATTAAATCTTAACCAAATTTTAACCAATATTTTAAAATAATCAGTATATCATTTAAACCAATATTTAATCCTAGTTTTATTTTTACAGTCAACTTAACTTTACTGATGCTCTCTACTTTAAACTGAAATTTAAATTTAAACGAGAAATTTGTTTTAATCTAGACTCTGAGGTGGCTTAAATTTCAAAATGGCAGCATATCCTAGATGGACTGCAGAAAACCAAAGAGTAGCTCAAAGGAAAATTGTCAGTGCTAGTTTTCTCTCCAAAAGGAAACAAAAGGTCAATCGTGAGTTCAAGGTCAATACATTCTTTGTCAGGTCTTAGTCTGGTCTTTGTCATGTGCCGTGAAACATAAGTACTGAAGAAAATGTGTCACTTTCTTCAAATATATTTCTGTCTTCAGTAATGCTCATGAATAATGAGCTTGCACAGCGGCTGGCTAATGGGAGACCGGGATCAATGCGGCCTCTAGTTATCAACAAGGCCAACGACACTACAGTACCTCTCAACTACCACTCACCTTCGGCTGAGGTACGGGAGTGGCTCAGAGGCAAAGGATTCAGTGATAAGTGAGTCTTTCTCTCCTACGCATATGTACAAATACACTCATCCGCTCCAGGCAAATGCTAGCCAAACATGGCAGTGTGTATCACTTTATTCTTACATGTAACTAAGGTAAATTTACCAGTCCACTTATTGTAGTTTGTTTTACAAATGTGCATATCTAAAGTCACTCTCTTTGTCTCTCTCTCAGCACAGCGAACAGTTTGGGGGTTCTCAACGGAGCTCAGCTCTTCTCCCTGAGTAAAGAGGAGCTGTGCAGGGTTTCTCCTCAAGAGGGGGCCAGAGTTTACAGCCAGATCATGGTGCAAAAAGCTCAGCTGGAGGTGGCCTGCTTACACAAGCACACACTTAGAAATTTGTTTGCATTTAGAACTATTTTTATATGCATCAATCTGTCTTTGGTGTGGTACATGGAATATAATATTTGCTCTTTTGTGTTTCTCAGACTGAAAGAAAAGCCACTGAACTGGAGGCAGTGATGAGAAAACAAAAGATGAAACTGGATCCCAGCATAGAGGGGGGAGAATTTTAATTCACCACACACACACACACACACACACACACACACACACACACACACACACACACACACACACACACACAGGCCTGGTTTATACTTCTGCATCAGTATGCATTGCATGCAGAGGAGCTTTTAAGGTATATCTGGTTGTGTACCTGGATAACCTTTCTTACATGTTTTTTTATATGAGTAAAATGTTGTTCCAAATATATCTTGTGTAAACAATAAAAACTTTAAACAATAAAGTGTAAATAATAAAATTTTCGTGATCACATACAGTACTTTTCGTCTATATAGAATTGTGCTCCTGCTCCCCAACTGCTTTTCAATAGTGCAGTCTGTTAAAAAATCTATAGCGCTCATGACAGAAGTATAAATCAGCACACACACACACACACACACACACATACTTTCATATTAATAAAAGTATACCTTTGTTACCAGTAATCTACTCAGATCAACTGTCTTTCAATAAATAAGACAAAGCACTGAACACAAGCACCTTCTGTCAATGATATATCCAATAAATATACACATATTCAACCAATTGTATTATTTAAGTGATTTTATTTGAAACGCATGTTAAACCTGTGCTCTTTAGATTCGCTTTAGTGTATATTATCGGATATTGTGGTGAATGTACTCATTTTTCTACAGTTTATATTGCAACTGTGCACCAGGAAAATGTCAGTAATTCCCTAATCCCTGTATTACAATCACAGTTAGAAATAAAACAAATATCTTGTCTATGTGAGCATAGAAAATTTGACAAATGACTGTCTATTGCAGATTAACCTTCTCAGGTATGCAGTTTTTTTCCCCTTCCTTTTGGTGACTCCTCTACCTGTCGATATTCCATCAGATTGTATGTCTGAAGTTCTACGTAGTATTCTATCAATTATAGAATTACATTTCTTTTTATGTATCGGCTATTACCTGAATTCAACTGTTGATCTGATTTATCACAAAGTTGGACTTCCTATTTAACAAACCAGGGGTGTCCAGTCTTATCCGCAGCCGGTGTGGGTGCGGGTTTTCATTCCAACCACGCGCAAGCCAAACCTGAGTCTACTGAAAACCAAGATAAACAGATTAAACAGGTGGAATCAGGCGTGGATCCTGCTTGATCGAAATGAAAACCTGAACCGACCATGGCGCTTTTTGGTGGATAGCATTGGACACCTCTGGTTTATCAAATAGGAAGTCCAACTTTCAGTTTTTTCTAATGTCAGGGAATGTTCTGTAAGGGATTTTACTAGGGGAAATATTTTAATTGTATTCTTTTAAACTGAATGTTATTTAGAAGATTGTAGCTGCCACAGTCAGTGCCAGACAGCTTATTTATTTTTTTTTTTTGCAAAAACAAAAACAAAAACAACAAAATTTTATATATATATATATATATATATATATATATATATATATTTTTTTTTTTTTTTTTTTTTTTTTTTTTTTTTTTAAAAACCCCTCCAGAGCAACGTGACAATATCCGACCTGCAAGTTAGTGCCCGGAAGCGTGCGCTTTTAACATGCACAAACAGGCGCTAACTGTCCATTCATCATGACCAAGATTTCTCTTCATCTTCTGAATGTAATTAGCTGAAGTTAAAAACAAATCAGCTGAAGGTGCTCAGGATGTTCCCCCCGAGAGAAAACCGCTGTCACCGCTTCCAGGCCAACATCTTTAACAAGAGGAAATGCCAGAACTGCTTCAGACCTGCTGAATCACACACACTCACTGAATCCGATTTACACGCAGTAAGAGCATGCCTTCTCCTCTTTTTCCTTGTTTTAATGCTTGTCTTGCTATTGAATCTTTGTTAAACACCTTTATACCCCACTCAGTGATCAGGTCACTATATAAGCAATAATACACAATGTGGCGTGTTGTTATAGGAAAATAATCAACAACAACAACAACAACAACAACAAGAAGCTGGTGTAATGATGCTGGATGTGAAGCAGAGTTACTGCTCCCACCCCAAAGTGGGTTATTTATAATAAATAAAATAAAATCTTTTTTTTTATTCTTCATATAGGCCTACAACAGCAATTTTGGCAAGGATTACAATTTTTAAATTTAGTAGCAAACAACACCATACTTTTTAACCATTAGATTTAATATTGTAGATCATCCATGAAACAAATTAGTTTCTGTTCTCACTTACCCTATAGCAGCTATAAACCGCAGTTCCCTCACTAGCCTCTCTGTTTTTTTCCTTTCTCTTGAAATTAATGAGACAGTGGCTATGTTTACACGCACATCAATATTCCGATATTAATCAGAATTTGGCAATATTCTAATTAGTATCGAGTCATGTGTGTAAACGCAGCAATCTGGTTGCCCAATTCAGATTAAGACAATATTCTGATTCCCCAAATTCCAATTCGCACTCCTGGAATACGCCTGTTTTAATCTGAAATTTTTTGCATGTAAGCACCTTATTCAGAAAATTCACTGAAAGGAGATATATGTGCATGCTCAGTCGGCAAGGAATTGTGGGTGCTAACAGATGCTTAGCTGTAGGCTAGGTGTTTAGGAATGGCAACTCAGGCATACTTGCAACAACCGTGTATACAGGAATATTCCGATGCCTGTAGGAATATGGCTGCAACCTGAATATAGACCTTGTGTTATAAACAGAATTTGATGTGCATGTAAATGTAGCAAATTAAAGACAACCAGAAAGTAAAATCCTTTGTCCGGAAGCACCTCCTATGAGGGAACATGTACTCACTGCTGCAAAGGCGCTGACACTAGAGACCCCTTCCATAAATGTTAAATGTTAGACGTTGAGCAAGGCCCTTAACTGCTCAGCTGTATAACTGTCTCCTTACAAAAACCTCATCAATGATTACATATTATGTAAGTATATATTAATGATGTATTGTGTGCAAATGTTTGCATCCCCTATGCTTTTTTTTTAAAGGCCAGAATTAATGTAGGAAGAAATACAGTTCCAAATGTTTAAATGAAATATTGCCACATCTTACCCAACAACAGGGTAAGAAACATCATGGTATCTTGATAGAGATTTTTTTTTTTTTTACTTATTGCACTTTATCTCACTGAGTGTGTGTTTACCTTCTACACCACAGAAATGGCAGCGGTGGTATCTCATACTGTATGAGCAGGAGAAAATACCATTCCAAAATGAAAATGGGTGAATAATGTGTTGCTGTATTTTGCAACAAGGCAACAATCCAAACCGTGAGACAAAATGAATAGAAAAACATTTTGAAATGAAAGCATAAGAAAGAGCTTGGAGGCTGTCAACAAGGCAAATGGTGGGCAAGTTATTTTAGAATATATTCTTTTGCATTCAAAAAGGAAAAAGTTTTTTTTTTTTGTTTTTTTTGTTTTTGATGGATATAATGTTTTTTCCCTATTAACATCTTAGACTTGACTATTTGACTGTTTCGCTATAATAGAAAATCTTGTGATAATAGATCACCTAACACCCAAAATGTCTTGTTGCTATTAATTAACTATAAATTATTAATCATTGTTTTGCAGGGTTTTTTTTTTTATACTCGACTAAACCATATAGATGCAGTTAGTACTTAATTGTAGATATACACTTATGGACTGTAGCTGTGCATACTCTCAGCTACCCTTTATTCCCTCCATCAATGGAAGGGGAACACCGCTGATCATATATTTGCTTGATGGGCCATTCTCAGAAGAGCAGAGACCCAGTAGTGTTATTAAAGTGCTTAAATCCCTGGCAGTGCTGCTACATCTGAAACACTTATACCAGCGCGCACATGCTCCCATTGTAGTGTTCCTGCTGTGATGGGAACAGTACGCCACACAAAATAGTGATCCTATGTTGATTATTTACCAAGAAAATGCACAAAGTTTAGATTAATCTGATGGCCAACGACTGTACATGAATCTCTCTGTCTCTCTTTCACACCTGCCCCATATCTCTGAAGGCGAAACCTGTGAAAGCTGGGTGGCTTCTTTTAGCACCAGAGGGTATAGACTTTCTGAATCCTGCTCATAAGAACCGGGTAAGAAACATCATGGTGTCTTTTGGTAGATGTTTCCACTTATAGTACTTCAGCTAATGTGTGTGTTTACCTTCTGCACCACAGAAATGGCAGCGACGGTATTTCATACTGTATGAGCATGGGCTTCTGCGCTACGCTCTGGATGAGATGGTACTATAAATATATGTAGTGCTCCTTGCTACACTACCTTTTTATTTGTTAATGGACCATCATAGTAGAATGAGTTGAGAAAATCTTGTGATTTTCATTTTGAGGTTGAATTTTGTTCACCTAGCTGTGTGTGTGTGTGTTAGCCTGGTACTCTGCCCCAGGGCAGTGTGAACATGAGTGAGTGCAGTGACGTGCTGGATGCCTCATCCCAGACCAGCTTCTGCAACAGTCTACGCCTATGCTTCAGTGACAGAGCTTATTATATAAGAACAGAGAATGAAGAGAACATCACTGGGTATACACTAGTGTTTCCCTAATCACAGCACTTGTTCAAGAAATTGCTTTGTTAGTATGTTCAATTTTCACTTGTTCAATTTGGATTTAAATCTCTTTTTAATATTTGTTTTTTTTTCATGCAAAGAAAACTAAGATACAGTTTGCGCTGTGGTTTCGAGCCTGTACTTATTTATTTCTAAAGCCTGGTGTGCTTAATTATGGACAGATCCAGACCTTTTGTCCTTCTTGTTTTCCTTCATCAACCCTTTCCTTTTCTTTTCTTTGTTTTTCTGCTTACGTGTTACATGAGTAAAGCTAAGAGGCTGCTCTAATCTAAGCCTGGGATTTGTGGATGCATTTAGTGTAGGTTATTAATTCATTATACTATTGCTTTTAATCATTTCGTCTGCACGATAATGACGATAATAATCACTAATATTTATCACAATTATTTAGCCAAATTGGTTTCATCTTCTCTTTCCCCTCTTTTCCTTACACGTTCTTGGAACTAGGTTCCCTCCTTAACCTGTCATCTAGGACCTGTCCCACAAGTAGAAGTGCCAGAAAACAGCACATACGTATTAGCAATGCCAGAGTACTGCTGAACGTTGTTGAATGTTTCTATTCGATCTGTCAATCTGTAATGATTCAGTGTTTATTGGGTCTTGTGTCAGAGTAAATAATAATCATAATAATAGCAACTACTAGTGGTTGACCTTATTAACATGCCTTCATTATTTTTGCATTGGAATATAAATGAGTGCTTTTAATAGGTGGCAAGAAAACCTGCTCATTCACACAAATGCTGCAAAAACAAACCAAAAGAAGCGAAGGAGAGAGCAAACACTCCCACTGGTATGTGCTTTTGACTGGCATATATGCTTTAACATTTCTACTATACAGTATGTCGTTTTGAAAACTACCTGAAAAGGTTTCACAAGCAAAGTTCTAGCATTTTAAAATTTCTTGACATGGGGGAAAAATTAAAGATTACATTCCAGGATCGTAGGAGCATTGTGGACATTTTGACACCTGATGGCTGTTTACAAACTGAGTTTATTAAGCTTCTATCTGTTTTGTAATAGCGTATTGCTTTCCAACAACTTGATCTATATATATATATATATATATATATATATATATATATATATATATATATATATATATATATAGGTGTGTATATGTAATATATCAAAATCTTGATGGCCCATTCACTATTACTTTTTTTTTTATTTTTTAAATGTCTTTTAAACATCCTTGTGGTCACTTGAGACAACAAATGTAATTAAAAAAAAAAAACTATTAATGAGAAAATGTCAGTTAGTGGACTGAATTGGAACTGGCTAAAAGTTTCACAATGTCCAGCATGCAGCAGGAAAAACACTAACTGTGAATTAATGATATTAGGACTGTATTAGGACTTTTATATTGTTAAAAAAAGACCTCTTGGACATGTTTAAGCAGCGTAGTAGTTTTAGCCTGCTGTCCCTTTAAATATTCACCTACGAGCCCCACTACTTCAGTTTAATTATGCCTCTAAGTGCAGTGCACATATCTCTGTCTGCTTGATTTACTTCTCTTTCTTGGTCTTTTGCTTCTGCTTGCTGACAGCAGACCATTTTGCTCTTGTGTGTGTGTGTGTGTGCGTGTGTTTGTGTGCGCGCGAGAGAGAGAGAGAGAGAGAGAGAGAGAGATTACTGTGGGGGCTCCTGTGTAGGGATGCAGTTTGTCTGGCTGACGTGCAATTATTTAAGTCCAGTAGCTTGTGTGTATGGTGAAGTGCTGGTTACTAGAACATTAGTGTAATTAATTTTAACGATCTCACCAGGATTATGGAGAAGCCTCTGACTATGTTGAGGGAACTTGGGGTGGCTTTGTGGTTTAGTTGCAACAGTCAATTTTTTTCTCTTTTTTCCCCCCTCCGTCTTTCTTGCTCTGTCTCTATACCTTTCTCAGCATAACCTAAAGAAGCACACACTACCTGAAAGAAACCAGGTGTCTGACGGAAGTAATAGCAACTATATCCTGAACCCCAGCTGCAGCAGTGATGGCAGAAGCACCAAGAAAAGAAGCCCTGATAACAGTAGAACCACTAGCAGCATAAGCATTAAACAGAGTGTTAATATTGGAGATGTAAACACCAGGATTGGTGCTGAAGGCATTAGTGTTGGTCGATGTGGTAGTAAAGACACAAGTGGCAGTGATATGGGGGGTGTGGAGGTTGGTTGTCCACTCTCTTCTTCTCCAGGGGCGGGGCATCACGAGGAACCCAAGGAGCTCAGTGGGAAAGGAGGAGTCCACTCCAGCAGCAGAATGAAGCGTGCCAACTCTCCAGATACCTCCTCCATTAGTTCCTACCTCTTCTCAACGCTTAGTCAACTGCCCACTCACTTCAGCACAAACGGTAAGAGCAAAAACAGGAATGCGATGAAGTGTGATGGCCATGTGGGTTTCTTTTCTGTCTTTTTGCCATGTACTTTAGTGGATGTTAGTGGATGCCACTATGTATGTCTGTATCTGTATCTGTTTAGAGGTCCAAATATTTGTATATGTATTTGGATTTATACCTGAAGTGGGTGTGGTCTGAAACAGAGGGTGGTTTTTTTTTTGTTTTTTTTTGGAAAAACCAAACACCAAACCCCCAGAAACATGCGCACTGGAGTGTTTTTTAATTCCGTTAACATGGTTATTATTTTTTATTTGTACCTGTCTGCGACATTTTCTAATGAATTTAGTTGGTTTTATTTCCCGAAAATGTAATCAAACTAGTAGCCCAATTTAAACCAGGCTTTTGCTAAGGACTGCCACATGTTCATGTTATGTTGTATTTGAGTTTCGTATCTGACCGCTCACTCGTGCCTGCATGAAAGTTAGAAACCTCCTGCGACTTTTTTGTTGTCCTCAGAATCTCAGTCCTGTCACATACCTGCAGTCTAAAGCACATGCACTGTGAAACAATTGTGCATCTCTTCCTCATATCTGTATTTGTATCCATTTAGAGCACACTATCTTTTATCTGTTCAGTCCAAATAATTTGCTTAGTGTGAAAAGATGCTGATGCTTACTGTAAGTATGTCGTCGCCAGCTATTTGTCTTCGTTTTGCAGGACATTCGGGCAGCCCTGCCTGCTGATTTGCCAGGAAAATGTGCACTTAAGCTGGAATGCCTGAACTAATTTCCCTTTTGCCTCTTTCACTCTCTCAGCAGCTAAGAGCCGTGAAGGCATAGAGAGTGGCTATTCTTCTCTGGAGAAAACAAGATCTGATGCTGAGGACGCACACACAGGCCCTGACCAGGACTACAGGTGTGAACATCTCGCTCATGCCA
This sequence comes from Pangasius djambal, assembly GCA_022985145.1. Lineage (NCBI taxonomy): Eukaryota > Metazoa > Chordata > Actinopteri > Siluriformes > Pangasiidae > Pangasius > Pangasius djambal. The sequence continues at coordinate 6,425,037 of CM040987.1, forward strand.
CTACTTTACATGGTGGGCTCGGTTCTCTGGAACCTGCCGATGGTGGGTTTGAAGGTGTGATTAGGCTTTTGGGAGGGATAGATAATGAGTGTAATGGAAGAGAAGGGACAGCAGCAGGCACATGCATCAGGATCCCACTTGCTCAGGCGTGGAAGAGGTGAAACACACAGAACACACAGCCCTGGAAGAGAGGAGGTGTACCGTCTGTTCGGAAAGCAGCGCAGGTAAGAGTAGCAGCCACCATTTCTTTACTGACAGCACCTATGTGGAAAAAGTAATTTAGAATACTTTTAAGCAATATTTAATGCCTTATTAATAATGATCTTTATTTATATATTGATTTTTTGTTTTATATAATGCTTTTTTGTTTTTGTTCTGCTTTAATATGGTAATATATGACTTATTTTGGCTGCTTCTTTCTTGATATGATATGCAGTTTGCGAGATGTTAGTACTATGGGAATCACATGATAGACCAGCAGCAAGGTTTGCAGAAAGATCCTTAAATAAATAGTTTCAAGCTCTAGGGTGAAATTATCAATGTTACTGTGAACACACTTGCTCTGTAACACCACTATGTCTGTTTTGTCAGAATTTAATGTGTATTTATTCAAGCTTTTAAGTCTTTTGACACAGTCTTCCAGTTTGCATAACTCTTGTTGTTAAAATGCTTCAATCATTGTGTCCGGCTGCAAACCGGCTATCTCCTTGCGTCTGCTTAATTTCATAACAGCCTTGCAAGGAATAAAACAATACGGCCTGACGAGAAGCTAAGTTACTGTTGCCAAACAGTTTTCCTAAAACACCACAGCAATTTGCCAACAAGTAAAACTGTTTGTACACTAAAGAATGACACATTGCGCTTTTTATTCATTTATAGTTGTGGTTAGTGTTGCAGAACGTCCACAAAAAAACCCCCAAAAACCTCGCAACTTGTCATGCTACTCACAAATCACAAAGCCGTCTGAAGGCTTTCCCATGTTGAAAACCTCAATATACAACTTTACCTTTGACCTTTACAGAGCACTGGCACTGGAGATGCTTTCCAGATATGCTAAATAAATGAAACATAACCATATCAATAATTACAATCTGTTTGTGTCAAGTTTGCCATAAAAGTCCTTTAAGTTGTTACTATAGATACAATAATGTATTCAGATGAGTGCATTAATATAAGCCGGAACTAATATCCAAGTTGGGATGTTACAGAAAATCAGTCCGTACCTACTGAACTATTGAGCAATCAACGACAATGTGATACATATTAACTTGCCCCATGTCACTCTCATGTCACTCTCTGCCTATATACAATATTTCCATGTGCTGACACTTTATAGAGGACTTTCTTCTTTTTCAGAGCACGCTCCTGTTGTTGGTATACATGGTAGAAAACCATTTTGTTGTGTGTTTCAGGCGATCACAGGTGATTAGTCAGTTTGAGCAGGAAAATGGCATGCATATGCCTGCCAGAGAGCAGTGTTCCTCTTCATCAATATCCACCTGTTCTGCTGCAGAATATGATCAAGACGAGAGAGCAAATCACAGCACAGCACGGGTAGCTCACGTGAACATTTACATCTTGTTTGAGATGCTGGTCAGGTTGTGATTTAGCTTCAGAGAAGGTTCATTCCGAATTCAGGTGGTGTTTTGGTTTACTGTAGGCGTTTGCTCGTGGTCATGGTGCATCTGGTGTCTCTGCTTCCACCTGCCGACGCTCCAAATCATTGGAGCGGAATCTGGCTGAGCACACTCCCACGGTGGGTCCAGCCAACAAAACACTGCACTGATGGTGAAGTTAAACAAGAAAGTGTTATCCATGTGATGATTTTCTATCCTTCTCCTAGCCTGACCTGTTAAATTTTAAGAAGGGATGGATGTCGAGATTGGGAGAAGATGGAAAGGTAAATGGAATATATAAAGATATTGGAGAAACATGTCTCTCAAGTTTAAAATGGTGTGAGGTGGTGTTTGTTTTTCTCATATTCCAGTGGAGGAAGCATTGGTTTGTTCTTACTAGCCAGAGTTTAAGATTCTACAGGGATTCAGTTGCTGAAGAGGTATGTTTGAATATGATGCCAAAAAAAAAAAACAAAAAAAAACATTGGCTTCTCCAGATGTCCTGGTGTCCACTAGTGTTTAGAGATCAGACATTGTTTATTGCAGGCTGCAGATCTGGATGGTGAGATCAACCTGTCCACCTGTTATGACATCACAGACTTTCCTGTACAGAGGAACTATGGCTTTCAAATTCATGTAAGTACTTATGTGCACGTGAGGAAGTCTTTATGTATTTGAGGATTTTATTTGGTAGAGTAATAACATCTCAGATTGATCATTAATGTTTTGCATTAAACAGAAAAGACAAATCAAAGACATTCTTGAACCATACCAAAACAGCCCCCATAGGACGAACCGCAGACCTGCCAACCTTTACACATTAGAAGCTCCCCATTTTAACATTGGAGTTAATAGTCACTAGTACGTTATCCCTCCAAAATACACCAAAAGATTTTCTAATAAGAATGGCAGATGAGCCAATCAAAATATGAACGCATTACTAATGCCTTTGCCAGTACTTAAAAGATGCACTGGCTTAGTGCCCTCACTTTGTGTCATGGTACTGTAAATGAAGAATGTTTTGAGTTAATTTAATGTGAACTAAAATTGATCAATGTGTTTAACTTGACTAACATTAGACACATGTATACTCAGCACCAAGTAACTATACTTATTAGGGAAGTCACCAAAGATTTTACTCTCCTGTCCTGGTCAGTGTGCAGACATTTTGAGCAGCAGCTCAACAGGGAAAAGATTATTATTCAAAATGTATTGTTTTTTTTGTTTCATTTTATTTATTTATTTTTTTTTACTGGACACTGCTTTTTGGAAGGCAGAACTACACATTATTCATCTTCAGGGTTATCTGGTCTGCAGATTTTAAAATCCCAAATGTTTGCCATTTTCTGTTAAGTTTGTGCTGTGCTGTCCTGCATGATCCAGGTATTAATAGTACACTACAGCACTGATTTGTCCATTATACACGTACTACTTGTACTAAAAGTCGCTAGTACACTACAAAAGTATTTGATCATGTCTGTGAACCTCCTGCAGACTAAAGATGGAGTTTTTACACTCTGTGCAACAACATCTGGGATTCGCCGGAACTGGATTCAGGCAGTTATGAAGACTGTTCAGACATCTGCTGCCCCTGATGTCACATGGTAACAACCTCATTTACCAGTTATTAAAGTCCTCCATGTTGGTTTGAGGAAGAAGCATAAGAAGACGATATTTTAGTTTTCATAATTAACTCATAGCTGACGCCACATGATTTTTGCCAAATTCCTTTCCTCATGCTACACAAACAAAGTTATGAAATGATAACCTTGATCTTTTTTCATTTTTTCTCAGCTCTCTTCCTCAAAACGTGCCAATGGGCATGGTTTCTGAATGTAAATTTCCTTTTGCTTCAAACTCCTCATGTTTAGAGGAGGAGGAGAAGAGGAGCAGTGTCGGTGAACGACGCAGAGAGGGACATTACAAAACCTTTGACTGGGCTGAGTTTAGTCACATGCGGAAGAAAAGGGAGGCACTCAGCAGGCAGTCAGGAATAGAGTCAGAGCTTGTCTGTGGTGACTTTGTGCCCCCTGCACCTGCATCATCTCCTGAAGACCCTGTCACAAGCTCCATTACAGTGGCGCATACTGAGACGGGCGAGGCTCCACATGTTACAAAGCCCGCAGACTCGTCACCGCTCATGGTGAGATCCAGTATTGTCGCCAGTAAACCAAGTGATCAGAAGAGTACTGAAGTTGGTGGTGTGGATTTTTTTAATAACATTACTAATGCACAGATGGAAGAGAAGAAAGAGGTACCTGCATCCTGGGTCAGTATGACAAACATTAAATCATGTGACCGTTTTCTAGCTAGAATATTTTCTCGCCTGAGATCTAAATTGTTACTCATTAAATTTAATAAATAAACTATTACAAACTATTATAAATAAACTCCTGATAATTTAGTGCACAGGCTCATTGTCTATGTAGGGCTGGGCACTAAGACAATATGGTGTCGATATTGTGATGAATTATTTGCGTTTCTGAAAGTATTGCAGGAATTGTCAAAACACCGTTAGAAAAACTGTTGCTGCATAATAAACTAGATTTATTGGTCTGTTTCAGACTGATCTTTACCCCTCGCCCTCACCAGCCACATTTTCCTCATTGTCAGTGCAAACAGAGTGGCAGTGGGAGCTGGAGCTTCAAACGCTCCACAGGGAACTGAAGGCCGTGTATGAGAGAAGTGAGAGAGAGGGGAGGGAGTATAAACTCTCTGAGGCCCGCCTCCAGACTGAGTTGAGTGGCAGTCTGGACTGCCTACATGAAATGGAGTCAAAACTGCAGAAAACTGAAGCCACCCTGAGGGAACGAGAGAGTGAGCTGGAGGAATTGCGAAGTTGTTTGGAAGAAGTTTCGGGACGTTTGAAGGCTGCAGAGGAGGCGCAGGCTCTGAAAGATGTTCGCCTACAGAGACACTTGCGCCTTCTGGAGGAGAGTCAGGAAAGGGAGAGGAGGAGTCTCAGTGAGAGTCTTGAGCATGCAGAGAAGCGTGGGAAGGAACTGGAGGAGAGGCTTATGCAAACAGAAGCGATGCTGCAAAAGATGCCAACAGGGGGCATAGTGGAGCAGTTGGAGAGAAAGTGCCAAGAGCTGCAGAACCAGCTAGATGAATCGGACCGCGAGTTGAGTAGGTTGCAGGCACGGCTTCAGAATGAGGAGACGCTGTACTATGATATGGAACATAACTATGAGCAAGTATGTGAGGAGTTGGAGGTTGTGCGTGGCACATTGCAAAACTGCGAGAGGGTATGTGAAGAGCGCTTTAGAATCCAGTTGGAGCAGCAACAAGAAAAGCTTAATAGGAAGGAGCGGGAGCTGCAAGAAGTGTTTCTCAAAAAGGGTTGCTCGAGTGCACCTCTGGAAATATCTGAACACATGTGGCTGAATGATACCAGCCACCATCTTCAGGAGAGCCCAAGCACTGGGAAGAAGGTTGGGAGTTTTGGATTTGGTGATTTGGGGAAACAACCAGTTGCACAGGGAGATGAACAAGTAATCTCTGTGATACAAGCATTGGAAAGCAAATTGTGTGACACAGAGGAGAGGCTTCAGGAGATCACTGTGCATCTCCAACAACAGCAGCAAAAACTTGGTGATAAGGTAAATGCTCTTAAAGTTGATGAGCAATGGAGTGTGCAGATACCCAATGAGTCATTGGGACTAGGCAATAGAGATGACAAACCAGATGGAAAATGTTGTGGGATCATACGAGAAAAGACTGCGACTAATACTAAAGTTAACTTGGTTACTAATAAGATGCTTAACTTTGATCTCCAGGAAGCCTTGCAAGAAGAAGGTACGAGTCCAGAGAAGTGTTTATCTCGGGGGATGACTAGCAGGATGCTGTCCCTAGAAGCACTGGTCATCCAGAGGATGGCTTCTGCACTAAAGCATCCCAGCAAACAGCTCCTAGAGGGGATTTCAGAGCTGCAATCCCAGACCAAGGCCCTTAGAGAGGCTTATGATGGGAGCCCTGAAGGGCCAGTCACAAGGAACTACTCACAGTTGTTTTCATACTATCAGGAGATGGGTGAGGCAGGGTGCTCACTGGATGAGTGCGAGATCTATAGAATGTGTATGAAAGCAGAACTAGCATACCTCACATACACAAACCACCTATACAACCCAGAGGAAGAGAATGGGTCACAGGCATTTAATGTACCATTCTGTCTTTGGTCTGAGGTTACACCCTTTGATACCAAAGAAGAAACCAGTTCTAAAAAAGGACTCCGGCTATCTGATGTCAGCGTGCCTGAACTGTTACCATGTAAGGAACAGACGCAAGGTGAAAAGGTGGGGTACTGCCCAGGAGACATGTACAAAGACAGTCTGGTGGTAGAGCTACAGGCACAGGCTCGTTCCCTGCAGGCCCTCTCTGAGCAGCTGCATCCTTTGGATGAAGATGTAGGTGTATTGTCTGAGCTGTCTCCAGTCCTCCTGCGGACTGTGTTGTTCCAGGCCATTCTGGCATACATGTCAAGCCGACTACATGTGGCTATGCAGCGGCAAGTGCGTCTCTTGCAAGATCAGTGGGAGCAGGCTGCGTGCCAGTGCCGCAGACTGGAGGGCCTGTTGCAAGAACAGGCTGAGCGCTATGAGGAAAAGCTGCGTGAGGATCGCGTGGTCATAGAGGTGGCTGAGCTGGCACGCGTCTCAGCTGAGACAGCTGTGCAGATAAAGGGACAAGAAGTGCAGCAACTGGAGGCAGAGTTTGAGAAAAAACTCCAGGAGCTTCAGCAAATCCATGAAGAAGAGATGACTTGTCTCCACGAGTGTAGTATCCAGAGCCAGTCACAGACTGTGACCCCCACAGAATCCAGTAATGGAGATGGCAAACTTTCTGTGACCGCTATGAAGGAAAGAATCAGTGAGCTGGAGCTGCAGATTAGATGCTTGGAAGATGAGATTCGCAAAGGAGATGCAAACACCTTGAGACATGCCTATGAACAGGAACTGGAGACACTGAAGGTACTCATTTGTAGAAGTACTCACTACATTTTTCTGACATGAAAACTAGATTTTTGCTTCTCTATTGCTCAATGGCTCAATGTGATTTTCAATGTGATTAATTTCACTAATTGAGTGATAATTATATATATTTGTACATTAATCCAACCTTGTGAATAATCTAATTCCACTGCAGAATAAATGCTTTGCAGTCTGGAGTCTAGGGTCTTTGGGATTTGTTCTGAGTTGCATTATTGTGTGTGTGAGTGTGTGTGTGTGTGTGTGTGTGTGTGTGTGTGTGTGTGTGTGTGTGTGTGTGTGTTTTTTTTTTTTTTTTGGTCCATATATCCCTGCTTGTCTATTAGGTTACCTGTGAACTTGGCTTCAACAGCATGGAGCAGAGTCATCAGAGGGTTATTGTGGAGATGCAGCGGCAACACCAGATAGAGGTGGAACAGCTGCTGGAAGAGAAAGAGAGAGTACTCCAAGAAGAAACCAATGCCACAATTGCAGGTATGGGACCACTTTCATAATGCCCATTGCTGAATTGGGTAGATACGAACAAGCTCAGGTTCAGTGTTAATGTTTAAGACTGTGTTTGTCAGTATTACTATGTTAGACTTGTTAGTGTGTTCACCCAGAAAGCACTGTTTGCTTACTGGGTTGGTCAGTGCTCTTTGATGAGGTTACATGCAGTCATGCACAACATACCATCAGACACTGTTCTTTCTTCTCCCTTTTTTTTTTTACTTTAACTTTTCCCTTAACTGCTCTGCTTTACTGGTTCATAATTCCATTGCTTTTTAATCAATAATTTGATCGCTATGCTGGGGACTTGGTCTTCTAGAGCCCCCTTCATATCTGTGCATTATGTGGATATTGATTTATTGTGTGCATGTGTAGCCATTGAAGCCATGCGCAAAGCTCATAAGGAGGAGCTGGAGAAAAGTCAAAAAGCTCAGCAGAATGGAGCCAGCACAGACATCAGCAAGCTGCATGCCCAGTTTAAGTAAGCGTGTGCATTTACATTCCCTTTGTCTGGCAAATGATTTGAGTAAACCATTCTAAAGCAAAATATCAAAATGTATTATTGAAAGCTCAAAGGAATATTTATCAGGAATATTGTTTTGTCATGAAATGTCTGGAAACTCTGGAATCTTAGCAATCTTTTGTGTTTGTGTGGTGTTCAGAGATGAGCTGGATTCACTACACAGGGAACTGGAGGTATTGTCTGAGCAGTACTCTCAGAAATGCCTGGAGAATGCACACCTGAGTCGAGCCATAGAGACAGAAAGACAAGCCCTGATCTCTGCAGAGAGAGACAACCAGGAACTCCACACACGTAATCGAGTAAATTCCTCATCAACAGAAAACACATTTACATCCACACATCCATAGTTTGTACTGGACAGCTACTTGTCTTCCTTAGTCCTTTTCAAGGCAAGGTACCAGTATCAGTGACCCATGTCATGTCACAGTATCAATATCTTGTGCTGTATATTAATGCTGAAGGATTTCGGATGGTAAAGTATGTTCTCAAAGGCAAAATTACAACCTGTAAAACCCTCCATAGTTGTACTATAATAGGGACTATTAACATTATTTATACACTGTAATTTGGGTCTTAAAAAAAAGGTTTGCTGGCTCTCTGAGGCAACATCGGAACCACAATCATGTCTAGTAAATGGGGGTAAGCATGTGCACGTGTGTGTGTGTGTATGTGTGTGATTCTGTACCCTAGGAGCTGAATAAGCACTTGGTGGCTGAGCTCTCCCTAATGCAGGCTTGTGTGAATGGAGGAGTGGACCAGTCAGAGCTGTTTCAGGGCAAAGATGTGATTCAGCTGGAGGTAAAATCATTCCATCATTCACTACACACCCTTGCTATATGGTGAAGCATAGTTTATAAGTTTTATTGGTAATTATACCACAGCATTGTTGGATATTCAGCTGTGGTCAGGAGGTGGGCTCGGACAGTTTGGCTATAAGGAATATAATAGGTTTATATTAACGCGCTCATTCTAATGTTGTATTTCTATAGCAACAACGTACACGGGTGCCTTTCTATGATGAGATGTTTATTTAGCATTTTCGGAAGGAGTCTCCAGTTTCTGCGCTTTGTAACAGTCAGAGTTAGAGCTGTAAATTTTTTTTCCAACATGGGAGCACTTTGCTTTTTGCAGTTTCTTGTTGATCTGACAAGCTATGTTGTGTGTTTTTTTTTTTTTTTTTTTTTTTTTTTTTTTTTTTTTTTTTTTTTTTTTTTTTTTTTTTTTTTTTTTTTTTTTTTTTTTGTCTTGTCTTATTAATGTCACAAGAGAGGCTGCTGAGGGAACGACTGCTTTTATCGGTAGTAATAATGTACAACATAACAGGAAGTTGTTTCACAGATGTTTCACAAAATTGAAAGCAACTATAAACAGATGAAAAGTGTGACATTTTTTAATAAAATGATAAATAATAGCTTTGGTGAGGGTTCGAGTTTGAGTTTTGGAACTGGACTGGTATTTTGTCTAGCCCCTGATCCGAGATCATAGATTAGACATAAGGTTGCAGATGAAAAATAAACAAACTGCTTGTGTGTGTTTAGGTGGCGTTAAGAGTGAAGGAGTCAGAAATTCAATGTCTGAAGCAAGAGATCAGCTCACTAAAGGAGGAGCTGCAGGCTACAAACAGAGTAATATTTCTTCTTTTTAATTTTGACCTGCTATTAACAAATGGACACAACACTGTATGTATGCGTTTTGAATAAAATGTCTAGGATTCTCATTCGATTGTGTTTTTCAGCATTGTAAGAAGCTGCTGAATGAGTTGAGTATTTCAGGTGTCAAATGTCAAACTGCCTGTGTTAAGCGCAGTGCTGAGACTTCCAGACAACGGAGCCAAAGTTATGGTGAGTAAACACACTCCTAAACTTGTATGTGCCCCACCAATAAAATGCAGAAACATGAATGATGTATGTGTTCTAGATGTGATGAAGTCAAGAAGTAATCCTGACTTCCTGAAGAACCGTACTAAACCAAACCAAGCACCCAGATCCAAGGTTCGAACCCTGAACAGTATTTCAGCAAAGCAAGAAATACAGTGTATCAGTAACAGGGGAATGAAATGATTTTAACTCTGCTTTTCTTCTCAGAGTCTGAAGGAGCGTCTCTCTGTCCAGGAGAGAATGAAGCTTTTCGAATCGGGCAGCAAATAGAAAGATCTGATTGTGTCCCTGTATGTGTGCACTTTTTTGTGTGTTTGTGTGTTTTATATGGGCTTAAATTAATTTTTAATATTTATACATAAAGGTAATGGGTTTATTTTTTAATATTTGTTATTGTATATTGTGATGCTGAGATCTTTCTTTGGTCTGTCCCTGGTCTGTTTTGTCACATATTTGCTATAATTTATTTTTATAGCATTTTTAGTTCATTTGAAATTTAACTACTGCTTGACCTGACTTTTTTTTTTTTTTTTTTTAAATAAATAAATCAAAATGTAAAAAATGCAAAATGTGTTCCAAGTCACATTTCTCTTCTGAAGAGAGGAGGATGTGGTGTAGTTCTGTGATGTTCTCTCTTATCCACCACCTCTTTCCAAAAACAAAGTCAAAGGAATACTCAAGTGTTTTTTTTTTTTTGTTTGTTTTTTCTTTCCCCCACTGCATCTGTACCATATGTTCAGTTAGCACAGACAAATGTTTCGATACATTTCTCTGTATTCAGACAAGAACAGAAAACCTATTTATTCAGAATTTGTTGTAGGGCAAGTGACAAAAACATGGACAGTATCCGTGAAATATTTCTTATTAGTGAATATTCATGATGTTCGTTTACAAATAAGTAGATTTACGACATTGCTGTATGTCATTGCTAATATTCCAAGGTTGTAGTGTAACTAAAAATGTAACTTGAATATTTTTGGGCTATTCACTGGTACGCAATGTTAAGTGTCCCATTTTAACTATGGCTGCATCCATTTAAGTCACACAACCAGTTCAAATTCTCTTGATTTTCTGCCTCCAAAGCTACCAAAGTTAAAACAATCTTTATTTAATCTTTATTGCTGTTAAAAAAAAAAAGGGGGGTGACTCCAAATGTGAGGGGCAGTTGTTGAACGCAGTCAATAAATGTTTAAAATGTTTAAAATATGTGATTATATAACATCATATATTCAGTACTACAACCATTACATTCTACAAAAAAGCTGTGTTATTGAATGAATTGAATAGAATACAAAGCAAATCTGATTGCTAATGATTTTCCTAAGGGATGTATGATCAGGATGAAACGGCCTGAAAAAATAGTCTCTGAAAGGACAAATTCTATAGATTTAGAGCTTAATTTTTAAAACCCTTTGACTGAAGAATTCATATAAAAATTCAAAAAGATGTTTCATCCCTACGTGCAAATTTAATCTTGGACATGAACATCCATTACTTACCAACATGCAACATGATACACAGCAAACGAATGCATTAGACAGAAAATAAGATCTGAAGATGAAAGATTCTTTACATAGTACTGGCATTTTCAGCACTGATATTAATAAAAACTGTAATATGCAAATAAGCTTTCAAACGTTCACTCGATTTTAGTGCATTTAATTTTGGAAGATTTTTTTTTTTTTCTATTAAAAAAAAATGCAAATGGGCATACTGTTGACATTTCACAAATTTGGGGGAAAAAAAAAAAAACATTTCCGATCATGAATAACCCTGCATGCTCTAGATTCTGATATCACTGTCTGTTGTAAACCCAAATTGATTATATTGTTTGTTTGCATTAAAATGGAAATCGGATAGTAGACACGGTGTGTATTTAATGTAACCTGCCCTGGTGCCTTGCTCATGTTTCTTGCCCCCTATGGCCTGTCTTCAGTACCTCAGTGGGTGAAACTCCCATCCCTCTTCCCTTGTTTGTTCCCTCAGGGCCACTGTGGCTACAATTAATCTTTTCTGCTTTGTCTTTTGCCCCGTGGGGATAAATGATAAGCATTTAAATATTTAATGGAACTTCCTAGAATACTGTCTGAATATATCTCTAGTAATGCCACTAGTAGCCAAGCCACATTATATTCTCAGTCTTACTTGAAGGATCTAATATCCTCATACTGTATTAATGTCCAGAGAAGTTACTGAGCATGATCTGGTTTTCATCTGAAAGCCAAAATCATGCAAGAAACCTCAGTCTTTCAGCAAGTGAAAAAATACTCCATTTCAGTAGACATCAACCCGAACTAGTCAGTAATAAACAATTTAGATGTGCTTCTAAATGCACTCAGTGTTTTAAAACCCAGAAAAACGGCTGTACCAGTGCCACTCGCTGTGGTCCTATCCAGTGAAAGTGTGCATAGTGACATGTGGACAACAGTCAGTAATTGCATACCTATAAAGCGAACTACTGGCAAAGGACACTCTTCTACAGCCCCTGTAAAGCAGAGGACTCGTCAGCCAGAAGCACCTCCTCGTCAGACCTCTACATTCCCAGCTCTCATCCAAACATCTGAGTATTTGAAAAAAGACTAAATATTATGCGAATTTGTAGATCAAAATGGTGCTCATGGCATCACAAATATGACAGATGGATGCATCCAGGGCCTCCAATGGGAATTCTGGCTCACTGATCGAGAACATTTTCATTCCCTGGGGTCTCCTTGGGTCCCTGTATACTCAGGTTTATTCCCTTTGGGTCCTTGGAATCATCCCCACTGTCATCGTCCTTTAATGCAGCTATGCAATATTATATAATGCCCTGAAGCTGGATAGTAAGAAAACACTAAATCAAATGCATTCTTTGAGTTGTTTATTCAAGTCTTAAAATCAGATTCAGACTTGATTTGGTCGCTAGCTTAATTCCTTCCATTCTGCCAAAATGTATTTTATATAAGGAATGTGCTGGTATAGGAAAACAGTCAATGACGGGGTGGTGTGAACCAGCCCAATGCTAATTATTTTCTAATAACAGCATGCCCAGATGTGTTCCTCTTATAAAAAGGCAATTTCCCAATAATTACAATTTTTATTTATTTAACGTTGTGAAAGAAGTGGAAGAACAAGTTAGTTCCTGTTATCATTTCCTTCATAGTAGCTATGAACTGTCGTTCCTTCACCGGCCTCTATTTTTCCTCCTCTATGTTTACGCTATTTTAAAGAGAAACCAGAAAGTGCAAAGTCCTCTGTCTTAAAGACTTTCCCTTTCATGGGAACTACTGACCGCTACACAGCGCTGACACTGGAGACTCCTTCCTGAAATCTTAAATAAATGTCTCTTTAAAGAAAACCTCACCATATCATAATGATCTCGGTTAAACAAAAGCACATCTTTTAATTTGTTTATTATTAGGCTTAGACGATGTGGTCTCTCTCAATTAGCCGTTGCTATAGCAACAATAACGTATTAGAACTAGTGCGTTAATATAGACCTCTGATTTGAATTACAGCCGGAACTACTGTCACAGCTGCTGTTTCGTAGACCTAATCCCTTCTGACCAGTCAGATATATGAGAATTCAACTCCGGTGTGGTTTAAGTAACTATACTAAACATATAAGCAGCAATAACAATCTTCAGCAATGCTTTGCTGACACATTTGATGTATATTTTACAAGTCTATGTATGACATGGACTGTATTTACATTAAATTCCATTATTCATAATTCCATTATTACGCCTGTATAAATATGCTTTTCTGTTCCACTTGTCTTTTGGCTCAGGCTGACATTTCTATTTTTGCACCAGTAGGTGTCGCACTGTATATATCTAACTGAGGGACACAGACAACTGCATGAGCTGGACTCCACTGACTATGGAATCAGAAAGTCTCATTAAACACAAATGAACCCGACAAATGTTATTTATTGATTTATAAACAAGTAAATGTGTTCGCAAATACTTTAATACAAAACTAGAGGATAAGATGGATGATAGATAAGCTATTAATCACTGCAGGGTTGATGGTGAGAGGTGCAGGTTGAGTTGCTGACCGGACGTATCAGGGCTAACATCGTGAGCGTGCAGTATCAGAGCCACTGATTTTATTCATTGGCAATATGATCTGCATGTAGGGCTATAAAGCGACGCAAATGAGAAGATCCGGTCGTAGCTACTGACTTGCAAAGTGTCCCATTGCCTAAGCACAAGCCTAGTGAATTCAGTCATGTTGTTGTTGTGAGCTTTCGGGAATATTTTGTGAGCAGCACATTAAAAGCAAATATGTTTAGGGACCTTTATATTATTCAGAACAGATCAGGGATGGAAAATGCTTGAGTAACTCAGTAAATTCAGTAACTTTTTACTCCTAACATTTTCATTGTGGCCTTCAGTGCCTAAAAATTTCAAATGCCATAAGATTTTTCCTTTTCCCCCTTTTTTCCTTAGTTAAAATGAAAAACCTGCCTTTAAAATTAACCATCAAATCCAAAGAATTATTTTGAGCTAAGTTAAGAGCTTTAAGTTTGGCGAAGTAACAACAGATAAGGTTTGTAATTTAGCTAGTTAAATTAGCTAGCCAGTTAAGTTTTGTAAATGTGTTTCTTTCTCTGGCATTTTATGAACTGAAAAAATATTTATGAATGCACATATTTACTTATAAATGAACTGTGTTTTATGCTTTTATGTTTATCAAAATTATCTTAATAACATAGGTTAAGACTGCAGCTTGGAAGGCGGAGTGGTTGGCCTACATAACTCTCTGTCTGCGTGACACTTCGGTGAACTGTCGTTTTGTTTCGTGTCCTGGAGAACACGGTGATGCTTTACGTAGGTGTGCACAGCCAAATCCTAACACCTAGAGTGTTAAATGAACAATTTGCTACATCTGAGTCCAGCTGGTCTAATCTGAGCACAGTAGGTGTTAATTTAACACAGGGGATTTTGCTGTGTGGACTGCCTTGTACCGCTTTTCAGAAATTGCTGAAAGAACGAGGACGCGTTACAGAAGCTTGGTGTAATTCCCAGACCAGCTAGCTTATACTGACGAGACCTGGATCTAAATCTGTAGCATTTTGTGCACTCTTTAGTTTTGCTGATAGCGGTTTATCTTGTGTTTTAGGTCTGTGTAGGTGTGCGAGAGAGAAAGGGAAAAAGAGTGAACAGCAGGTGTGTGTGCTTCTTGATTAAATTTCTGAAGGCTGCTTTGTGTGTGTAATTAGTGATGAATTATTCATGTTGCTTTGAAGCACTGATCTCTTCATTACAGGGAGTTTAGACAACATTGATTAATTTTGTAGATGACAATCCAAAAGTCTCTCTCTCTCTCTCTCTCTCTCTCTCTCTCTCTCTCTCTCTGTGTGTGTGTATACGCTATAACGTCCACCCTCTTCAGTTCTTCTTTCAGGGCATTTGTGTTCCCATGGAAACAAGTTTAGATATCTGTACATGTCACTCATTGGCTATCTCTCCATCAGGACTTTTATTTTTTCTCCTTATTTGACTTTACATCTTTTTTTTCCCCATTACTCTGGCTGCTGACAGTTTAAATATATTATGGGTAGATGTGCGATAATAACGAGGCTGATGTTGTTTGATAGCTATGTCTGTTCATGATGCCAGTGTCTTTCTGAATGACAGTTAACAAATGAACACAGCTCTGTCTAACATCATCTGGCTGGGGAAAAACAGCAGTAAATATAATCATGGTTCGAGCAAAAACAGAGATCCATGATTAGCTCTGTGATTGTCTCCGGGTCTACTGAGACAGTTGGATAAAGTGAGGTAAGCTTTCAGTTCTCTGGATGTCAATCTTTTATGTAAGTGGTCTCTACCTGTGTTGTGCTTTTGTACCTCTCACCTCAATTTAGTCTAGCCAGAGGCTCATTTCTCTGTCAAGGACTCTGAGGCTCATACACTCACCCACAGCATTAAGAGCTTTTGGTCTTTTTGTGTTTGTCAGAAAACAGCCTAGACAAGGTCCTTTCTTCCTTACAGTGGTTTTCATATTTTCCATATTTAAGCTTTATTTAGGCCCATATTTATGGGTGCATGTTTGGAATTGTATAATGAACACTGAAGTAATTTTAATGTGCAATGAAATGCACATACAGTATCTGCCTTCACAATATACACTATATGGCCAAAAGGTTGACCTTGACACCTGACCGTCACACCCACATGTGACCAAACTGTTGCCACAAAGTTGGAAGCACACAATTGTCTAGAATATTGTTGTATGCTGTAGCATTGCAGTTTCCCTTCACTGGAAGTAAGGGGCCCCAAACATGTTCCAGTATGACAATGCCCCTGTGCACAAAGCGAGCTCCAAAGAGATATGGTTTGCCAAGTTTGGAGTGGGAGATGAATTGGAATACTGACTGCACCCCAGGCCTTCCCATCCAACATCAGTGCCTGACCCCACTAATGCTCTTGTGGCGGAAGGAGCACAAATCCCCACAGCCTCTCTCCAGAATCTAATGGAAAGCCTTCCCAGAAGAGTGGAGCTTATTATAACAGCAAAGCAGGACTGAATCTGGAATGGGATGTTCAACAAGCACATATGGATGTGATGATCAAGTGTCCACATACAGTAATTTTGACAATATAACAATATAAAAAAAAATATATTTTGTTTGCACGTCTCTCGACCATAATAAAGCGCTAGCATTTTAAAGTCAGGTAACCCCCAAAAGTGAAAAGTGATTTCATTCCAATTCCACAGAAAGACGCCTTGCCTACGTGCACATTTATAACCTGATCTATTTTTGGAAAAAAAAAATATTATTGCCAAATTGTAAAGAATTATATGTCTACAATGAGAAATGACGTATTACTTTGATTATCAGCGTCTTTCACGTCAGTCTCATCAACTGAGGTTAAAAGTCACTCGCGGCATTTAAACGTGAGCCTCATCGTCATCTCTTCACTCAACTAACATCGGTGGATAAATAACATCTTATTATGAGGTCATTGAAACATTTTAACACTTTGCCCGCTGTCATCTGAACAGTGTGTGTAAGCTATGTTCTCTGTTTTGATGAGGAGCATCGCAGACATTTTGACAGCCAGTATCTGATCACTGAATTGATTAGGCTTTCCAGCAATGCGCTCTCCAAAAACATACTCAAAGTGTGACGTTCACTGTGTGAGGAAATCACATTCAGCTAGACATCTTTAGACAGACTGACTATTTTTATCACTGCATTTGTTAAACTGGTTCCTTGTACAAGAAGATTTTTACAGGCAGACCCCAACGCAAAGTTAGAAAGGAGCCTAAATATAAGTATTTCCATGTCATTCTGGTAAAATAGGTTTGTTAATTACATATTGACAAAAATATATTTGTCAATAATATACTTTGACATTGTTTCTTAAAGTAGCAATGGCAAAGTATATGATTGCCAGACTTAATTTGGGTTAAAACACAAAAAAAATGTTCTTTTCCCTAATTCAGCCACTGCAACATCCAACCCGAGGTTTTCCCAGGCCGCCACACATATCGTTATATTTCTAATGTAATATCTGTAATATGTTTCCTGTACTTAGTAGCAGCAGCTGGTACTTTCTGCAGAGGAGATAAGTTTTATTTTTTGCTAGGCAGCAGCCAAATGATTTCTAAGAGTTAACAAACATAATCAAATAAGCAATGGAAAAAAAAAAAAAAAAAGCAAGATACAGATTTGGAAGGCATTAATATTGTCCTTATTTTATGTTTTAACTGCTGTCAGTCATGAACATTACATTTTGATCCAACTAATCATCACATAGAAATCATGAGCTTATCTTAATATGTGACATGATACAATTAGTTAGTTGAAGTGAAGTGAAGTGTGGCGACCCATACTCGGAATTTGTGCTCTGCATTTAACCCATCCAAGTGCACACACACAGCAGTGAACACACGTGAACACACGTGAACACAGAGCAGTGAGCAGCCTTTTTTGCTGCGGCGCCCAGGGAGCAGTTGAGGGTTCGGTGCCTTGCTCAAGGGTTTCACCTCAGTCGTGGTATTGAGTGGTCGTTCACTCCCCCCACCTACATTCCCTGCCGGCCCGAGACTCGAACCCGTGACCTTCAGGTTCACCTTCAGGTTGCAAGTCCAACTCTCTAACCATCAGGCCACGACTAGCTCGTAATTAAGTTAATGTAGACAGCTGTTGAAAGAAACAGCAGGATGTAAGATTACAAATATTCTACCCTTTTTATTAGCTAGAAAAAATAGAAATGGCATGCAGATAAATATTTAATTGTAATTTAGAGG
The DNA here is from genome assembly GCA_022985145.1 of Pangasius djambal. Taxonomy (NCBI): domain Eukaryota; kingdom Metazoa; phylum Chordata; class Actinopteri; order Siluriformes; family Pangasiidae; genus Pangasius; species Pangasius djambal. Next base: position 6,442,777 of record CM040987.1, read on the forward strand.
GAGGTTGTGTAGTCCTGTGGGGTTTTGGTTTGGGTTGTACATAGCACACCATGATGTAAGTAATGCTTGTTGCCATGTGAAGCTCCAGTGTCTCTGAATGTGCGTGTGCGTGTGTGTGTGTGTGTGTGTGTGTGTGTACAGTACTGTGCAAAAGTCTTAGGCACCCTATTTTTTTTTAGTACAAACTTTGTTGTAGATTTTTATTTTATAACTTCTACATTATCAAGTCCGTAAAAAAAAAACATTTTCAATTTCCAAACATTACTTTTCCAGCACAAAATTAAATGTTACAGAAAAATGTCTGTATGTCAGTAAAGAAAGCAGTATATTACATTTTTCAGACAAAAGTACATAATGAAGGCTGCTGGGTCAAAGTCTTCAGAAGAACCGTGCCTGGTTCTGCAAGATGCTCAGCAAAACTTACCAGCTAAAACTAATTTCCTTATAAAACTGCACCTGTACCTGAAACTACCTTCTTTTAAAAAAAAGCAAAGGGTTGTCACACCAGATATTGACTTTGTTTCATTTATTACTGTTTACTGCTCTTTTTTTTATTATTTTTTAAATGTCGAAACACCATTAGAGTATAAGTGTAGAAACATTTAATTTCATTCATTTGAAGGCATCTTTGCTCTCCAGTATTTCTTTGGATGTGCCTAAGATTTTTGCACAATACTATATATACATATATACATATATACATATATATAAAATGTGCGCGTGTGTGTGTGCGTGTGTGCATGTGTTTGCTGAGCAATCAGCATCACGAAAGCTGGCAAGGGGATTCAGACTCGGAGGGTAAACATGTTATGTAACCATGTAACACACACACACACACACATTTACAGATGTTAACAGTCACAAAGAAACAAATACCACAAATGCACCATCTTTCTCAGGTTGATCACATCCTGTTTAATTTCAGACCTCATTTTGCATCCAGTGTGTTTTCAGATGGCTCTTAAAATACAAAGGTAAATATGTACATCTTAAAATCTGTAGGAAGACATCTATGACTGTTATTTAAAAAAGAAAGAAAGAAAGAAAGAAAGAAAGAAAGAAAGAAAAAGAAAATGAGAGATGAACTACTGTTCATGCATCATATAATGTGAATCTTGTGACCTTTGGATTAATTTTTGAATTTCAATTTTTGTTTCAAATAATAATAATAATATATATATATATTTTTTTACCTTTTTGTTTTACAGACTAATCTGAAATGCAGAATGACTTCCATTTGTACCTCTAAATCTTGTTTTCTTACATGTTGCATATTTCACTGTGGCTTTGATATCAACAATGTGTCAAAATGTCCAGAGATAGCAATAGAAGAGTATAGAAACAGGAAGTGACCAGATGGATTTGGCACGTGCACATATGAGTCTAAACAAGTTATAGTATAAGATTATGAGACGCAGTGATTAAACCTCACACTGTATTCATTAATATTTACTTATCCTCCTCCTCCAGATAGCATAAACGTCTATTTTTATCTATTACATGCATATTATAATGAATATGCATAGACATATAATCCTTTATACCGTGCGACTTTAAATCCCCCTTAAACCTTTGCTTCATTTTTGTGGAGATACAGGCTTTGTGTCTGAGTGATTGTCTCTGTAGCAGCTTTTGCAGTGTGGCTACTTTCATGGGCTTTACATTTGGTATTGCATCTGTCTCTGATTATGATTATGTTATTTAAGGATCATTTCACAGATGGCTGCCCAACACCGGCGGGAAATGTCGTGTGGAAATGTGTGGGTAAGAGATACTAATAAAGTGAGTGGCAAGTTCTCTGCACTAATCCTCATAACCTTCTAATAACCATATGCAGCCTTCATCTGTTCTTGTTTGATTAACAAGATGTTGCTAACTAGAGTAGATCACGTTAGACGTGGGTATGGAGACTGGGCTCCTATGGGACCAAAATCGCAAATATGCAGAAGTGGGCAGTCAAATATGAAACTTGTAGGACAAAGAGAGTTGATCAACATGGGAGTGTGTTGGACGTGGCACGTTTACTGCATTCAGTAAAGTGTTTATCCTTGTCAGGGCCACGATGGTTTACTTTCCTTCTTCCTTTATATTTTGGAGAAACCAAAAATGCTAAGTTCATTAGAAACGATCACAGGTGCAAACCAAAGTGGGTGGGATTCCTTCAGGAAAAAGACAGGAGTGAGATTTTTTTTTAAAAATGTAAAAAAAATCCCATTTACAACTTTAAATAAAAATATGTTTCGTGTTCGATTTATCTGTGCAGTGGATAGCATTGCCGTCTCACAACTCCAGGCTTCCTGGTTCGATCCTGAGCTCGGGTTGCTGTTTATGTGGTTTATGTTTTGCAAGTTCTCCCCATGTCTGTGCAAGTTTCTAGCAAGTTCTCTAGTTTCCTCTCACCTCCCAAAAACATGACAGTAGGTGGATAAGCTAAACTGATGTCCTGCCTAGGGTGTATTCCCGCCTTGCATCCAGCGTTCCTGGGATAAACTCCGGATTCCACCACCAGGATAAAGCGCTTACTGAAGATAAAGGAATGAATAAATTCCCCTCCGTTTCTGAATACCGTCTTGAGTTATTTGACCTAGACGGTCATAATGTTAGTGATCATGTACTAATATGATCTATTAGTGTAGTGACTGGTTAAACAATATAAAAGGAAGACACTGCAAGCGCTTAAGGAACGATTTTAGTAATATAAGTTGTCATGTTCAATAACTGCATTCCCAGCCAGCAAGTTACTAAATTACCATGACCCAGTTTCCGAGGCTGTGAGAAATTTTCATAAATAGCAGACTGATTTACAGGTTTGTATGGACGAACATGAGGAAGGCCTGGTGCTTCTCTGCCTTTGCTCTTTTCTCTTCTCTGTTCATCTGTCTTTTGGAGAACAAGGCTGGCTGTAATCTATCTCTGCAAGACGTTTAATTTATTAAAATTATCTTACATAATGCCTTCTTTATTTAATCAGGCACACTCGTTTTCTCCCACAGAGAGAAGTGATGGATGGGGTGAGTGGGTGAACTCTCTGCTCATTTGTTCCTCCTTTGTTTCACACGTCTCTCTGTACCGCCCGCCCCTCCCCGACCTTTGTCTCATTTTTAAAAGAGAGTGAGGTATCTGGGAGATCATCATCATCACGAACAGTGCAATAATAGCCGCAGTAGTTGGGAGTGTGTGGGACTGTTGTGTATTACTTAAGCTGATAACCCTTACGGAAGGTGAATAATCACACGATTCACGTGTGAAAATTACACGTGTCAAAGTTACACGCTTCATCCATTTTCCACATGTGGATTTTTTAACAAGTAGTGCATTTGTTTTTATTTTTCACGGGATTATTTTTCAACGATTCATTTCGTTTCACGTGATTTTTAAAACGATTCACGTGATTTTTTTTTTTTCAACGATTCATTTATTTTCCTATGATTTTTTTGAAATGATTCACGTGATTTTTCTTCCAGTGATTCATTTATTTTCATGTGTTGTTTAAAATGATTTACATGTGATATTTTTTTGACGATACATTTATTTTCACGTGATTTTAAAAAAAATATTTCACATGTGATTTTTTACATAATTCGTTTATTTTCACATGCGATTGAAAAAAAAAATTTTCACATGCTTTTTTTTTCACGATTCATTATTTTCACGTGATTTAAAAAAAAAGTTTCACATGAATTTTATAACATGATTTGTTTCTTTTCATGTGTGAGTTTTAAAAAAAATGATTCACATGTGAGTTTTTATGATTCATTTTTTCACGTGATTTTAAAAAATGGTTCACATGTGATTTTTTACATGAGCCGTGTGATTTTTAAAAAAGAAATATTTTCACATAAATTTCCCCCAATGATTTCCTTATTTTCGCATGTGATTTTTAAAAAATAACTTGACTTTTTTTAATGATTCATTTATTTTCACATGTGATTAAACAACGTTTCACACGTGATTTGTCAAGTGAGTCACATGGTTTTTTAATGATTCATTTATTTTTACATGTGATTTTAAAAAAACGGTTCACTTGTGATTTGTTAAGTGAGTCACATGATTTTTTAAATCATTCATTTATTTTCACGTTATTATAAAAAAACGTTTCACGTGTGATTTAAGTGAGTCACATGATTTTTTTAATGATTCATTTATTGTCACATATGATTTTTTCCCCCAGTGATTTCCTTATTTTCACATATGAATTACTTGTGAGTTTTTCAGTGATTCACATGTGATTTTTCTACACGATTCATTTATTTGCACGTGCACATTTTTTTTTTTTTACACATGGTCACATTTTTCACAGGCATACTTGCGTTCACATGTGCAATTTCAGGGCATAACAAGTTGAAATGCACCTTGACATGTTTCTCAAGTGATCAGAGATTACTGACAAAGTCACAGGTGAGTGTAAAATATGATCATGTGTGAAAAATAGGTGATTTTTTTTTTTCATACAGGAACCTTCAGATAAGGGTATCTGAAAACTTTGTAACATGTTTTTACACATTTCAGATATTCCACAGTCCTTCAGGTTGACTGTTTAAACACTTCCCCATTGCCCAGATGTAGGGCTATCTTTAAGCATATCATCATCATCATCATCATCATCATCATCATCATCGCCACTCAGAAGAACAGTAACACTTCATATTGCACTGTGCCCTTTTACATTAATAAGCCTTTAAACCATGAGGCCTGCTCATTGGGTTTAAGACCTGGTAAATATCTCAGAGTCATGATATACAATAATAGAGATATTTATAAACAAGATTGAACTGATTTCAATTTCAGGAGCTTGTTTATGTTACCCTAATGTTTTTTTTTTTTTTTTTTTTTTTCAAATGTAATCAGATAGTGTTACTTTTATTTATTGTGCAAGCAGCCTCCAATAAAGCTTGACGCTCAAATGCATCCAATATAGTGTTCACAACAGATATATAATAGATATCCTGCTCAATCATTTGCACTGTAACATAATTTAGGCGCAGTTAAACAGTCCTACTTAGACGCAACCGACTTTCATCAACATTTTTCCTCTTTGAGCTTTGTCTGCTGTGCAAGAGAGTGCATCCTGAGCATGAATGAGTGTGTGTTTGGAGTTGGATGTGTCGTCTGTGTGTGGAGGGTAAACTGTCGATGTGTTTCTATAAAAATGATGACTTTTAAAACACACGCACACACGCTGATAATTCTACACACTTCCGAAGATATAAGACACTAAGATTTCTAGCTATCTGCTAGCCTGGGTGCCATCTTGTTTTCGTCCATCTTGTTTTTCTTTAATTAATGGAAATTCACTGTTTGCTATTGTTGATGTTGAAAAAATGTATTTAAAATCACGGTAGGTTTAAGATTAACCAAAAGGTTAGTGAGTGATTGAAGTGCTACAACATACAACAAATATTCTTTTTTGATTATTAATGTAAAACTGATGTAACGACTTAACCTTATTGCTTATTATACCAAACAAAATGGATAGTGAGTCTATCTACTGTTAATTATTGTGCTGATGAGTGTATGATACATATATATATATATTTTGAGGGGGAATTCTACAAAACCAAGAGAAGGTGCCGAAAGTACCTAGCAGATGTCTGACCAAATTTGGCACCCAGGATAGCTTGGTATTGCATTATGATATCACTTAAAGCTATCACTTCAAACTACAGCATGAAACAAGGAACCCTATTTCAAGTTTTCCTACTGGAAGGCCATCCAGCAACAGTCATGAACATGAATTGCCCTTGACTTCACCACGGCACTAAGTCAGCAGTGGTTCATATTGGCACTTGCTTTGCTTTGTATCTGTCAGTTCAAGCCAAAACTAAAGGGACAGACTGGCTCTACGTTAAAATAAAATTCTCTAGAGGTGAATGTCAAGGGTCAGTCGTGTCAGAGATCATATCTCGGACTCTATATGGTGTGATCTCTGGTCAGAGTTCAGGCTGGCTGATAGGGTTTCCATCTCAGTCCCCATAATTCCCCTTATATCTTCCTCCTCCTCTTCCTCCCTGCTGAATGCCAACTCATTCTCGTAACAGAAATTAGCACTGGAGAGCAGTGACTTGCGGTCCTCAATGTCTTTGGCACTGCAGCGTGGTGTGGAGGGCACCTCGTAAGTCTTGTGGAAGTGCGTAAAGTCTACCTTGTAGTGGTTCTTCTCCTCAAACACTACTGGCTCAAAGCGATGACCCCATAAGATCTCGCTGGACAGGTAAGAGCTGCGCACCTGAGCTGTCATCGCCGTGGCCTCGACCATGCCCTCGAGGATCACCACAATCTCAAAGTCTTCATTGACTAGGTCCTGTTTGCTGATTCCAAAGAGTGGGCTCTCCTCATTTATCTCGTGGATGATGGTCAGAGGAGAAACAAGGAAGATGCGATCGATGCCTTTGTCGTAGCCAACGTTGATGTCGATCTGGTCAAGTGGGATGTACTCGCCCTCTTCCGTCAGTCTTGGCTTAATCAGCTGTGCTCGTACGTGGGCCTCGACAATGTGACTTTTGCGCAAGTTTCCTACACGCCACATCAAGCACAGCTTTCCATCACGCATAGCTATGACAGCGTTGTGCGAAAATAGCAATGTCTGTGCACGCTTTTTGGGTCGGGCCATTTTGGCCATGATGGCACCAATCATGAAAGCGTCAATGATGCAACCAAAAATGGACTGAACAACAACCATAAATACAGCCAGCGGGCACTCTTCAGTTACACAGCGGAAGCCATAACCAATTGTGGTCTGGGTCTCGACTGAGAACAGGAAGGCTGCCACAAAACTGTTGACCTGCATGATGCAGGGTGTGAACTCTTCACTGGAGGTTCTGTCAAAGTCACCATGTACAAGGGCAATGAGCCAGAAGATGAAACCGAACGCCAGCCAGGACAGAATGAAAGCAAGAGAGAAGAGAAAAAACATCCAGCGCCAACGGATGTCCACACAGGTTGTGAAGATGTCGGCCAAGTAGCGCTGTGATTGCTCTTCCATGTGTGAAAAGCTGACGTTACACTGTCCGGTTTTGTTAACAAAGCGGGTGCGTGGCTTTCGCCGCGTCTGGATCTTACCATTTCCAAAGCCATTGCCGAGGGCAGGCATGTTGCCGTGGTGATGGATGTCCTCCTCCGATGATGACACAACGTTGTAGCGAGGGGTCTTTCCCACACTCATGCCACTCGGCCCCGGTCAGGACAATGAGTGGTTGGGATACCAGGCCTCTGTCTCTCCACCAATCGCTGCACAAGATACAAGGACCTGAGAGAAACCAACAGGTAAGGTCAGTCATTTGAGCACCTTGATTACAATATTGTACCTTTTAGATTTAATCAAAGGCAGACTTTGTACAAATGCTTAAATGTCATTAAAAAAAAAACCTGAGGTATGATCGATTTCTAAACTGATGTATCCATAGTCTGAAATGTTATTTCAGATGTCATTACTTTTAAATAAACTGAAAATGCTTAATTTGTAATTATTGCAATTATAGCATCTAAATAACACTCAGTAGAATCCAAAATATTTTGTGTTTTTGTAATTTCACATCTAGTTAAAATTTTCTGTGTGCCCACTGAGGCTACAATGCCAGACATATGTCTTGATGGAGTTGCATACAGTTGAGCTCAAAAGTTTACACCCCCCTTTCAGAATCTGCAAAATGTTAATTATTTAGCCAAAATAAGAGGGATCATACAAAATGCATGTTATTGTTTATTTAGTGCTGACCTGAATAAGATATTTCACATAAGAAATGTTTACATATAGTCCACAAGAGAAAATAATAGTTGAATTTATAAAAATGACCCCGTTCAAAAGTTTACATCCACTTGATTCCTAATACTGTGTTGTTACCTGAAGGATCCACAGCTGTGTTTTTTGTTTAGTGATAGCTGTTCCTGAGTCCCTTGTTTGTCCTGAACAGTTAAACTGCCTGCTGTTCTTCAGAACAAATCCTTCAGGTCCCACAAATTCTTTGGTTTTCCTGCATTTTTGTGTATTTGAACCCTTTCCAACAATGACTGTATGATTTTGAGATCCATCTTTTCACACTGAGGACAACTGAGGGACTCGTATGCAACTATTACAGAAGGTTCAAACTCCAGGGGGTGAAAACTTTTGAACAGAATGGAGATGTTTCTTCTTACATTTTTCTTATTTTGCCTGAATATCATATTTTTTTTTCATTTAGTACTGCCCTTCAGAGGCTACAGAAGATAGTTACATGTTCCCCAGAAGACAAAATAAGTTAAATTTACCCTGATCTTCAAATTCAAAAAGTTTTCACCCCCCGGCTCTTAATGCATGGTTTTTCCTTCTGGAGCATCAGTGAGCGTTTGTATTACCTTCTGTAATGTTTGATCTTCATTATACTGGAAATAGGGTTATAATGCACAGGGAAAGTGCTTGAAATGCATTTTAGCTCTGTAACAAGTCATTTTCAGAACACTCCACAACCATAAATGCATTTGTTACTCAGCGATATTTAATATTCCTCTATAGTTGGGTTAATGGTACGATTGTTGACTTTTGATCTCGACAGGGCTGCGGGTATAGATAAATGCTCATGTGCTGAAAATAAAAAAAGGTTTGCATTGTATCAGCAGTATTTATTAAATATTAAATATTAAATACATTAATACAAACTAAAATAGGTTTATCGACTCAAAGATGTATAAAAAGAAAGAAAATAAAGTAAAAACATTAAAAAAAATAGCTGGAATGATAACAAAAAATGATACGGAACGGAATTTTCGATGCAATAAATGTAATAATTAAATTATTAAAATGCAATGTTATTTGCTGTTCCTAATGAAGTTTTACTGATGTGCAATAATCAATAATGAAATAGTTAAAATGCACGTTTTTGCAGCCAAACAGACAACAAAGGAATTGCAACTTTAACGGCGAAATAAAGAGATTTCAAAACAGATGAGTTTTTGGTGGTGTAGAAACCCTACAGTGCGATTTAAATAAAAAGCACAAAGCCTAGTGTAATGCCAGGATATTAATTCACGTTAATCACTTTGCTTTTAAGTGTCGTGCTATTTTAAAAACTCATTTCAACGTTGAGGCTTATGCGTATATACACACACACAACACACACACACACACACACACTTTCATCACCTCATATAAAACTAAATTGAGACAAAAATGGAAGTGATGAAAGCAGATTTTTAGCGAAGTGTTAATGATGTGTTACTCTGGGATGTGTGTGCAGCCCAAGTGTTTCCCTGCGCTGCTATAAATGCATGTGTCTGCACTGCAGCAGATGTAACAAATTAAAATTAGCAAAACTTCACACCTTTCCTGTGAAACTCTAATCCACACCTTACTTCAGTGCAGTGGCACATACAACTGTCAGCTTCTGTGGGAGTGAGGATTAAACCACACTTCCTGATCTTCATCATAACCCCCAATACGATTTTTTTTTTAAATGATTGTTATTATTTGGCTGTTTGTGGTGCTGTGTCATTTCTCTGAGAGTCCTGGTTTGGAAGCTGCCCATGGGGTCCGGATTTAGGCGCCTAGTCCCTGCCTGACTCAACTGATCTGCCTTTCTAATAATAGACGCCTATCTCACAGAGGCTAGAGACATACACACACGCACACACATCCACTTCCAAGGGTCTGGGTGACATACTGTACTCATGCCAGAGGCTTTGGTGTACACACTTGAGGTGCTGCTATATCAGTGAGTGTGAATATGCGGGGAGCCTTAGATCAGATGAATGCGATAATGAGAAAAACGAGCCATATCATTTCCTACACACACGCGCACACGCACACATATGCATGAATACACACTGCTTCATCCTTACAGTGCACAGGAATAAAGGAATCAGATGAAGAAATGGAGGGATATAGAGGTTACCATGGAAACCAGTCTGGTAGAGGTTGTGTGTGCATGTGAGTGTTTGAGGGGTGACTGCCGGCTTCATGCAGTGGTATTTTAGTCATCCTCCAGGTGGCCAATCACTCAGAGAGAGTGGGAGAGAGAGAGGGAGAGAGAGAGACAGAGAGACAGAGAGACAGGGATTTGATGTGATACAGGTCAACGAGAAGGAGAAGTGAGAGGCAGTGTTAAGTTTTTGGTGCCGGAGGGAGAAACACCTGTTACTGCAGTGAAGCTGGCGTGGTCACTGCTTCCTGCAGAGATGCCAGGTAGTGTGGCTGAGTGCTCCGTGTGTCCTGAAAGAACAGCCCGCTCTCTCCACAGTCCAGGATTCAGCACTTCCCTTCAACCATGCTGTACTGCACTGCACCTGCTGCTTCATAGTATATCAGGAATACTCCAGTGTTTTTTAACCTAATCTCTGTCTATGTATCTGTATTATGTGTAATCACCGCTGATAAGTATCTCAAGATGCTTAATAATCTCAATAAAGCTCAATTAATCTCAATAAAAGTCTACAGGCAGCTGCTGAAATTGCAAATAAACCAAATTCACACTGTTACTCTCTCAGACAGGAGAGAAATTCCTAACAAAGCTGCTTCAAATCTAGTTTTAGCCATCATTTCGAGAAAAGTCACATGAACTTCACATGTCAGTAGTTATGATTCACATGTGAAATTAAGCCACATGCTTTTTAGACACTTCACATGTTATATTCAATACTTTTTTCCCATTAATGGAATTTAGTGCAAGTATTTTATTTTATTAATTTCTTTTTGGGATAAATTACGACCACGTGAAATATTATGATAATCCTATAAGAGATTCTGGGTGCTTTGTATAAGGTTTTCTCAAATTAACTAGCAGTTCATTAGCATGAGGCTTATGAAAAGAAAGGAAGGTTACAGCTACGGTTGGGAGCGAGGCTAGCATGCGTGCTGTTTCTTACAGCTTTACTTCTATCAAAGCAAATTAAATACCGTCACATCGCCCTCTTCTATTTTTTAAACGAATTTGAATTTCTCATGACGGAGGCTGGTTTTGTGGTAAGCGTACTCGATCAGGCTGAAACTGAGTCACTTCTGATCAGATGGAATCTGAGTCACTTCTCTTCTTCATCATCATTGGTCTCTCCCTCTAAATTTAGAAATTTAGAAGATTTAGAACTTCATTACCTTAATATCTTTGACTGATGAATTCATGAAAGCAGTCCACAAAAACATTTGATATAATTGTTTACTGACTCCCTCTATATCATTATTATTGACTCCCCCTATATAACTGCCCTTATCATCCTACTATATATATATATATATACACACACACACCATTCAACTAAACCTAACCTTCATAAAGCCCTCATAAACAACTTCATAGATTTTAAATTCTGTTGAAATGCTAATGCTCTTTTGAGTGACCAATGATATAAAAAATGTTGCTATTGGACAGATAGACAGTAAGTCAATATTTCATTAATTTAGTTGCCTTTCTAGATATTACGTGAATGAGGGGCAGTGAGCAGGCATTTAGCTCCATAGAGTTATTTGTTGCACTTAGGGGTCAAAAGTGGGAAATATAACAAGCACTAATGGAGGTCCACCGGAGCAGGAATCACACTGCCCCCTGCTCAGGAGAAGAGTAGAAGACAGGACAGAGTTGACAGGGTTGACAGGGGTCGCAGTTTTTACAACCAAATTGGGCTGGTTTAAAAATACTGTGTGGCTACCAAGATCTTGTTTTATAGCAACCAATCTAATAAATTTCTTCAAACAAAGACAAAGTGCAGACATTGTGTCTATGATGTACAGAACTATTTCTATTATATTCTTCTATATATATTGCAAGGATTTGGAGAGCGAAAGGGGGATTATGGAGTGGATAATGTCTATACAGCAGAGATGCGTATGCACCATGGTGACCTTGTTTCTCACACGAAGGCTGAGAAAAAGAAGAAAAATTTGTCTTCCTTTTTCAAATTTTTTGGGCTAGTTTCAGGTCTTTTGTGTGGTTTTTTGAGATGTAGCTGGGCTGTACATTTTGCTGAAACCTGCCAAACACACCTGCTGTCTTAAACCCAGTTGAACAAGGATCCATCTAGAACAAGCTGCTAGACTGCATGCTGGATGACTGTATGGTGTTAACTCTCAACTGCCTTACTCTGAAACTTCACTAGAATGCAGCCTATTGCATAATTCAAGTGTCATAGGCTCTCAACTTAATTTACTTTGAAGCTACGTCGTTATTAATGTTATCCTGGCCCAACATAATCTACGGTCACAAGCCACTGCTGAGAGAATTTCAAGTGCTGACACTACAGATATGATAGACAGAAATGAGGTTTTATGCTTTAAATAGTCTTACGAGCTTGTTTGGGGCTTATAGAAACAAATAGTGCTTGTGCTTCCTTTTTTACTGCCTGTACTTTAATCCACTCATGTAGATTAGTAGGACATGGAAAGATAACATGGGAGGAAGAGTTCGTTTTAATTAAAGTTATTGGAAAGCATACACTTCCCAGCATCCTAATCAGGCTCCTGGAAACTAAGCATTTGAGATCTCCGGTCAAGTGTAGATTTGATCAGTGAAGCGGAGGAGGCAGGCTTAACGTGGCTCCATTCTGAGAATCAAGCCGAACTCTGAGCCTCAGCACTCAGATCCGAATACAACTCCGAGATGCAGCTGAAAATTCCATTATATGTAATTCTGAGTGGCCAGAATTGGTCACTGATTGGTGAGAATCAGTACAAATGGAATTGTCTGAAGTCAGCGCAATTTTTAGACACTGACGTAAAGAAGAAAAGAGACTCCAGGCAAACTGCCCGTTCAACCCAGACACACACACACATACACCCCCCCCCCCCCCCCCCCCCCCCCCCCCCCCCACCTCTCTTTGTCAATTTGTCTGATGAAACGTACTGAATGAATGCGACAGCTGTCATTTTAATATTCACTTGGTGGGTAGCTGTGCTGCTCCCCTAGTGTCTCGGAGATGGGACAAGATATTGAAATGATGGATAGAAATGTAAATCAGGACAGGTAACTGAAAGAAATGACTCTCTGGTTGGTCAACTGAAAACAAAATCTCATTAGGGAGCAAGCATAAGCTAGAACACGAGCGGGAGCACATCTTGCGCAATTAGTCTGGTTTAATAAACTTCAAGAGGGACGAATAATAACATTTTCCCCATATGTGCTGTGCTATAACAGGATCATAGGCTGCATGGGGTGACTTAGAATAATAGCTGCAGAGCGTGATCTGATTCTAACAAATCTGATTTAAAAAAACAGAATTTATGATCTTAGATTAAGGGTCTTTTGGATTGTTTAACATATACGGACTTCGATTTAAGCTTTAATACTGAATTTTGATGGTTGTTTGGAATCTTGTTCAACAAGCTTTGCTTCGTTACTTATTACATTTCATGAATAATATAATAGTTTTTAGTAGAGACGAAATAAACATGACTTGTTTCAACAGAGCTGGTTGTGTCACTCACAGGGAGGGGTTTACTGAGAACGAGAACGCTGCATGCACAAGCAGCTGATCAACACAGTCCAGGAGATTTCTCTTACATGCTGCATGTCTAGCTTTACATGTTCTTAACCCCCTTAAACTCCTCATTTATTATTCAGTTATTTATTTCAAAACATGTCATTTAGTGACTGCTATGAATTATTCAGTAAGTACAGTAAAGCTAACAGGACAAGAGTAGTTACAAGAGTGAGGACTCTCTGGGGCTTTCGGCAGGTTAATGAGTACACACACACACACAGATACAGTGTGTACCAAACTGCATGTCATCTTCTTCACTCATCATACTTGCAGTCCACTCTGATCAGACAAACACTACACACACCAGACACGGCTACAGGTTGCAAAAATTCCTGCTCATGCTGTTTGTAATCCAGAACTCAAGGAGCAAATGATACCATTAATAATAATAATAATAATAATAATAATAATAATAATAATGATAATGATGATAATAATAATAATCATAATAATTGCATTTTCCTCACCTTTTGTTTAGTGTATATGTGTCCAGGTTATGAAGAAGGGCTAAAAGGCTCTTGTTTTCTTCCTCACTTCTTTCTAGTCAAGTCCAAGCATGATTTAACTCCCTGGTTCCTTAAGGGTTCCTCTGTGAGTAGAACCACTTCTCCAAACTCAAGGGGCTCCTGTCGTAGTCCTGCAAGGTCCTCATTGTCAACAGTACCTGCACCACGCACACATACACTGTGTGTGCCGCACAAACCTGCCGGCAGCACAGGGTCTTCACTGAAGGTGGTGCAGAGAAGTCGCTTTAAAGCTCTGGAAATGTTCCGTTAATGTTCCTTTAGTGTTGTGTTCATTTCATTTTCCACTAATGCACTGTAAAGCTGTGATGAGGCTCCTTGTGTTCTCCAGTGTTTCGGCGCAACCAGTGATTCCCCCTCCCGTCTGCTATCTGATCTAGCGTTTCGTGTGGATTTTTTTTCCACAACCTCTCTCTCTCTCTCTCTCTGTGTGTCTCTCTCTCTCTCTCTCTCTCTCTCTCTCTGTGTGTGTGTGTGTGTGTGTGTCTCTCTCTCTCTCTCTCTCTCTCTCTGTCTCTGAAGTTGGCATTTGCAGAGCCCAGTCATATACAGGAGATGTTGCCTCATATAAATCATGATAGTTTTTATATGTGGCCAATAAGTAATATACATAAGTTCTTGGATCTGCATCTTTTGATATGTTTAGATGCACACACACACACATACACGCACACACAGTTGCACCATAAAGCTCTTCTTGTCATTTCTGCTTAAAAACTCTTATGGCTCTCTAGTGTTCAGCAGTGTTAAATGTGTGTTGGCGTGTGTATGTGTGTGACGTGCTCTTGAATAATCAGAAAAAACATACAATAAGGAATGATGACAGATCGAGGACATTTTACATGCATGCACACAGGCTAATCAGTCATGCCTGGTCACACTATCTAATTACCCTGTGTGTGTGTGTGTGTGTGTGAGAGAGAGAGAGAGAGAGAGAGAGAGAGAGGGAGAGAGAAAGAGAGAGAGTATAAATCTGTTTTGACTTTCACAACACAAACTTTCTTTGCTCGTATACCGCAGGTTCGCATGGGACAAGTTATTTTAAAGTCTTAACATAGATGTAAAGTGCGCACACACACACACACACACACACACACACACTCACACACACATTCAGCTTCACTCAGCACTTTACTTTTATACTTGGATTCGGCTCCCGGGGACGTTGACTAGAGTTGCAGAAATGGCAGAGGCTGATACTCTTTCAGGTAGTGAGGCTTGCTATGTTTGGAAGGACAAGTTATAGAAGAACATGTTATTGAACTTAGGTCTGAAATTTCCAGTGTTGTGAAACCTTAGATGAACCATATGTCGAACACAACACCCACAAGTTTACTCATATGTTTTAACACTAACACCATGTCTGATCCATAAAATCTCAGTTAATGTTGCAATGTCACTATGCTGCTTTATGTAACATTGATATTTTTCATATATATATATATATATATATATATATATATATATATATATATATATATATATATATATATATATATTCATTCTCTCACCACAGTGCAATTAAAGGTGTTGATTAATTTTCAACAGCAGCAGCTCTGACAGTAGTGTCGGCTGCAAGGCAAATCATAGGTTTATATGAATGTGCACATTCTAATATGTTACGGTTTCTATAGTAACAGCTGCTTCACATGGACTTGTACGCTGAAGGCTCTGCATAATCTTTTTAAAGTCTAAAAAGAAACAGATCTTAAAATGTGGGGTTTTTTTTAACAAAGAAAACATAAACACTGATATGGTGAAGCTTTCTGTAAGAAGACATTTAAAAAATACTTTTATTTATTATTTTTATTATTTTTATTTGAAGGAGTCTCCAGTGTCACAGCTTTGTAACTGTAAAGCTGTAAGTTTTCCACCATGGGAAAGTCTAAGGATGGAGGAGTTTGTGCTTTCTGGTTTCTCAGTAACGTGAAACTGATTAACTGACTTCTTAAATTCCAGTGAGAATAAAAGAGAGGCTAGTGAGGCGGTGACTGTTTATAGCTGCTATATGGCAAGTGATAACAAGAACTAGATTTTAAAAGTAACCTTAAAAGTAACTGTAAACAGGTGTGTAAATTTACACGTCTTTAATAAATAAAACATTAGCACTGGCAAATTGCCACGGTATAAGAGGAATAAAACCAAACAGGGCTATCCGTTATAGAAAAATAATCATCATTGTAGTGGCAATGGCCTTCATATCACACCACCCTGTCACTGATGCTTTTATAACAGAACTTCCCTAAGTGTTTTATTCCTTACCAGCTCTCGAATCTGATTAGTCAGAGGGTGTTTCATTAATAATTAATTTTCTATAATAACACAGCTTCAGCTGGAGACAAGATTTTTAAATAAAAAAAGGTAAAAAAGAAAATGTATTTTTCTTTTTGTTTATTGCCCCTATAGGGAGCTATATTACTGATCCAAAAGCTGTTCAGAGACAGTTATAAAGGCAAAAAAACATACAAATAATTATTTATTAAAATATTTATATCTCATTTAGAATGGAAAATTAAAGCTTTTGAACTGATTTGGTTTCTATGTTTTTTTTTTCACAATCAGTATTTTAACTATTAGCATTTTATTATTATTATTATTATTATTATTATTATTATTATTATTATTATTATTTTATAACAAATTTTGTTGCTGGTTAATGAAAGACCTTATGTGAAACCAAACACACGGTCTTGTTTCTGTAAATAATTAGGGGGCCAAGCACCATAGGTGCATAGTTTTGTAAAAGATTTTGTATTTTTATTTTGTCCTATTTGTCCTTGATGCTGCTCTCATAATTACACTTTTGTTATTACAGAGTGTAGTTATGCAGCAAATAATGTATTTAATAAATGAATTGGACTTGTGTAGAATTTGTTGAGAAAAGAGACTGTATTCATTCACGCGATTCATGCTGTCAGGATGGGTTTGGTTTATTTATTTGTACATATATATCCTCAGTGTCCCTCAAAGAGGGCGATGGTGGGAGGTTTAAAAAATAAAACAAATTATGTTCCGTAAATAACTTATCTAATTCTAATCCGATAAATACTAGATACTTTCCCTACTGTCATTTATTCATTAAACAATGCAAATGATTTTGTAGAATATATGCTAGACAAGGTGATGTCAGTGTAACCCAGCAGCAGGTTCAGCAGATGTAGCACTTCTCGCACCAAATGACTTCAAAAAAGCCCCTGAGGAGATTCATTATAAAACCTAAAACTCAGCAGTAATGCATTACAACAAATGTTAGCTTGCTGTTGGCGGAAAATATACAAACTACAATGGATGATATGACATGACATGGCAACCAGTAACCAACAACAACAACACTGAAGTGCCATTTCCTAAGTCATATTCGTACGTTTACTCATATTTTTGACAAATAACAAGTGCGTTAATGAAAGTTAATGGACTGAGGTGGTCAAATACTCTATAAAATGTTTATCTTATGTTATCAACCAGTTTTATCGAAAACAACATGAGACTGTGGAAGCAAAAGACTGATTGCTTGTTTACTCCACGGCACCTTGAATGACCGGCTTCGTGGACAAAGATGAAGCTGTATGCTAGACTTAAAGAGATTGTCAATGGAAAATCACCATTAACAATGTAATTTAATCCAGCAATTAGTTTAACGAGCTTCCAGGAAACTGGCCCTTAATGTTTCATGAATATATCACAGAAATCTGAAAAGCCGCCCCTGTCTGCTCGCGAAATGGCATTAGCTTGACTTAAGCGCGTAAACAGATGCTATTGAAACTTTATATAGTACTGTCTGTGGTTAGTTTATTTAAGATTTATTGTCTCTCTTTCTCCTGCTCTTTCTCTCTTTGACATAATTACATGACATTAGTGCATTATTAGTGTATCTTTTAGAAAGATGCCATCCATGAGGTAAGAGTGGGAGTAAAATTGTATCTTTTCCTTAAACTGGAGTCAGTCTTTGGTTGCACATACATAATTATTGTGCTGCTAAGGGAGTGTGTATGTGTGTGTGTGTGTGTGGGAACAAAAGTCTGAAATCTAAAGAACAAAACTCTGTAAACTCTGCAGAGTTTAATTATTACTGAAGAGCACACATAATTACATTTGTGCATATTCCTTTCACTCAGTCTGTTCACTTTTTTTGGAATATAGTGAAGTGAAGCAAACTATCAAACCAACCAATCAGGAAACATTGCAACAAGTGGCTTGACCAACTAGTTTGCCAAGTTCCTATTGCAGCTACTGAGAATTGATGTGCTGGTCAGTGTTGCAAACTCTTTTAGGGGAAAGTAGCTAATGCATGCTCAAAAAGTCACTAGAAGTCGCCTAATGACACCATAAACTAATTTGCATATTCACTGAATCATCAAAACATGTTACATGAAGATGGAAGATTTTCAAAAGACACTTAGAATAGAATAGAATAGAATAGAATAGAATAGAATAGAATAGAATAGATTGGTCATTGTGAATAAATGGTGATCAGCGATTGGTCATTGTGAATAAATGGTGATCAGTGTTTGGTCATTGTGAATAAATGGTGATCAGTGTTTGGTCATTGTGAATAAATGGTGATCAGTGATTGGTCATTGTGAATAAATGGGGATCTGTGATTGATTGTTATGAATAAATGGTGATCAGTGTTTGGTCATTGTGAGTACATGGTGATCAGTGATTGGTCATTGTGAATAAATGGTGATCAGTGATTGGTCATTGTGAATAAATGGGGATCTGTGATTGGTCATTGGAAACATAGGAGTATGCATGGGCAATGCAGTTAAGCTTTACTGATGGTGAGCCAACCAAACCTGCTCTCTTTACTTGTGAAACCTACAGCTCTGATGTGAGCTGGAGAACCATATAGAGTGCAGGACAGTTGCTAATGTCTGCTCAAGAAATCCCTAGTCACTTTCTCTAAAGTGCACTTGCTATGGCTACGCATATGCATGAAGTTACTAACTTTGACGACAGCTATATTTTCATCCGTTTCACTTCATATTGCAACCAATCCCAAACAGTAGTCTATACATTTACAGTTACATTTATAGCAGTTGACAAACGACCTTATGCAGAGAGACTTACACAAGTGTTTTGTGGTCTCCATCAAAAACAAATCCTCACGCAAAGTACAAATATATCAGTCTAAGAATATTATTAAGCTTAAACCCTGTTAGAAAGGAGTTAATATGGGAGTACGTACATGTAGGGAAACAGAGAATAAGCATTTTCTGTAATTTAGTGCATGTTTATCACTCTTTTAATTGCTCTTTGAAGATGGGGATCTTCAGATTTTATTTGGAGATAGCCAGCCAGCTGTATGTGTGACATCTGGATCCACTGCCGATCCACAACTTCTCTTTTCAATCTGACTCCAGGCCAGACATTACAGCACTCACACTAACACACCTGTTAGTGTTTTTCCTCAATCACTTTGACTACTTATAAACAGATCAATCACGAATGTTCTTTGTGAGGTTTTGCCATCTTTTCAATGTGAGTGATTTCCTGTTTGCTTCTCTGGTTAAGACCTTTTGCTTTCACTGTGCTTTAATCCTGTTTGACTAGTTTTGGACCATGATTCTGCCTGCCAGCTTGCACTTTTAATAAAAATTAATCTCACTCTTACATCCACCTGTCTCCATTTTGTGACAGTAAGAGCTGAAAGAAGCAAAGCACACATGGCTGTGACACCACGTGGGTGCCAGAACAGAGAAGATTTGATTCAATTTGATTCACGTTGTCACAAAGCATCTTTACAGAAAGATATAGATTCCTACTGAGCAAGCCAGAGGTAACAGCGGCAAGGAAAAATTCTCTGAGATGACGCGAGAAAGAAATCTTGAGAGGAAACAGACTCAAAAGTGAACCCATCCTCTTCTGGGTGACATAGTGGGATTAGAAATCATTACAGTATAAAGCTGTAGAACAGGGGTGTTCAAAGTCCAGCCCCAGGAAAAAATGTGCAAGGATCTGACCGACTTTGACAAGGACCAAATTGTGATGGTTAGACCACTGGGTCAGATCATCTCCAAAATAGCAGGTCTTGTGGGGTGTTCCCGGTATGCAGTGGTTAGTACCTACCAAAAGTGGTCCAAGGAAGGACAACCAGTGAATGGGCATCAGGGTCATGGATGGCCAAAGCTCATTGACGTGAGTGGGGAGCGAAGGCTAGCCAGTCTGTAGCACAAATTGCTGAAAAAGTTAATGCTGGCTATAATAGAAAGGTGTCAGAACACACAGTGCATCACAGCTTGCTGCGTATGGGGCTGCGAAGCTCCAAATCAGTTAGAGTGCCCATGCTGATCCTTGTCCACCGCCGGTAGCACCTACAATGGGCATGAGAGCATGAGAACTGGACCATGGAGCAATGGAAGAAGGTGGCCTGGTCTGATGAATCAAGTTTTCTTTTACATCATGTGGACGACCAGGTGCGTGTGCGTCACTTACCTGGGGATGAGATGGCACCAGGATGCACTATGGGAAGAAAGCAAGCTGGCGGAGGCAGTGTGATGCTCTGGGCAATGTTCTGCTGGGAAACCTTGAGTCCTTGGCATTCATGTGAATGTTACTTTGACACGTACCACCTACCTAAACATTGCTGCAGACCAAGTACACCCCTTCATGGCAACGGTATTCCCTAATGGCAGTGGTCTCTTTCAGCAGGATAATGTGTCTTGCCACACTGCAAAAATTGTTCAGGAATGGTTTGAGGAACATGACATAGTGTTCAAGGTGTTGACATGGCCTCCAAATTCCCCAGAGACCAATCCGATTGAGCATCTGTGGGATGTGCTGGACAAACAAGTCCGATCCATGGAGGCCCCACCCTGCAACTTACAGGACTTAAAGGATCTGCTGTTAACGTCTTGGTGCCAAATACCACAGCACACCTTCAGAGGTCTCATGGAGTCCATGCCTCATTGGGACAGAGATGTTTTGGCAGGACAGGGGGAACCTACCCAATATTAGGCAGCTGGTTTTAATGTTATGGCTGACCGGTGTATATTTGTCAAGTGTTATGACAGAGCAAACATGGCAAAAATTAGCATGTGATGTAAGCTGTCATTACCTTACACATTACGGCAGTTAGGCATGTGTACAGAAAGACCACAGAGGCTTGAGCCCCTGCCATTTTGTCCTCCGACTGTACAAGTGGCCTTTTGGCTGGTGTGTAGAATAATTATAGCTGTGGTGGGTTAGGTTGAGCTGGTCTTGTGTCTCGAAGGTGAGGGCTGGTCTGTTTTTGGCTTTGCAGACAAGCATCTGTGTTTCTCTGTTTAATCTGATGTGGGCTGCTACAGGAAGCCAGTGAAGGGAAAGCAGCAATGGGGTGATGTAGGAGAACTTTAGGAGGTAACAAGGTGTGCAGCATGCATAAATATATCATGCAGCCTTTGTGTGTGAGGAAAGTTTTGAAGCCCATGGGTCCTTACTTGTGGTGCAAGCTATGCATCATGAAAATAAGATGAGTGTGAGAAGGTGAGAACAGAGGCGGGCCACAATCAATCATATTCCTAAGTGTCTTTATGTATGACAGTATATCTGACATTATAGATTACTTTTTGCCTGGGATTTTGATGTATATACTGTTGTGCACGCGACTAAAAATAAAGCAAAAAAGGTCCAATTAATATTCAGACACACATATACACAAACTATTTGTCTCCTGTGTTGGAATTAAGGTCACAGACTCTCATTTGCTCTCATTTTCTTCCTTCTGTAGTCCTCTTTTTCAGGAGGTGTTATTAGCGTTTTATTAAGATGACTAATGTATTTAATGTGTGTACATCCAAGTCTGATGTTGGTGTTTTTTATTTATAAGAACACACACACACACACACACACACACACACACATACACACACGTCTTACTATCCTTGTGAGGACCTTCCAGTGATATAATTATTAATGCAGCTATTTAATTCTATGCAACACATACATTTATGTAACAGAATTACATAAAATAATTAAATAAAGAATTCAATTTAAATAACAGAAATTATTGGCTCTTTTATTTTATTTATTTATTTATTTATTTATTTATTCATTTATTCAAATAAAAGCTGCTGTTTTAGTGAAAAAGCAGTTTTCCTGGTAGGGACCAGCCAAAGGTCCCCACAAAAGTCAAAACTGCCAGATATTCCTATCCTTCTGGGCACATTTGGTCTCCACCACGTTATAAAAACATGCCCACATACACACACAGACCAGAGACTGAGCTAGTTAGAAAAAATGTGTGAAAAATGAGTGTGACCTGAAATGCACTGTTCTGTTGCTCCAGAAGGCAACTTCCCTTAAAATAGTTTTACCCCTCGTTACTTCATCTGTCTCTTTATCGTCTACATTTCTCTGTTGTTATGACAACCTAATTCATCCAAATAATCCCCGGAAAAATAATCCCACCTTGCCAAAAAGGAAATAAATTAGGTGACCATGTAAAATGTAAAGTATAAAGTCATGCCATGAAACTTAGTGCAGTATAATTGAGCACTTTTTGAATGCATCGATTTGGGGAAAAGGGATCTGTCTCTATTGCAAAACCATTTAAATTCACAGCCTTCACGGTGCTCTGAGGAACTCAGATGCCTTTAGTTAATAGAGCTAAGAGATTAACATGTTATAGCTAAAAAAAAAAAAAAGCAAAAAAAACTCCTTTTGTTCATTCTCTTTCTATTGCAGTACCTGAGAAGCACTCACCTCTGGGTTTTAGCAGTAATTTTCCTGTCTCAGTACTACACTTAACACTTCTCTAAGCCTTCGAGAATGAAGAAACCAGCTGTACAGGCTTTACCCAAACATCAGGGATGAAACTGTAAAACCACTTTGAAACAAAGATAAACAACACTATCAAAAATACTTGTGAGTGTCATCCTTTTCTGATGGCTAACCATCATTGTACAGGTTGCCAGTGGGAGCTGAGCAAACTTTCTCTCAAATATGAACTGAACTGAGAAGCAGCATTTGCCTGTCCCCAACTACTAGCTTGAAATATAATCAGTATTCAATTATTAGTCACATAATCTCATTATTGTTTGCATTAACATGTGAATCCATTTAACATTTCAAGCTTGAAACATGCTTTTCCATGGGTCATCCATTATAGGTTGTGGGAAATAATGTACGTTTTAGTTACCAGAACACGTTCACCTGTATGAAATAGTTTGGAATATTCCATAAGTCACATGTTCAACAGGAAGTTGTGTCATCAGAATTTCCTGAAGATCATGGGAAGAAGAAGAAGAAGTATTTTTTCTCTCATTCTTTTTCTTTACTTTGAATAATACTGTGATATTAACTGATGAGGTCAGACTAAACGTACAACCCTGTTACTAAAATACAGATTCATAGATTCTAATGATTTACTTCAAATAACTTTAAGTAATGTCCTCATGCCGTTAGCATGGATGCTAGTTAACCTCATTTTGTTTATTAATTCTATGCTAAAAAAAAAACCCTGTTTAAGAGCAAGCCATTGTCCACAAAGAAACTTTGTAAAAATGAGATTGCGAGTGCATATTTGAATGGTTAAATTCGTGCTTTCTTCGATTCAATGCTGAAAAACGATTTTAAAATGATACTGCTCTCAAGTCACAAGATCCACATTTGATTACCTTGCAGATTTAAGTTTGATATATTGATATGAAAGAAAAGAAATTCTGTTCTTGTCTTCCTACATTTTCTAGTTGGACCGCTTTAACAGACTGTGGAATTTGATCACTTGATAAGGATAAAAATGTAAACTCCACCTGTGAAAATAATGGCTCATCTGGTCATGTTCTTTGCTTACCATTAGATATTTGCACTTTTTCAGGCAGTCACAGCTTCAGACAATGGATTAACACAGGAATACATTACTGTCACATCTGCATAAAATGTGCAACGTGCTCTGCTTCTTTTCAGATCTCTGCTTAATTTAGACTGTTACTCAAGTATGGAGTCTTGTGATCTTTGTGATACTGCAATTTTAATTAGAGATTACACGATAGATTTAAATAATTCCAGAGTTGAATCCATTAGCTGCAAACGTCTGAACAAATCCAATGATGAAAGATTTATGCAAAAGTTTTTGCAGTACTAATATATATAATATATAATATATATTATATGAAATCTATATATACACACACACACACACACACACACACACACACATATATATATATATATATATATTGAAACAACCTTGAAACAATCAATAATTGCATATGCGTGTGTGTGAATATATACAGTCAGGTCCATAAATATTGGGACATCGACACAATTCTAACATTTTTGGCTCTATACACCACCATAATGGATTTCAAATGAAACGAACAAGATGTGGTTTAACTGCAGACTGTCAGCTTTAATTTGAGGGTATTTACATCCAAATCAGGTGAACGGTGTAGGAATTACAACAGTTTGCATATGTGCCTCCCACTTGTTAAGGGACCAAAAGTAATGGGACAGAATAATAATCATAAATCAAACTTTCACTTTTTTAATACTTGGTTGCAAATCCTTTGCAGTCAATTACAGGCTGA